>BMAW01065358.1:0-41820 GCA_019974015.1 Nephila pilipes | reverse complement strand
GTTGCTGAAAGCGCATTAATATCATTCGATATGCAATAAATGACCTAAAAAGGCTCTTATGGGTATGAAAAAGGAATTATTTATATTTGCTTAAAAATACTTTTTTATCTGAATTGATACTCAGAGCTTCTGATTAAAACAAAATAGGAAACGTTAATTAAGGAATTGAAATCTTTCAGGATTGGAATAAAGTCAGGTATCTTGAAAATAAGTCATTAAAAACCGTCAATGTACTCTTAACGAAAATACTAAAGATAAATTAATCTGCTTAAAAAGCTAAGCTGTTAAGAAATGTATTTAATGTATTACGCGAATTCAGAACATGTGCAGCTGATATAAATATTCAACAGAGTATTTCATTGTTCCAGCAGGTAGGAAACGATATTCAAACTTTTAAGAATAGTTTAATCTAATAATCTTGAAAGGACAAGAAAACATTTTGCAAAAGAAAAAAAAGCTGTACAATTTGAGTTAAAACAAGTAGTGATAAGATACTCTAGACATACGCTTTTGTTTATCAGTCTTATAAGGATTTCAAGTACACCATCTGAGATTCAAGA
Source organism: Nephila pilipes (assembly GCA_019974015.1). NCBI lineage: Eukaryota > Metazoa > Arthropoda > Arachnida > Araneae > Nephilidae > Nephila > Nephila pilipes. Next base: position 41,260 of record BMAW01065358.1, on the reverse strand, counting down.
ACATTTTACTATACTATATGGAATACGAAATGTGGCTAATAAATAACAAATTCTGATGTTGCTACAGAATTACACATGCACCAAACTCCAATGATAGACAGCTGTTTAGCATGAATCCCTCTCTTTTTATGCGAAACCTCTCGCTTCTGTAAATAAATCGGAACAACCGTAACTTTCATACGCAATAGAGGGTTTTTTTTTTTTTTTTTTTTTTTTTTTGGTTCACCTGGAGAATGATACGAGAGCAACGAATCGTTGATAAATTTTGCATGAAACTTGAAAATTCCCTTGCTGAAACCTATAATTTATTGAAATAAGTGTATGGCGATGAATGCTTTGCACTTGCACGTATGTTTGAGTCAGTTGAGTGTTTTCAATACGGCAGAGAAGAAGTTGACGATGATTCACCCTGGGTCTCTCTTCCACCCCCACCCCAAAAACGGATGACATTATTGAAAAATTAGTAATCAAGTTCGATCTGACCATCGATTAAGTATTGGTGAGAATAATGAGATTATAGGAATTGACAAAATTTCCATACAGCAAGTTTTACAAAACAAATTTAACTAATCGTAAATATTTCATTTATAAATATGAAACTGATCACGCCTTATGAATAACCTTAACATATATTTCAAGTAAGAAAAATTTACTTGGACTACAAAATAACTACGAAAGAGCTGCCAAAGTAATATTTCACATTAAATTTTATTACCAATAAAGATATTTAAGTCTAATAATACGAAATTATTTGATTATTGACAGTAACTCACTTTTGTCTAACAAGCGCCTTTTAAAACAAAATCAAACATTCAAAATTATTTTGCAGTACAATTATAAAAAAATGGAAAAATTAAAGGAACTATCAAACACTGTGAAGCGTGATATAAAAAGTAGAAGAAAAATCAAATTAAATCAAATTGAATTAAAAATTATAAATATCTATACTTAAGATATTTGTAAGGGTTTTACTTTTAATCTCATTCCTCGTCAGTGAAAATGTGGCAATAGATTTCCTGTTATTTAGCAGTTTTTCTTTAAATTATTATTAAGAAAAGCCTTATAAATTCTATTGAACTTACAAAAGAAAAACTTTCAAAAACTAATTAATATGATTATTTAAAATCAGCAACAGTCAAATATTCACTTGAAAAATTACCTTTGTATTGTGTGTTGGGCTTTTTCGATAAATATTCTCATATAAATTTCTCTTTGAAGTTTTTAAGCACCAAACTTCCCTCCATTTTGTTGTGGGGAATAAAGGCCGTTTTCGTTGTTCACTGTTAAAATGGAAAATGGCAAAGTTTATAACTTCCGCTCAACCTATTATTTACAAAGAAGAATTGCAAACATAAAGGGTAGAAAATAGAACTTCCAATGATATTGACAATCCAGGGACTTTAAACAAACATTGAAAGGGCTCTGAGACAGCTAATATAGTTTCGAAATGAGACAGGATAATTGACTATTTGCTCCTTTTTAAAATTCTATAGTCAAACAAAGATTAGAAAAGACTGGAGCAGGTGTGTTAAGTAATTATTCTAAGTGTTCTTCGTTCTCACAGATGTGGAAGACTATATTTGAAGAAAAAGATGAAAGAAAAGGGATATTTATAAAAGTATCTGAAAGTGAATGAAAATGAACTTCGAAATAAATCAATAGGGATAGAAATAATAAAAAAAATTGGCATTTGAAATTATTTAATATTTAAGAACATTTTGAATTGCCTGAATTTTCAATTTATTGCATTTATTCAAATAAGTGCAATATTTTTATCATTATAAATAGTACTTCATTGTAAATGTTTCGAACTAGTATTAATTTTGAAGTAATGTAAATGTTTTGACCAAGTTGAACCTTCTTTATTTTTTCATTACACAAATTAATCGCTTCTTCTTGCTTGAAAGAAATTACATATGCTATTGCTTTCCCATAACGCAAACGATCAAGCATAATTTCTGTTCTTCATGCTTATCTCTAAAACTTAAAAATTAAACAAAATGTGTAAGATATGTATTTAAAATAAAACAAAAGTTCATCTGAATAAAAAGATGCAAATGCTGAGTATATATAAGACGAGAAGTCTTTCATTCAGAAGTCCTGTGCGGATTTTTAGAATTTTCACTCATATTTTCTCAATGAATCATATTATTCCTTTATAGAATTACTATTCAGATATTTCTACTAATAAAGATAAAAATATTGCACTTATTTGAATAAATGCAATAAATTGTAAATTTTATTACAATTATTTATTTTATTTATTATCTGACTTCTTAATTAATATAGATACGGCGATTTGTTAAATGTCTTTCAAAGCTCAGAAGAAGCAAATTACGTGAAATAAAAATATTTACACTGTGTATGACTATATTGAATATTTACTCTATACCGAATTAAGATGAGACTATCTTAACCAAACACTCAAATAATATTCAACATCAACCTTAAAGATAGAAAAATAACATTTATTGATAAATAACAAAAAATAAGACTCTGTACTTTACTACTTAAAAACGACTAATACACACATGAATCATTTATTAAAATGCATGTACAATTTTGTTCTAATAAAGTAAAATAATTTTAAAATTATGATGTATGAAACTTCAACAAATGCTTTTCTTTAAAAAATTTAACTATTTTTAGTTCAAAAATATTTTAGATCAAATTAAAAATATTTATTTATAATAACTTGTACAAATAAAAACATTAAGAAGGTGATTGAATTTCTTTCCCATTTATCCTTTTTTAAATTAACATATTTCTAAAATATTGTAGGTATTTTAATACATTCTGCATGTGTAATTTTAAGTAGAGACTATACATCTATTTAAAATTCACGTATTTATGATTAAATGTTTAAGCTTATATATAATGAAAATATTACAGTAACTAATTACAATTCTAATATACTCTAATGTAATATTTTTCAAGAAGAATAAAATGTTTTAAAGAAGCTTTATTTCTAAGTGCACTTAAATTACAAAAATTCTCCAATGAATACTGAAAGGTAGAAAATTAGATGCTCTTTAGTTCATTCGTGGATAATAAAAGAAAGGTTGATGAATAATAGATTACACTTAAAGCTTATCTATTTTTACTGTCTTTAAAGTTCAAGGATTTTAAAGATTGTTGAATTTTTAAACATGAAATAAACATGTTAAAAACTTGTTTTTAACATGAACATTTTTAACATGAATTACCATTTTTAAACACTACTTGAATCAAACCAAATATATAATTATAAAAAAATTTTGTTAATTTTCAATATTGAAATTATTCAAAATTTAGTGAATTGAGTAAAATTCTATTAAGAAATCTCTATTAAGATTTCTTCTAATACATCTTTTCATAAAATAATTTAATTACTGCTTGATATAAATTTTTTTGAGGACTGAAAATATTTATTGAAAAAAATTACCATTTTCACACAATTACTTACATAAATTTACTATTTATGGAACATAAAAAAATTACTATGCTTAAAACATAAAAATAAACCATACTTTTACACGCACAATTGTGCTGTGTGTGTAAATTTGAGAAGTTCAAAATTAATAGCTGAGATCAAAATTATTGATTTCAAAATCACTCATACTATTCTTTTCTTAAGAATGTATAATAATTATTTGAATCATCTAGAGTTTTCTCAAATGTTCTCAAGTGAATTGAAACTAAAAAAACATGATACAGAAAGAAATTATATGACCACTTTCGAATCAACACAGAAACTTCTGAAATTTGATCCAGAATACACGAAAATAATTTTCAACTTAAGTTCTCTATAGTGAAAATAAACTAAAGTAAAAAAAAATCATAAGTAAGATGCGTAATTAATGGCATTCCTTAGTGTAAACTAATTATAGACTAATAGCGGAAAGGACATTGAGTAACTAGATGATGTTTTCAGAAAGTCATTTATGCTTTATTAAGTATTATTTCAACAAGTATATTAAAATTAATTTCATCAGATTTCATAATGGACCAAAATGTACGCTTAATGCACAATTTTGGTAATCACTTCTTATTTGAATAATTTTTTTTCTTCGAAAGTTAAGATAAATCAAGTTTTTAGTGCCAAATGAATGAAAAACAAATTAATATAAAAGCAGTAAATTTGAAATTCTAGGGCTTTAAATGGTTTTTAATAAATATTTAAATGGTGTTCTGGAATTTTGCATAATTTTAACATCAAGCATGATATAAAAATGAAGACCTATATTTTCTTAGAAAAGTCCACTGTTTGATAAAAAAATAAATCATATATTTTTGTTAAACATATTTAAATATAGAAATTTAAATAAGAAATACATCCGCTTCAACTCATAAGAAATTGGAAACGTCGACTTTTCATACTTCAAATAAATTGTCGGTCAATAGAGTGGGAAACAACACCAATACATGGAGCAATTCTTATTCCAATTCATTTAACGACCTTGCTGGATGACTTCAGGTAGCCACTTACTTAATGAGGCAGTCTCAAAGGTGCTTTATCGGACTAAGGTCTGAAAATCAAGATGGTGATCTCATTCGTTCTAAACCTGAATAATCAACGAATATAGATTGATCACGGTAGAATGAATTCATTCCGAATAGAACCAGTAACGATTATGGTGTGACGCATGGATCAAAGGTCTCATATCCTAACATTTCACAAAAGTCGGAGTTCCTAGAAGGATCATTTACAGATCATTATCCAAAATAAACTGGCACTCGTTTGTTAAGAGTACAGAAGTTCACTTCTGTCTGGTCCAGATAAAGCGATGTCTTACCCATTGTAAATGGGCACTCCTGTGCAGTCTATTAAGAGGATCACAAAGAAATAGTGTGTCTGATTATGCAGAGAGTATAATAATATGTATTATTGTGCCTGTTCTAGTACAATGACTTAAAATAAAATTGATGCTCAATAGGGCTTCTCCTAATTCAGATTGAAATCAATAAATAACTATCTTTCATTGAGATGTAGTCCATTAGCAGCTTGGAATAGGTCTTCTTGATACGAAAGTGTTTTATTCAAATCTGTGACAGTGTATTTTAATTACCTTTCCTATCAAATAAGATTAACAACATCTTCTAGACAGGAGTAATATGATTTCAATATCAACAGTTGAAGGTACACGAGCATAAAATAATTCCTCTCAAATTACAAAAAGTGATATATTTCAGTTTCATTCAACTGTTTATGTTATGTGTCAAGTTATTCAAAAATTATTAATGTGTATAAAGGAAATGATGGCACATTTTACCAAAAAATAGTACATTCAAACAAAATACACATTAATAATGAAGAAAGCAATATCAAAACAAAAACATCTTGGTTTAACAACTATTCTTTAACATTAATTCTCATTCTCATACTCTCATTACAAGTTGGGAATTATCCTTTTTATACAGACATACTCTGGTATTTAATTGAGTTAATTTCTATACATCAGATTTAACATTACGGATGTGGAGTTATGGGAATTTGCAATACCACTTTTCAGCAGAGCATAATTATTTCCTAAGATTTTATTCAAATTGCTTAAAATCATTCAAACGAACCATATTTCTTTCCTTCTTATTAATTTTTTAATGGTGTAAGTCAAAATACTAGTTTTTTCTAATACTTTGAAAGCCAAAACATGTTTAAAGATAAAATTATTTATAATATTACAACTAAATATTATTACTTCTACAGAAGATATTTCTCTGATATTTTGTAACGTATCTCTTTAACTTTCATAATTCATTTATATTTTGGAGAAGAAAAATGGGTAAGAATTTTTTGGAGAATCTTCAATTTCTGTGATTTATATTAAAGAAATAAAATATTACCAAAAACACTTCCAGTAACTAAAGATATTTTATCTCACTCATAATAGTTAAGTGTTTTAATACAAATGATTGATACTTTCTGTAACATCTTGCTTTAAAAAAGTGTAAGTAATATAAGAAATAGATAAAATTGGAAAAAAAGGTATTTTTTCTTCCTTATTTCGAAGATGTTGCATTTAACCTGCTTACTTTTTGTTTTTTCTTCATGCGCCTGCAGCTACTAACTTTAGCATCTAATTAGTAATTTTTTTTATCTTTGAAAGTTTAGTAAAATAGTAGTTTTGATGATAAATACACGCATCTTAAAATAGAAGGCTTATGAAACAAACTAATGAGTTTTTTTTCTCTTTCTTCTCCATATTTTTTCTCACTTTTAGATGGTATTTAGCTAGGTAAAAGAAAATATTAACACAAGAAAAAAATACAGTTTTGGTAAAATATTGAAAAACTATTTCGATATATATATATAAATCACATTCCTGACTGATGACTTTTGCGTAATCAAATAAATTTCATTAAAAATGTATTTTGAGGGGAAGAATAAGATAGACTTCTGTAAATGAATTGCAAATAGTCGTACATAAAAAAGTCTGGATCAGAAATCAGGAAAAACTAATGAAAACTTAATAGAATAAATGGAAAATAATCATTATCAGTCATTTTGTGGAATCAGGAACTGAGCAAGAAGAAATTATTACATTTTTTTTTTTCACCTCTTCAAAAAAAAAAATTAAAAAAAAAAAAACTGAACTAATGCTAATTTGAGGCAAAAATGATATACGAGTATATATTAAATTACTGTTCATGCAGTGTCTAGTGCGACATCTTTTGAGTTAAGTATTATTTTTACGAAAAAAATCACGTCCAATTTTATGCGTTTATTATAAGTTTTGTATACTTGTTTCTGACAAGTTAAGAAAATTCTAATTGCTCTTTTTCTAGAATACATAATTTTAATCCCCAGAGATAAATTTCCCACCTTGATATTCATAATATTTAATCTACGTAGAGCTTCTTGAAATGAAGGTTTTTAAATGTTTCACTTAAAAAACATAATTAACTAATGTAGAAGATATTTATTTAGGAAGATATAAAATAAAATTTAAATTTTGCTTTCAAAGAAAAAGTTAATATACAAAAATTACCTTACTTATCAAGCAGTAAAAATGGACAGACTTTGCTGATATTTTGTTTTTTCGTAATATATATTTGAAAAATATGTTATCAAATAGATATTAGCAATAGATATTAACAAGCTTATTTCTACGAATTCATTTTTCTAAGAAAAAATATATATTATTTAACTTCTGAAACTATGCTTTCAGCTTAAAACTAGGTTCATAGCGGCTTAAACCAAACTTTTTGGCCATTAATGTTTAAACTAATTCATAGATTTTAGTAGTGATTATCCATTAATCGCGTGGATGCAACAGGCTTTTGTGCGTGACGTAATTCTGAGTCTCAGAATCAACACTTGGAGACATTTGGAATCAAGGATGTGGGACTTTTGCACAAATATCTTACAAATTATACTTCAAAAAAATCACGAGAAAGTTATTTATTTTAATTTACCAAAGTTATTTATTTTAATGTACCAAAGTAACTTATTTTAATTCACGAAAATTATTTATTTTAATTTTCCAAAGTTATTTATTTTAATTTTTCAAAGTTATTTATTCTAATTTGCCATTTATTCATAGTTTTTTAATATCTTAATTAATCTTTTGATACTTTTTAACATTGAGTTCTTGTAACCTGTCAATACTTTTTGAAAAAAATTTAATGGAGATAAGATATTTGAGAAAAATTTAGAGATAAAACAAGAAGAATAAAAAAAGTAAAAATGTTCTACAAAAAGTTTAGCAAAGAACACATTTAGCCACCTAAGGTGCACTTTTTTTTAAAATTAATATTAAATCACTCAAGTAAATATAAAAATTAAAGCAAGCGATAAAATATAGAGAAATGAACTGTAGTAAACTTTTTCGATATTAAAATTAAAAGAAACTTTAAATTGTTAAATTGGATGTATTTAAGATAAATGTAATAAAAGTTAAAGCAAATGATAAATTATTAAAATGAATATTAAATCAACTACATGTAATTAAACTTAAAGCAAACGATACATTATTAAAATGAATATATTTAAGGTAAATGTAATTAAAACTATAGCAAACGAAAAAAAAATAATTTTAAATATGATCTGGTACGCCAAAACGCTTCACATAAAACAATAGCCTCTAAGTTGACTAATGAAAATTCATGGTATGTATAAATAATGCAATTCAAAAGTATTATTTGCTCAAGTATTAAACAAAGATATTTCACTAACAGAAGCGTATATTACGAGTGTTCATTAAAAGTGTTATATTTATCGTTTTAAAAATAAGAAGAAGCTCTTTCTTAAATTAGATGAAAAACAGTCCCATGCACTCATTTTCCCATATTTATTTGAAAACTTAACATTCTAGAAATGATACGTGATTTAGAATATTTTAAAGTAATTACATGAGGATAACCATGATTTAGAATAATTAATATGATAATTACTCTAAATCATGGGTCTCCAAAGTACGGCTAGCAAGCACCACCAAATAATAAACACAATAACTGACATACATAATGAAATTGAACATTATAATTATAATTATTGAAATGACATTTCTTACCAAAAACTTACAATAAATTACATACAAAAGGAATTCACATGACTAAATTAACATTATAATTATATTAAAGGAGATTTATAAAGATGTAACCTTCCATTGACGACTGTTTGTAATTATGGATAAAGTTTACATATCATTAGTTAATTTAAATCTATAAACTTATTTTTGCATTACATTTTGGAGAATAATTTTTCCCTAAATAAGTAGTTTCGGAAGCCGAATAAAGCATTACCAAATTTGTACAATTAATTAAACTGTATGAATGGAAGATAAAATTCCAAAAACGATGAGTTTAAATTTTCTTAAAAAAAATATTGCAACACGGTAACTTCAATTTGATGTTCTGGGGTAAGGGTGTCTATGTCAGCATTAAAAGGATTTCAAAAACTCTTGATTTGTAGTTTACAATTGCATCCTAATCTGAAAACCGAGCATCAAAATGTATTTTTAAAGCACTGAAAATTTCATTTGTAAAATCTACTGGAAATTGTGTCTCAGTCTGTTGACTAAATAATTAGCATATATTAAAATACTTGAAGTCTTTTTTTTTACTCAATTAGGATTGATGTAAAGTGTAAGATCTTAAATGTATAAATCAGATATGAGAGTGTAAGATCTTCATACAAGTGTGCAAATTACGGGTCGAAAGTTTTCTCTACGTAATTTCAAATTCAAGCCATATGTTTAGTTAAATCAGTATAAAATGATAACTGCCACAACCACTCATTGTTTTATGACTCAGCCAGAAGACTTTCCTTTTGTAAGAAAAAATTCAATTATTGCTCAAAGCTCCAAAAATCGCGTTAGAACTATTCCGTAAGTAAGCATATTGTGATGAATCATCTTTTCCAGTTTCCTCAACAAACTCGCTTAGTTAAATATTATTGACGTGTTTTAATAAAATTAACATCTGATACGATTGGCTTCAAAATATCTGACATATACAAGGATTTTCTACGTAAAGACTGTTGATGAATGAGGCAACGTAAGATAAATTATTTTAAGCAGCCGTTCATTTTCTTAGTTTGATATGAGAGCAATTATACCTTAATTTTTCCCACACATGTTTTTTGAAACTTTCAATAGCTACACACTTCAAGTTTAACCACAGAGGATTTTTTTCTCTATACCATTTCCAACTCCTGTGAATGCAATGAAAGCTAAGAAACTTTCTATTAACTTAATAATTTTTAGATATTCCTCGAATGAAAAGTAACACCTAAGCAGTATCTGACAGGTCTGTTAATTCATTCACAGACAAAGAGAACACTCTAAGTACCTATTTTTGTCAGACAATTCAGTTAATATATTTTCAATATCATCAACACTTATAGATACAGTGATAACAAACCGATGTTTTTAAATAAAGTATCTTTCTTGATAGACACATTTCCAGTGCTGTAGCAATCATGCAATACCTCACTAATTCACCGTCAGTAAAAGGTCTCCCGTGATTCGCTATTAAAAGTGACACGCGGAAATTAACATGAATATGGTTTTCTTGTTCAGCATTTACTTTGTTAAACAATATTTTCAGAGACTTCAATCTGCATTTTAAAGATTAATACTTTTCTTTTAGGCTTTCTTGAGATTAGAAGTAATTGTGAGAAAATTTCATCCCATATTGATATTTTATAATATATATATATATATATATATATATATATATTACTCAAAATTTGAAACTGTAAAACTCGAACTCACGCAAGAAATTTAGCTTGAAATGAATTTAAGACGTTCTGTAAGGTTGATGTTTACGAGGCAGTTTCTATTATTGAATGTGGATGAAAGCTGAATTTCTATTTGTAGTAAAAGAAATCTATAATGGTGGCCGCCTTTTGTGTGGCTGAAGAATTTTTGAGTTCTTAGATGGAGTAGAAGTAGAAGAAAGCTGCTATTCTGAAATCTCCTGTTTTTATGCCAAGCGTTCTCGGCTCGGTGTGCTAAATATATTCGAAAACACTCGTATCTTCTAGACAAGTGATCACTCTGCATGATCTTTGAAGAAACTTTTGTACCTTTGTTACCCGCTGCAAGATAGTGTTGTATACTTCGACAAACAATAAATGATGTGTTTGCACTATTCACTCACTCCCTATGAGATGGTGCTGAACTATTGTAATTTTTTCCACATCCTGCACTTCATTTCTATATTCACAAGATGGTATCGCTGTACATTTAGCACTGTAGTAACAATCTGCAACACACAGCGGATCGGCTTTCTGCGCCTTAATGATATTCTCTTCATACTTGTTCATAAAAAGGAACTGAACTTTCAAACGGTGCAGAATGTAACCCTGCCCTTTGAAACATACTTATCTCACTTGTACCTCACTCACTTTGAAATATGCTAATGTTTCAGAATGACAGTATGTTGGTATGATAAGCCTAATAGATCCTGGTCCTTGGGACTTGTGAAGGAGTCAATTAATCTTAGGTTAAAAAGTTTAGAGACCTTTGCTCAAGATCAATTACTAATCAGAGTTTAAAGGTCAATTTTATTGAGATACTTAAGTTCCTACACTTATCCACTTAGGTATCCGGTAAAAGAAATAAAAATATATTTACAATAACATGGGAAATTTCACAGTTTTAATAAAATACTATTTTGCGTTCCTTTTATCCCCTTGAAATCATTTACGATCTGATGCATATCCCTTAGAGCGTAGAAATGTTAGCATTTTTAATTCCAAGTCCCATTAAATAGTTTTTTGAATCAGCACTAAATCAATATAAGCACTAAAAACCTTTAATTGATCAACAATTCTCAAGATAACCTGCGATCATTTTATGTGTTTATAATTATCTCATTCATCTTATGTACTCCGGTGATCCTTAATGACTATGTAACGGTTAATAAATAATTTTAGAAAAGGGGATTAAATTTTTCCTTTCACAAAGAGTCTGTTTGAATTAATCTCTATAATACTGAATTAAACTTATTTTTAGGCCCATTTATCATTTTATGATAAGATCTGTCCAAACTAGCCCCCTTATTCCTTTAAGAGCTCTAACTAAATAAAGCTTAGGAAAGAACAAATCTCTCACACACAAACATTGCCAAGTTCATTACTTGAGTCCCTGAAGTTATTAGTTTCAAATCCTTTTTCCCTCAAAGGATTACATTAACTACGCATTTGGAGCAAAATCAATGACTCCACGGTACACATTCTTTATTAGTAGTAACGGTGTTTGTTTAGTTATCTTCTTATATTTTGCATAGAGTTAAAAGTAAGCCTAGACTGAATTGGAGATCACCGTTTAGTTTTCTTTTCCTATTCTTTTTTTTAATTGAATTCTTTCGCTAACATTTGATGAGGTTTTATTTTCAGTTACTTTGTTTTTGCAAACATGATTTTATTCTGTGTTATCGATTCTATTTCTTTCTGCGAGAACACGTTCCTATCTCATTTCTGTATAAATACATAAATAATACAAAAAATTAAACTACATTTTCTAATTTTTAGCTATTGCAGTTGGAAGAAAGGTTAATACTGAGAATTACATTACTCTTTAAAGAGATATATCACCTACAAGCACTGTGTTGCCACTTACATTTTCAAAAAGAATATTTTAGGATAATTTCAAGTTTCGTTTAACTTTTTATCCACAACTTACATATTATATGAGTGGTTTAATTATTTCGAATAAATAACCGAATCACCTTTATAAAGTTTATTTTGCACATTAATTCATTATGATTAACATAATGCGATAAATTACAGTTACTAATGTTGATTTATTTGGTTTCAGAAATTCGTAGATTGAAGTAACCTTGTGACATTCAGCTATACACGGTTTTTTTTCACTAACCTTGGGACTTTTAATTGAGATTGATTGCTTTTGCTAAACAACCTTTGCCCAACCAAAAATGAAATGTGAATATACAAATAGAAAGCAGGTAGAAAGGAAGTGAAGTGGGAGAGTTGGGAAATATATAAACTCCGACTGAGAGTCGCGAAAGAAAAGCTGAAGGAGAAGTTATAGAGAGGCTGAAGGAAAAGTTATAGAGAAGCTGAAGGATAAGTTATAGAGAGGCTGAAGGAGAAGTGGAAAGAGAAGTTGAAATAGGTGATTAGATTAAAGATTGTTGCAAGAGGTATAGTTACTACTGTTTTCAACAGTTGATCCAGAGTCTGAGTTGCAGTCGAGGAAGGATTAGTGGTAAGAGTCTATTAGATTACTATTGGTGGTTTGAGTTTGGTTAATAGAAACCTTCCCCAGGAGAGCATATATAGTTGTTGTTATAGTAAATAGAAGTTAATAAATTAAGTATAGATTGTTCTAGTGTCTCTTTGATTGATTATTGTGTCTTAGTGTTCAATAATTGAATCTAGTTATGGCACAAGAGGCAGCCCGTGTCGAGCAGGCGTCACAACCTGCAATATGGAGAAGATTTTTAATCTACCTAAATCAGCAATGATGCTCTTCGAACAGTCAAGAAACGCCTTGAAGAGATATGTCACTCTAGATTGCAATTATGTAGATAAATTTTAAGAATAATAAATAAATAAAAGTTTTTATCCCTCTATAATTTCAATAATAATTAAAACTGTACGATATACCTTGATAATAATTAAAACTTTACGATACTGTAAATATCCACGGCTTTCTCAAATCAAATAAATCAACATTTTTGCAACTAAAACGTTATTTGAAATTATAATTTACAATATTATGTACATAAAGATCAATTAAAAAGTGGAATAAATTCCTATATATATATATAATTTCTTAGTAATAATTAAAATTATTTGATACCCCTTCGTACTTTTCTGTAACTTTTTAAGTTATTTGGCTTATCTAAAAATTTGGCTTGCTTTTTTATCTAACTGTCAAGTTCAGAGCCTGTTAATTGTTTACTTTCTAAACAAAAATAGTTAATCTAGCTTTTATTCTGACTTTTTTGAGACCGAGATCTTAAGAGCTCTATAATAAAAAATATTAAAATTTAAATTATTGCCAGACGGAAATGAAGGTCAATGTACTGTTTTCTTTTCCTATGTGTATAACTGAAAATCAATTGTTTTGAGTGAACTTTGAGAGGCTAGCTTTTATATTTTATTATTTCCTTTTGTAAGCATGATTACGTTCTATTCTATCGAATATATTTCTTCTAGAGAGATCAAATGATTTTCTTTTTTATGTCAATGTACATAGAGATTAAATGAGCCTCAGTTTCTAATTTAAAAAAGATGGATGTGAATTTCACAATCCCACATGAGAAAAAATATCACCAACTACAATTTTAGTTATGCGGATTTAATTTGAATTCCAAAGATTTTATATTTAGGATAATTGCTGGTTTTGTGAATTACTTAGCAAAAAATTACATTTCTTACTATTTTTTTCTGTCTTATTTTATGTTCTTATGTTTATTTGAAGCTCACTCTTGTACCTGCTGTCATGCTAAGGTTTTCTTTTGCTTAACTAACAATTCTAAGTACCTAATGTTTTACGGAGGCCAATTGATATTGAAATTTTAAGTGCTAATTTTAGTGTCTTTCTCTCACTGACGAATTCAGAACATAAAAGAATCACATGTTCAACATTTTGCTCGCCACCAACGCTGCAATCACAGGTAGTCACTGGATCAAAATTACATTTATTGAGGTAACTTTTAAAGTTTCCGTGACCGGTGAGGAATTGGTTGATTTTGAAATTGGTTTAAAAATGGCAGCATGACAAACTGATTTTAATGGAAGTGATAAATCTCTTTATTAAGGTCCCTTTGTTTGAGCTGGAGCATCTCTGGTTCCAATACTTCTCATGTTGACATTTACTTTTACTTTACATCTCTTACTGAGATTCTATGAAAGAATTTATCATTAATTTAAAAATTACTGTGTGTGTGTGTGTGTAGCTATGTAAAAACTCTGGAACTCCATAAGTTACTTAAGCTAAGATCAGATCTCATATATTTAGACTATTTTCGAAAATTCAAATGGTGTGGTTCATATGTTGCAAAGGGAAGAGTAACATGTTAAGAATAAGACGTAGAAAAGCATAATAAATTTCTAATATTTTGGAAAACAAGCTTTAATATTTATTTGTAAGAAATCGGGTATTGTAAACATTTGATAATATTAGTTTGAAAAGGTAATTTCTCCAGCAGAAAAGTTTCAGTTGTAGTTTAGGAAACTTTATATCTGTTAATTAATTAATTAATTATTTCAAGTGACTTAGAAATAGTTTAATCCAGACTATATTTAAAGTATCTGATGAAAACTATCTGGCAAATACAGTTTTATTTTCAATTTACGTAAACTAAAATACATCAGCTCTTTTATTCAAGTGATATTATCATATAATAAAATTTCTAACAGGATCCCTATGGGGGATGTGATGGATCAACTTTAAATATTACGTATAAGACTTTTATCCTACCTTTAATTACTTACTGAAGTAAAACATTCATTAATGCAGGTAATCAAGTTTTGAGAAAATTATAACTTTTATAAAAGCACTGAATATCATGACTGTATCATTACTGTAGCTGAATATCATTAATGTAGTCGTCAAATCAAGACCGATTGACACTATGCTTTTAATGATAAACAATAAGCCCATTAAAGATATCATTGAAGAAAAGATTCTGATTCTTTATGAGAAAATAATTAGATCTGGAAATCTTTCCTGGATTAATTATCCAACAAATACTAGAAACCTTAAAACTAAAAAATGGTTTCGTTTGATTTATCCGGGATGTCAGGCGGAAATTTGTACTGTCAGATGATATGCAAAAGGTTGCAAAGCCATCTAATCCCCTTGTTATAGTTCACATTAAAGCAGACCTCTGTTTATCAGATGTACTTCTTAAAGGAACAACTCTGCAGAGAATTTGAGGCAAAAGGATCTTAAAAGGATTGACATAAAGTATCCAGAATCTGAATAGTTGCGTGTTCACATGAATGGCTTCTTTTATGATATTACAACTACCGCATGTGTGTGTTCAGGAGTCTTTTCGAACTTGTTTTCCTTCTATGCTTCAGCAGGAAAATATCGAACACCTTTTAATGGAGAAGTGAAGACTATTCAAATTGCTCTGAAATATTTGTTGGTTTTGGGGGTTAAATTTGAAATAGTAGTCTTATTTTCGGATAACCAAAGCCGTAATTTAGGTCATTAGTACAAATAGCCCACCCTCATCAGTAGAAATATTCCACTGTCTGCAGTATTTGAGGTAGATGTATTTAAGGAAGAAACGTGTGGTGCTTCAATATATACCTGGCAATTGTGATATTTTGGGAATTAACAAGCTGACGGTTTTACAAAAAGGGTTCGTAGCTATTTCAAACAAAACTTTCGTAACTTTCATTCCGCTTAGTAAGTCTACAAATCAAGTAAATAATTGATACAATTTTTGAATCACTGATTTGTGATAAGGTAAAATTGAAGCATTAGAGAATGGAAGATCTCTTGTCAATTCTCTGTAGTCCACTGCGGCAAGCTGTCACGCTATTCCGTCTTCTGATGGTTATAACAGCTTGCAGAGCATTTCTATCACATTGGAATCCTTACTACCCTTGATTGCCCTCTCTATAACCCGGCAGATCCAGTGAATAGAGCATACCACCGTCGATTTGCATCACTTTGAGGCGACTCGGAAACTACGCTTTACTGGAGAGCTAGTGAATTTTCGAGGCAATGATTTCAGTCACTTCTTTTATCTGTTCTATTTTTTATATTTGTATTTGGCTTGCCTTGGACACATGGAAGAAAACAATGAATGTATACTTTATTTTGATTTTAAAAAAATTTAATACATCAAGAAAAATTAAATAATGATTAATGTTATAGTTCTGAAAAATTATTTTAGTTGTCCAATTTAAATATAAATTTCACAAGCAAAATAGGCAAATTACTATCTCATCATTTTGAAAAATTGTGGTAACCTTTTCAGAATATGCTCATACTATTCCAATAGGATTCAACGCTCTACATATTTCGAATAAAATGAAATATACATAGATATGATTGCAACTAAAAATTTAAATGTTAAAAATAAAATTAAATTGTTTTTCATCTTCAGGCCTGATTTGGTGTAATCAAGACAATATATCTGAATCACTTGATTGTTTTAAATTACATACGCTGCGAATTTAAATATTAATTGAATACAATTCTGTGACAAATAATTCTAACGGATAATATATAATTTTTTAATATAAAGAACGAATGCACAGGGCTATTTCGTATAGTTTAATCATTCATAAATGCTAATACTTATGCTTTTATTTAGTAATATTTAATTTCAGAGCTTAAGGAAGAGAATCAAATTTTATTATTTACTGTTATAAGGGGCTAATTTAAATATGATTATATAAATGACTTCGAACCAAAAAATTCCTTTTTTATTGAAAAATTTTGTTAAATCTCCTTAATTTAAGCATATAAATTTGTTTTATTAATTTATTGTTTTCTTAAAGATTTTAAAAAGTAAAATGTATTTTAATTAAGATCTCACTATACATTATTTTTAATTTCTTTTTCTTATCTTCTCAAATTTTTTTTTTTTAAATTTACTTTTTTCCTTCAATATCCACACCTTAAAATTTATTCATTCCCCCAAGCATGAAAGAGAAATAATTAAAATAATTTTCCATCGCAAAATTTTTATCTTTTCCATCTTTCAGATCATGTTAAATTGCATAGAAAACAAGAATTCAATTATCTTGTTTCTGTTTGAAACTGCCTCAAAAATCTCGTGTGTTTGTTTCCAACTCTGTTACCTGCCAGTTTCAGGAAAAATTACATTTTCTCCCCAATTTAGAATTCTTCTTCGAAAAGTCGGAATTGGGTAGAAAGGTACATCACTTCTCTTTTCCATGTCAGCATTGGAACTTTAAAAAGATTTTTATTCATCTCAACGATCGAAAGACGGGAAATTGGTGATCTGAATTCCCCATGGAGATATTCCGGTGGGACGTGTTTCCATAAAGAATTTAAGTGATGTCTCTAGATGCGCTTGCTAACATTCATTTCAGAGAAGAGGAGGTAACATTTACTTTAACTGTGAATTATTGTAACTGAAATAAATATGATAATAAATTAATCAAAGATTCTATGTATAAATAGTAATAAAGTTTCAAAAGTTTTATCTCAGTTGTTTTCGATACTTAAATTTACAATAAAATATTTGATGATAGAAAATATAATAGAATCATACGTTTTTTTGGGGGTGGAGGGGCTCTTAAATGTAAAATACCTAGCTTACTATGAATTATGAAGTTATCATAAATACATGTTCCTTTTTTAAAAATTTAATTCTTTAAATCTTATATTAAGTATGTAAATTATCAATGATTCACTTTTTTGAAGAATTATTTTCATTCAAGTTAAATCTTAAAGTATTTTTCTAATTGTTATTCCTATTCTTATCCAGAAACGTTCCTTATTTTAAGGAAACTTTTATAAAATATCTGCAAACAATTTTTTTACAAAACTCTTAAACCCGCATGTTATTTATATACGTATCTCAAACAGTAAAAATCGTCTGTTTCATAAAATAATTCATTTTGAGAAATGACAATGAAAGAGAAGAGATTAATTGGAAACATTATTTTTATTGTTAATTTTAGTGCTTTGTAAAGAAGCAAATCATAACTTTTGAGGTTGTTGAACATTATTACTTTCTGTTCTTTCTTGACATTATCAAACTTTTTTTACGAAACACTATAATAAGACATTTTTGTGCAAAAGGAAGACTACTCGCAAAATTTAAAATAGTATTTATATTATATATATATATATATATATATATATATATATATATATATATATAAATACTCTAGTTTCCAAATTTAAGGAAAAATCGTAAGAATACCGATAGATCTTTCAAAAGTAAGCCAATCCTTATTAAATTTTAATGTATTTTGAAATAATAGATGCTAAATAAAAAAAACAATATGCAAATTAGTGATGCTGCAATCGAAATGCATTAGACTTGAAGGGCAGAAAAATACATACTAGTTAATAAGACTGTAGATATTGCTACGATAGTAAGATAAGAAATCTTGGATAGCAAATTCATTACAATGCTACTGTGACACCAGAAATCAGTAGTGTTAGAACGGAGGAGTTCCGGATGACGATTACGGATCTGTAAATACCAAGCGTTGTATTAAATTTGTGAGAAAACTATGTAAAAGCTCAATATTAAATATAAGATTAACCTCTGAATTAGAAAAGCGTGTGTGATCAGTCCTGGAGCTTTTTGAAGGCACTGTTTATTAGGGAAGACAACATATCTCTGATACATTTCAAAAATCTTAATAAAATCTACTAAATGGCTTATGACATGGGACATAGAATCCAATTTTTCCCGCCTTGAAAAGTTTGTTTATATGAATAAAAAATTAGTTTCAAATTTTGTCAATAGTTGGTGCTGCTGGTATAGATGAATTCAGTTGATATTGGTGTTTCATTTGAAAAAATTATGTTCGGAATTGTAAATCTGAAACACAGATTCGAGGTTACATTGAATTATGAAAATTATGGGTTATACTTATAAATAATATCTTTTTTCACAAATATTGCTCGTTTACCTCTATAAAAGAAATGCTCTGATTTTTTATGTTGAGTTTTGTTTCTGCTACGATATAACGCCACCTATAGACGAAAATCGAAATTTTTAATTTTATGTGCAAAAACAAAAAAATTTTCATCGTCGGTAACATTGTGGCTTAAACGGCATCTTACGTTAATTAGATGACTTCATATTAAATTTTCAATTGTGTCAGAGATTTTTGATCCACACTGTATATTTAATAAGCCAAACTGCTTAAAACAGTTTTTGTAAGAGCTTTAATAGCAAATCACGATTTTTCTTAATTTTATCTCTAAATTATCATTTTAAATACCTTCCAACTCAAAATCAATTAAGGAATTATTTCTAGTATTTTCTATTTTGCGTTGTTCAAAGATTTTCAAAAACTATATGACAAATTCTTAATTTTAAAAATACGTTTTATTGCTTTTAAAGAACTTGCCTACTTATTTATATTTTATACATTTAAGAACATTATGTTGTTCCTATAACTACATTATACTTAAGGCAAAGAAATATGCAAAAAAATACTAGGGAATAATTGAGATTTCATTGAGATATCATAACCAGAAAAAAAGATACTATTTTTTTTTTTTTTTTTTTTTGGTGATTTTTTTACCTTAAAAGTCATTTACTTGAAAAATGACTCTCCTTTATTCTGTCTTCTAACGATTAAAAAGGTCAGCCGACTTATTTCAGATCATTTATTTTTCTATGAAAATACGTTAAAGAAGCAGTTTGAGTGATTAAGTGATTAACTGATTCAAAGGTAGAAAGACTTAAATAATTAGTTTATCTCTTTTTGCTTTTCCGGAGAAGGCATTATGTTACTAAAACATAAAGACATATTGAAATCAGCAAAAATATTACTTTCGAGTACGTTTCATTCCATATATTTTAACTATATATTATTAATTCTTAACATAGCCTATGACAACTTTTTTTCATCAATATTGCTTTTGTCTTTTTAGTGATTTCAATGTTCTTCGGTAGTAAATTTAGTGACTACTAATTGTGAATAATAATTGAGTATGTTAAAAAAAACATCATGTATACATGATGTTTATTTTAACATAATCATACTCATAAATAGTATGCATATTTTTAGAGATTTCTGTAGTGTTTTCAAATGGACTGAGGCATAGTTGTTTGACTTGTGTTGCATTAAGTTTCAAATAATTCTAGATCCCTTTCAGAGACTAAA
Organism: Nephila pilipes; assembly: GCA_019974015.1. NCBI lineage: Eukaryota > Metazoa > Arthropoda > Arachnida > Araneae > Nephilidae > Nephila > Nephila pilipes. The sequence continues at coordinate 21,015 of BMAW01065358.1, read as the reverse complement.
TGATGCAGTTCAAATATCATTTCTAGCAAAGATACAAGAAATTGATGTAATGTTTATTCTGAAACTCAAGCAAGAAATTTTAAAATACAAGTCTTAAAAAAATATACTTGTTATTTTCAATAAAATATTTTGTAAGGATAAAACTTTAAAAAGATTAATGATTTGAGTTAAATTTAATTTAAATCTTCTAATTTTTCTCGTGCTTTAACGCTTTTAGTAGGAAGCTCATCTTATTTTCTTATGCAAATTTTTTGAACTTCTAATTTATGGAATCAGGCATTATAAATTTACATAAATCATAAGTCTCTCACGGTTTCACAATTTTAAGGAGATTTCCTTATAGACTTTTTGTCTCCGCCCAAAATGCAGAAGTATCCCTAAATCTAATACCACAAGATCTGAAGAAATCCTCACATATAAATCAAAGCACGGAAAATTCTGTGCTCTTCCGCTTTAGCCACAAAGTCAAAAAAACACATCAAACGTCCGCTTTTTCATGATGTAACTATTATTGTTCTTCTGGCTCAGTCACGGAAGAAAGTAAATATAATTTAACCCCTGCACCCATCACACACACAATACCACGATGTAATTGCTTCTTTTTTGTCTTATATTAATAAATTTATACTTTCAATTACTTAAAGTTCCTCCATAGTGCCATGAATGAATAACTTTTTCAACAGTGACTGCTTAAAATTTTTTGTATAACATATATATATATATATATATATATATACACTCTATAACAAAAAAAGCACCAAGAAGGAGTTGTGCGATTGTAATGAAGTTTCGTATGCAAAAAATTTCGGACCGAATATGCATATGATTAAGATTTAGTGTCCAATGATTGAATAGCTGGAGCTACAGCGCATCGGAACTGCGCACTCAGCAGGTGTGCATAAGAAACGATTCTCAAGCTGATGCTCAAATTTTATATTGCATTGTGATTTAGGATACCTTTCAAGACTGAAAAAATACGTCTCCGCAGGATTTGAGCACATTATGAGCAACTGTCAGAGTTTGAAGGTGATCGTATTATTGGATTGAAAGAGGCAGGATCGACAAATCGCAGAATCGCTCGTCATATGGGTCGCAACGATGCGCCGATTAGAAGATGCTGGCTAGAATGGGTGAACAATAGCAGATATCGTTGTCATGATAGTAACGGTCGTTCTAGAGTCACAGCAGATCAGGAGGACAAAGTGATTGCCATATGAGCTGTCACAGGGCCTGATTCATCGTTATCAAACCTGAGACGTGCGACCCGCACACGAGTGTCCACCATGACCTTTCACAGACGGTTGATAGAGCGAAATCTACGCTCGTACTGACCACTACGCCACCTGCCACTCACGTCTGCCAACTGTCGAGATAGATTATAGTGTGCTTGGTTCGATCATATTGGAATTATGCTGACTGGAGATGTATATTGCTTAGGGACGAATCCCGCTTCCAGTTGTATGTGACGATCATCGAAGATGTGTCTGGAGATACCCGGGGACGATTCTGCTTTCACTATTGCAAATCACACAGGCTCTCAACCAGGAGTTATGTTGCCATTTCCCTTGCTAGCCGGACCCTTTTATTTGTCATTAGAGGCACACTTACAGCACAGCGGTACGTCGACGACATTCTGTGACCTATATTGCTATTTATCAGCAAGATAATGCCACACCACATACGGCACGTGTTGCTACGAAATGTCTTACAGCTTTTTCAAACACTTTCTTTGTCAGCCAAATAGTCAGGTCTCTCTCCAATCGAGCATGTTTGGGATATGACGGGAAGGTGACAGCACCTTAGGGAATGTTGATGACCTCGCCCGACAATTGGAGTAAATTTTACAAGAAATACCGCAAGAGACCATCAAGGAGCTTTATCACTGTATGTCACGTCGTGTGGCAGCTTGCATCCAGGCTAGATATGGGCCAACACCTTACTGAGCTCGTTATTTTTTAACTATGTAACTTTGAAATAAATCATTCAATTTTTATAAAAATTTTAATCATTTTCTACTATGTGCATTATTTTCCTATCCACGATTTTTTGTCTCCATCGAACAACTCCTTCTTGTTGCGTCGGTTTTCTTTTTTTTGTTACAGAATGTATGTATATATATATAAACATAAATTAGTAATTAAAAATTAAGGACGAAGTCGAATAATTTGCATATCTGTGGAACGAAGAGACAGAGAGGACTGACAGAACAGTCGAGAGATCAAATAGGATTAGGATGATTAATTAGGGTGATGTACCTTAGCACATGTGCAGATATGCAGTTAGACGTAATGCAGGAGTGTCGAAGTGAAATAAAGCACGTAGGCGGTGTAAACTCTGAATTTCTGATATAACGATTGCTCAGTGTATATCAGATTGAACGACGACGAGTTGCTGCCTCAGTGTGAAATGTAAAACAATCAATCTGTTAAACGGCATCTGGATGATTATACTCGAGGTCGAATCATTGGAAAGATAGAAGATGTTCGAAGTGTGACAAGTTTAGCTCCGAGGTTCGTAGCATCGTTTCACGATTTTGAAGGGAATTTCAAATTACAGGAATAGCACTCCGACGGTTCCTCAGTGGTCTTCTACGAGTAACTACGCCAGCGGAAGACCAGTATAATGCTCTACTAGCCAGAAGTAACAGGGAGCAGAATATGGGAAAAATCGCTGGACATATGGTATAAGTATACATATGGTATGTCACGTTTTACTGCGGCAAAGAGTCTACACAATAATGGTCTTTTTGCTATATAGTGGTCGTCAGTACTGTATGTACCTTTAACGGCTGCTTATAAGAGAAGATGTTTTCTGTGGGGCCGGTAATACCAGAATTGGGTAGATAATCAAGGGGTCGAGTACTTTGTAGGGATAAGAACAAGTTAATCTGTGTAGAGGTTCTGGACACATATACACCTCGAGAGAGCGGAGAACCCGCAATAACCCTTACAACTACTTCGAAAGAGACTGTCTTGAAGGTAATGGTGTGCTTATTTGGGGAAGTATCATGATTGGTGTCCGAAGGAGACAATATCATGATTGGTGTCCGATGATGCAACTTTCACAACTTTCACAAAGGAAGTTCAGTCACCGGGGCTCGCTATAATAAAGAGATTCTCCTTCGGTATATGGGTCATTATAAAGGCACTACGGGTCTGCCGTTCCTTTTCATGTACGACAATACATCTACACATCGCACAGTATCTGTTGAAGAGCTCTTATACCCTGAGAGTATTGAGAGCATGGATTGACCAGCAAGGTCTCCTGATCTAAATCCCGTTCAGCGTGTGTGGGACTTTCTAAGGAGACTCTTCGTAGTACGTAAAAATCGCAAGTAACGATTCCAGTGCTCCGATTGGTGGAACAAGGTGAATAAGTACAGTGCTACAACAACTCATTAACAACCTCATACTCACCATTGCCAGACGATGTGAAACCTGTACAACAGTCTGGGGAGATCATATTCTCTTCTTAAGACTGGATATTTCTCGCTAGACATCTGCCACATGGATATTTCAGGATTCAGTAACATTGTGCTTCATGTTACTTTTTCAATGAAGTTCCTTTTTATCCTCTTTATTTCTCTTTTGGAAAGTTTTCCCACATTACTCATTTTCTTATGTCTCGGGAATCTTATGGTATCATTGATTTGGAAAACTTTTGCACAACGTTATATTGAAAAAATTATCACGTCCTTAATTTTTGCACACCATTGTTTATATATAATATATATACCGGGTGTCCATAATTAAACGATCCTACTTCAAAATCGTCTGCAGACGAAACTATTGTTCAGAAAGTTGTAAAATTCTGTGTAAGACATAAGGAAGGGATGGGAATTTGTTTGAGCGAATTAAAACATTAGTTCAAAATTTCGCCACTAGAGGGCACTTTTGAATGAAGGCCACATTTATTACCAGTTTTCTATTTGTATTTTATCGCTTTTTTATCAATAGGACACGATAATACAATAACTGATACTCATTAAAAAACACAATCTCTAAAATGAACTGCAAACTTTAATTAAACTTCTTCGATGACTAATTTTCAAAGGATTTACACGAAGGAAGACTAAAATATGTAAATTTTTTCGACGTCACACAGCAACTGTTATAAAAGCAATAAACGTTCACGGGAGATTAGTTTATTTTCAGTGTGCTCGGTATTGCTAATCCGAATGTCATTACGTTTACCAGATAGAGCGTTGTTAGTAAAGTTATTCTATCAAAACGATAATTCCGCAATAGTTGCTCTACGGAAATTTCAGACTTTAAAGGGGATGCGAAAAGGTCCATTGACTGCTACAAATCTTCGATTAATGGTAACCAAATTAGAAGAAACAGGATCGTTGAATGTTCGTTCTGGAAGAGGAAGAAAACCTGTTTCTGTGGAAGCAATAGAGAAAGTTGCACTTCAGGTGAAAGAGGACAAAGCATCCAACGTGCAGGCTAGTACAAGTGTTCGCCGTGTGGCAGAAGCATTGGACTGTCTCGTTCAACTGTCCAGAAGATCATGCGAAACATCCTCCGTTACTATCCATACAAGCTTCAACTTGTGCAGGAATTGCTTCCACATGATTTCGAGACTCGACACCTGTTCTCACTGCAGTTTCTTGCTCATCTGGAAGTTGATCCAGAATGACCTTGGAATATCCTCTGAACAGACGAAGCACACTTTCATTTGGACGGTTCGGTGAATACTCCCAACTGCCGAATTTGGGAAACAGACAATCCGCCTTCCACCTTACAAGTTCCACTACACTCACCAAAAATAACGGTGTGGTGTGGGTTTTCCGCGTCTTTTATTCTTGACTCGTATCTTTTCGAGGAATTAGGTGCTGGAGGTCCTGTAACATGTTCTATCACTGGACAATGATATGCATCGTTATTACGGAATAAAATTATTCCGGATCTGCAAGCACGTCAGTGCCTTTCACGCATAATTTTTATGCAAGATGGAGCTCCTCCACACATTACACGTTGTGTTAAGGACGTTCTCAAACATTACTTCACAGAAGAACGTGTAATCAGCCGCCAATTTCGTCATCTGTGGCCTCCCCGATCGCCTGATCACAATCCATGCAATTTTTTGTCTTTGGGGCTATTTGAAGCAGCTGGTAAGTTGTGATCAACCAAGAACTTTACCTGATCTCAAAGACAGTATTTCACGACATGTTCTTAACATTTCCCAGAACACACTGCTGTCAAAGGTGGAACAAGCTATTTTACGATTTCAAATAGTAGCTGAAAATGATGGTCATCATGTTGATCATTTATTGTTGAAACAAAATTTGTAAACTGTTATAAATGTATGCTAAGTATTAATGTATGTTAAATATGATCTCCATTAAAAACGCCCTCTAGTGGCAAAATTTTGAACTAATTTTTTTATTCACTCAAACAAATTCCCATCCCTTCTTTATGCCGCACATTCAAAGAATTTTACAACTTTCTGAGCAATAGTTTCGTCTGTACACAATTTTGAAGTAGGATCGTTTAATTATGGACACCCGGTATATATATATGTATATAAATATATATGTTTATATATATATATATATATATACATATATATATATATATATATATACATATATATATATATATATATATACATACATATATATGCATATATATACATATATGTACATAAATATATATGTGTGTGTATTATTATTATGTATAGCCGAAAACTACTAAATTTTCTCACGTCAACACCGTATCCAATATGTAACAAATATAAATGTGGGCTACTTTTCCCTAAAGGTTCTGATTGGAAAATTGGTTTCTGATTTTTTATTTGATCTTATGTTTTAAGGTAATTTTTCTTATGTTTTAGGTTACAAGTATCGACAGATTTAATTAATTTTATATGAATACTTATTAGTTAATTAGGATTTTATGTGTTCTTGTTCACTTTTATAAATTTAATTATTTATATATGAATACTTGTTAGAATTTATTATAATTTCAATATTGTCAAAATTTGTAAATTTAACTAGTTTTATATGACAGCTTACAATAACTTTGTTTTATTGTCTCTTTTATGAAAATCTTAGTATCTTAGTACGAAATATTGCGCAAATATGTTCTTTAGCTTCATAAGCATTTCAGTTTATGGAAAAATAAAAATTAATATTCTGGTTAATTCCAATATTTCACTTTATTAAGGAAATAGCAATTTTAGTTCGGAATTTTGAGTTTGGTCGCTCGTAATTATTCCGTTTGATAAATAAGGTTGAGATTTTAGCGTATTTTGGGGGAAATATTTCCATAGATATATATACTATTTGCTAATTTGTTTTAGGACAAGTGATTTCATATTCATATCCAGAGATTAATGAAGAGACAAAATGTTTTTGAGGTGAAGAATGTCCTCAGATTAATTTTATAGTGATATATCTGTAGGAATAATTAAAATATTCATTATTTTGAATACTTAAAAGTCTTTTAAAATGGCATAGCAATAAATTATTCTACATGTAAGTAGTATTATCAGGTTAGTAACTATAAACATGATATAACAGCAAGAACAGGACAAGTGAATACATAAATCTAAATCCTGAAAATAGGATCAAAATTCTTTTGTAATTTAAATCTTGATTGATGCTACGTAAATGATAAATATGTGTTCCATTACTTATTTTTCATTTAAGTCCAACAGGAATATAACCATGAAATAAAATTTTAATTATTAGTGTTATTTAAAATTTTCATGCTCTGGAGTTAAAAAGAATATTCGGATTGCTTTGCATCTTTAATGTAAAATATTTTCCTTTAAAACAACAATCTGATAGTTTACATTTCAATCTATAGAATATCTTATTTTTTTCTAGAGTAAATTTAAATTTTGTATCGTTCAGTGTAAAATTAAAAAGAAAACTATACGGTTATTGGACACTATCAAATAAAATATTGCACGATTGAATTCCTACTAAATAATTGTAGTTTACTTCTTTACTAATTAAAAGTAAAGTTTTAAGTCTGTATTTAAACATTTTAAATACTATTAACAAATACAACATTTTGGAAAATTATTGAAATTCAATAATTAATCTCTGTTTCCTACCTAAAAGCATGTTTGTTCTGTACATCAATTACCAATTTTTTCTCCGCAATTTTTCTATTTTAATACGTATTTTTTCTAGATAGCTTCAAAACTATTTTTCCACTTCTATGAGAAAAAGATCTATGAGAAAGGGAAAATTACTATTTTTCTGCCTTCAGTTTTAATTACAACAGTTTCCAAAGCTTCCTGTCTGTCTCAAAACTGCCCCCAGAAAGCCATTTGATGCGTTTGTTTCAAAATCAGCTTTCTGAAAGATCCATGAAAGCTTTTAGTATCACTTAGCTCTTTAAAACATCAATTTTTGTTAAATCTCTTTTCCCCATTAACATCGTAACTAAGAAAATATACTTATTAATCACTACTGGAGAAAGTTCGAAACTTAGTTAACTAAAATCCAAGCAGAGAGATTTTTGTATTTATAGAAATAATATATTCTTATGTTAGTCGTTTTCGTTTCCATTCCTTTTATAGCTAATGAAAAAGACATTTGCTCATAGCCTGTATTCTAATAGCTTCCTCTGTTCAGTAAAGTATCATTTTCGAGTGAGGATGCGTTGAAAGTCTTTGATAACTTTATTTTGAATATTCATTTGTATTTAAGGAATTCTCACTTTTAAATGATTTTTAGTTTCTGATTAAATGAAATAGCCTTTAACTAAAGAAGAATTCGTTTAAACTCTTAAATTGAAATGCTACATTTGCAATACAGTGGATATCGAATCCAAAGTAACATGGATCTTACTTTCGATTCTCTTAAGAAGATTACAGGTAATTAAACTTTATTTTATAATTCATTTTAATGGGGGTGCATTCTTTCTCTTTACTATTTCAAATATTTGTTTAAGACTTAAATTTGGCTCATTTATTTAAGCTTACCGTTTGATACAGTTTGAAATCCTTGCACATACATAATTATATTTTAACTGTGCTCTCCATAGTTAGAATATATTAATTAATATTAAAGAGTATTTAGACATTCCATACCTTACAACATTTGACTTTTTCTCTTTAATTTTCTGAAATTTTATGAAGGTTTTGGAGAACAGATAATTTTAAAGATGAGTCCAACTTTGACTGGAAGATTTGTAATTTATTAATTATATTTAATATATGTTCGACTTTGAATTACATGTGTTTGGCAGGACCTGAAAACTTCTCAATTATTTAAAATTAATAAATGTACTTATAATCAGAAATGTTAGCGTTGTACTTGTTGTCGGTTTTATAAAATTACCTTTACTCTCTTTATTTCTACACTGATAATTTTATCAAGTTATTCGATAAATTTTTGCATTATTAATTACTTAAAATAAACAACAATCTCGGTTTTTGTTAAATTTGAATTTTTGTTAATTTATGATTAATAATTATTATATATAAATTTATTTTAAATCTTGGAGTTATTTTTATCAATATGTAATTAATTGATTAGTGACTTACGATTCATAATGGAATAGTTAATAACTCGTGATTATTTCATTTTTTTTTTTTTTTTGTTATTTTAAATTCTTAAAAATGCAGATGTTCCATGAAGGCGTCGATGACTAAATTTCATTATAATTATTCTTGATTGTTAGGACGAAACGCCTAATGAATCTTAATAACGCCAGTTTTATTGCTTAAAAATGAATGTATTATGTTTCATAAAAAATATTAATCAATTCAGGACTAAGTCCATTATTTTTGTTTTTGTGGAAAACCAAGCACAGGAATCAATTTTTAATCTCAATATTTAGTTTAATTTTTTTCTGATTTAAATTCTCAAGCTTTGTTCCTAATATTTCAATACGTAACTTCCATAACTGAAAAAAAAAACATAGAAAAATAAATAATTTAAAATTGAGTTTTAATTTATTTCTTACATTTAAGCTTCTGAATTTTTTTTATTTATTTTCAGTTATAAAAACAAAATTTCACCAAATTTCAATTTCTCTAATTTCTAGTTTTTATGAAGTTAATAAAGCTCCTAAAGGTTCAATTTCTTCAAACTTTAATCTCTTTTTTTCATGTAAATATTTTTTTAATGAGATATTAAATTTAATATTTTCGCCTTTTAATGATAAAAAAGTTTCTTGCTTTGAGACTTAAAAGGAGAAAAGTCCTAATGAATTTTCTGCATCAAAATTTTCATTTGCCTTATGAAAATTAAGAATAGTGTATGTAATAAAATAATAAATACACAACGTAAAATTGCTATTGAAAAAAAAACTAGAGTTATTTTAAACTATTACTGCTTTTTTTTCCGTGAAATTTAATTATTTCTGATTTCTTTAAAGAAGAAGTTCAATATTTTCTACAAAATTTAGATTTTATTTAGATTTTTATTTTTCATTCAATCGAAGAATTCATGAAATATAAGAAATTAATGTTAATGAGGGCTTATACTTTCAGTTTATTCAAATAAATTAAATATTTTTAAATTGAAAAAGGAAATTGATCAATTAATTTTTAATATAAGTTTTGGCAAGAACTATACCGCAATATCTTACATAGAAAAAAGTCTTAAAGAAATAAAAAAAAAATCGATTTAGCCTTAAACATTAATAAATTCTAGATGCTGTGAATATGATCTTTTTTTAGAATCCACATTAGAATAAACATGAATTAAATTAAGAGCCTTGAGAATGAACATTGTTGTAGACATTTTTTTTGTTAGAAGTTAGAGAAAAAAAAAAAGGAAAGTATATTAAAAATACATTATATCAACAAATAAATATTTGAATGTTGCTTGTGATAACTTACCATCAGTTTTAAAGAAGTCACTTGTTGCTTGGATTTTTAAGAGTGAATGATTTTATTTTAAAAGTCTAATTAGAAGCATAATAATGGGAAATTTTTCAGTGACTTGGGTGGAAATATATATTGGTATACAAATTTATTTTTAAATGATAGGCTTTTTACTAGCAAAGTGAAGTTAAATAATATACTTGGTCTTTTTTTCAAATTAATTTCGATTATAACTGTTTGTGCTTAAATCTTAAATTTTCATTTCACTGCAGATTAATAGGAAAAGATAATCAAACAAGGGCTTTCAAAGAAAATTGGATAAAATGAAAAATGTATAATTAGATTTTAAAAATTCATGCAATGTACGAAAACATATTTTCCTTTCACTACCATGAAACACTTCTTTATCACTTAAAAAATATTTTCAGAACTTCAAATTTCGGGTGAATTTCGAGGCCTTTCTTGATCTTTCTTTTTTTTCTTTCAATGAAGCCACTTTAGAACCTTATGATAAATACATGTCCACTCTGAGGAGCAGATACTATTCTTCTTTAATTTATTTGAAAGTATGTTTTAAACAAGGGAATTACTTATTGATAATCCATCGAAAATTAATATATTGGAAGGTTTGAACACATTTTTTTTTATGTTCCTAAACAGCTTAGACAAGTTTTTAGCATTATAAAATTCATACCTTTAGTTTAATCTATGAAATATTTGCAAATTTACTGTTTACATTGCTTTTTTTTCAAAACATATTTTACAGAAAAAAGAACTGGAAGTCAAAATTTGAACTAAATAATCATATACATCAATGGACATGTAAATATAATTCATTATAAGAGAATTTATGAAATAATTTGCTTGTGTGGATAACTATAATTGAAAAAAATTAAAAATTGATTGGTGTTTACTAAAAGTTCGCTTACAAATGGAAATCTTTTAAAACTTTAATAAAAATACGTAAATTTCCAAAATTTATTATAGCAATGACATTATAATAACTTAATGTAATTATGAAAAGAAATAATTGAATTCTGCATTTTACCTGCCTTTAATAAATAATTGATTTCTTAAATAGGGAAAACACATGCACTAAAGAAATGAAATCAAGATTTTTTTTTATTTTTTCCCTAACAACTTATGATACTTTTTTCCATTTTTCGTAAGTTATTAAGTTGCTTGCAAATACATAGATTGGCTAGGAAAATGTCAAAAAAAGTCTTACAGAATAATTAAGAAAAATGTATTATCTCGGAAACAATATTATTTTTGTGAGCTTTTTTCTAGCATAGCTAGGGAAAAAATGACATTTACTCCTTCTGTCTCCGAGTGATTAGAAAAGTCAACGAACTGTCACTTGATCATTTTTTTCTCCTTTGTAAAATATGAAGAAACAGTTTTGATGATAAATGTATACTGAGAGAGGAAAGTTTGTGTAATAAACTAATGCGTTGTTTTCTTTCTTTCAGTTATTTGTCTTTCGCTCGCAGGTGCTGCTCTACTGAAGAGAAAAAAAATCTTCCAATGTAAGGTGAAAAAAATTAGGAAAAGTAAAAAAATATTTCCACTAAAATGCCTTTCTGACAGATGACTTCCAAAAGAAATCACTCATTCGAATAATATGAATTTTAGTCGGTAAAAAGTTCTAAAGACTTTCGTCAAGTCACTTAATATAAGAAAATTGTATTAAAAATGCAGAAAGAAACAGAGGTTTAATGTATTTTGCATAAAATAAGCTCAGAGAAACGTTTCTGCTTTCTTATTATTTTCATCATTGAACGCGTAATATCAATCAATAAATTTATTTGTATTATTTCATTTATTTTTCTTATTCGTAACTATAATGATTATTTTTTGCAATAGAATTAGTTTAGATTTTATTAACGTCGCACTAGAAGCAACACGAGTGCTATTGGTGACGGACCTTTTAATTTTGAACCTCGGTCAAGTGACGAGGACGACATCTGAACAGGCAACCCCTCTCCTAACTTCCACACCACGCCTACGGGATGACTTTGGGTCCCGACAGATTTAAGGTGCATCAGCCCCAGCTACACGGTGGATCTTTGGCAGCCAAGGATCAAACCCGCGACTGAACGAAAAACCTCAGTCACGAATCCGAAACCATGACCACGGTTTGTAGCTACCACGGCAAATTTTGCAACATAAAGTAAACAATGTAATTAAACTTATGCATACATTTTAGAATACAGTTATTCTGTTAAATAAAATATTTGTTAAGAACAATTTACATCCATTTTGTTTTGAAAAGATAGAACAATGTTATAACTTTCACAGAAATGGAAAGAATATTGTTAATATATATTGTTATAAACGGTGTGAAACTAATCAAATGAAAAAGCAGTGTCTAACAACTTATTAAACAGTAAACAATAGCATTTCAAAAATAAAAGAAAAGCTATAATTCAAGCACATAAAACATTTATTTATTTAAGAATCCTTATTTATGGTAATAAAAAAATTATTACTTTTTAATAAAATATTTTATATCTCTAAAAACATTTTAAGTATGTGACAGAGTGCATAAGAATTTGTTACATAAGGAAATAATTTTTTGAAATTTTAAATGTATTAAAACACTTAAGAATTAAAAAGAGAATATTTCGTGTGGTAAGCACAAATGATACCCTTCTAAAGATTAATATTCTACCACAAGGAAAAAATCAGTTGCATAGATGATTTTTTAAACGTTTAAAATTGTTCTCCAAACAAATAATTAAATTGATAAAAGAAAACTAACCCAATTAACTAATTGAGTAAATTTAAGCTTTCCATATAAGAGACCATAGTAGTTGAGTTTTCATAGTCACGTTGTTTTGTTTAGTCGCAGTTCAAATCCTGATGCCACTAAAGACCCTCCATGTAGTGAGACTAATGAATGTTAAAGCTGGTGAGGCTACATGTCCTCTCGCAAACGTGGTGTGGAAATTTAGAGAGGGGGTTCTCATCTCAGGTTCTGTCTTTGTCACTTAACCGTGATTCCTTCACCAAAATTCTCATGATGCTTTTTAGTTCTATATAATTAAAATAATAAGTTACACGTCTTCCTCTTTTTGAAATTGATTAATTTTTCTGGAATAATTGAAGGTATATTAAAATTTTACTTAATTTTATTTACACATTTCAGAAAGCAGTATATAGTTTTAGAAGAGCGGAAATTAAAAATTCCATTTCTTAATTTTCTATTTTATATGCTTACACTATCTACAGTATTTTAATTTTCGCAAAAACTGTTTAAGAACGTGATAAAAGTAAAACACATTCGTCACGCGTTAATATCCTTTTCATATAAGTTTTGGTCTCATTTTCAATGAATCATCTTCAAAGTGACAATAAAAACATTTTTTCGAGCTTCTTGTACAAACTTGAGAACTTTAGGCACCATTTCCACACAAATTGTTTGCACTTTAAAATTGTTAAATAAAATTTCACATCCAAATTTTTTTGTCAATTTTTACAGTCTCAGTAATCACACGAATACTTAACCGATGGTCAGATCAAATTAAATTACTAATTTTTTTAATAATGTCATCCGTTTTTGACGTGGAAAGGTGACTCGAGCATGGATTATCTTCAACGTCTTCTCGCTAATCTTGAAAACGCATAAACCACTCAAAAACACGAGTGCGCAATAAACATTCATTGCCATACACTTCTTTTAGTAAATTATGTTTCAGTTGTGGTTTTTCCAGGTTTTATGTGAATTTCACAACAAATTGTAAAATTGTTATTGTTACAACTATCATTTTCCCGGTGAAACCAAAAAAGTAACTCTAATGCGAACAAAGGCTACTGCTGTACGGATTTGTTTACGCAAGCTAGATGTACCCTTTCAAAAGGAAGACTACTTTAATCAGCTGTTGGTTGTTAGCGTTTGCATACGTGATTCTCTGTATGCCATCCAGAGTTTCTGCTTGAAATCGAAATGCGCTATTGTTATAATTCTAAGTACTTTTACTTGTATGCCAACTTCTATTTGTCCTTTTGTGTTAATATTTATCCCTATAAGCTCCTTGATTTCAATAAAAATCTCTTTGAATAAAATCCATAGATTGATCGTTTTGTTCATTGTGTCAGTCCCTCGAGTTATTAACCTTGAGTCATTTTCCTTCTTAGGATATCTTTCATTGAACATTGCAAAATGTATGCAATGAAACAACGAAACCTGTGGTGGTCAGATTTAAAAAAATCTTCAAGAACGCTGTGGAGTATTTGCCGAAAGCAACTTGTAAGCCACCTGGTATCGTTGTGGAATGCCTTAGAAGTGCAAAGTATTAATATGGAGATTTATCTGAAGTGTTAACTAATATACTAGTGTACTGAATGTTGGTGATATAACTGTGAATCTGTGTCGCTAATATTTACAAGTGCTGTGTTTTCCGTATGTGCTGTTGCTGAATAAGCTCTGATACCTGCGTGCCATCCTGAATATTTGCGAATAAAATATCATTTACTATTACCATCCATGTTGGACTGATTTTCACATGTATAGACTTGCGCATTGTTGGAAGTTTTATAACAATATTAATATGGTTAAACATAGACAGTAATAAAAAGTATTTCGAAATATTTTTATTTATCAAATCACATTTTAAGTTGAAGGAATAAGTTAAATCTATTCGATTGTTTGTTTAATCCCTAAATAAAGTTCATCAGTTAATTGCATTCATGATGAATATTAATTTGAAAAGAAATACGAAGCTGATATAATTCTGAATTTGTAATGAATTGAAATAATTTTTTTAAAGTAATGCTTAAGTACTTCTTTATATTTCTTTAATGATAACTTCGTTTTGTTCGGAAATATTTTAAAATTCCTTTTTTGATCATGTTACTGTTTTATTTCTTACCAGAAATTATGGACACAGTATCATGACATATTTAATTTGAAACGAAACATAACGAGAGCTAATGACTATGTTTGCTATCAATCAGAGAATTATATCATTCAAAAACAGAGAATCATATAAATCGATTCGAACCGAACACTGTAATTTTATTTTTTTGCTAAGAAAAACTTTCAGTGTTTATTATTTCAGATATCCGGTATTTTAATTAATTTTTAACTTTTTCAACAAATAACATATAATTAGTTTTCTTTTCTTTCTTAAATAGTCTAATGTGATAATTCCCATTCACTTCAGTTCATTGCAATGTCTTTCAGATTCCGCAATTATAAATATGCTTCAGAATTTCTCCCTTTCTCTGTCCTTCTTCCCTTAAGGTAAACTATAAAAAAAGAAAATAAACATCTATAAGTCCTGTTTATGGTATAATTTATCATATATATTTTTAATTAGTGAAAGAGAGAATTTTGTAATGTGCATATTATATGCAAGTATGCTACTGCAAGGAGAGGCACCAAAGAAAACGTAATTTCTTAAAACTTAATTATTAAATCTTTTACAATACATAATTCCTTTTTTAAATAACCTTATAATATTCAAAGAACTCTTCATCATGCTTAATACATTTGTTCAAGCGCTGAATTGCTTCTTGTAAATATATTTTATACTCATCTGCAGGGATGTCTGACATTTCTAACCTCGTTTTGTTTTCCATCATCATCACTTTATACGACGTCAAATCGATGCTCTTTTATTCCCCTCTTCATGCGCGAAAACAAGAAGAAACCTCACGGAGCCTGGTCGTGTGAATAAAGGAGCGTGATTCAAGGGAGTCATGTCATTTTTGCCCAAAAACTAGCTCACTGTGATGGCTCTTTTTTACTGGTCAGAACAAACACTTTTCTTTCCCAAATTTTCTGTTAAAATTCGCTGAAAAAGATATTCAAGACAATCCAGTTAACTCCGCCATATGTTTAATTAGTCCTTCATCGTCCTTCAAGCGCAAGTTCACAAATTTTTTCTTCTTTTCCGTCTTTTCGGACAGTCGATGAGGATGAACGTACAGTGAACGAGATTTGTCTTATTTGACATATCAGAATTTGTGAAACAAGAAAAACGCTTGTACGATTTAAGTTTTTCCCATAGGGTCAGCTGTATAGGCTATTTTGAACATTATAAAAATTTCTGTAGCGTTTTCTCCGAAAAAGAAAGTAAATTTCACAGACAGGAATTGTTCAATTAAATCTGTCATCTTTGAACACTAGAAGAGAGAAAAACAGTTGCGGCGAAATAATCCATTACAGACAGACAAAATCTCTGTGCGACACGCCACACGTAGTATTAAATTTGCAAGGAGTTGCACGGCATACCCCCAGAGGGAGAAGAGCGTACTAAGCAAACTCCTCTCAAGACAACTTTATTCCATGAACTCTTCGAAACCCCTTCGTATATATAAATTCCATTTGGTTACTATTTTAAGTTAATAAAGTTAAAGAATATGCAAGTTTCCATTCCAGTCCAAATAAGATTCAGGTTACTTTCAATAAATTGATAGGTTTCAGTTAAGAGTACCATCAAGTAAATTTCTTTTAATGTTCGCATGTTTCTCCTTTTAAATGTTAAGCTTTACATTTACAGACATCTCAGAAATTAATATTTTATTAAATACATAGGTGAAATAAATACCAAAGCAATCCGATACTGATTTAAATTTTACTTTAAAAAGTGTTTGATATTTTAATAGAATTATAGAGCTTAAATAAATAAATAAAGATCCTTTCCCCATCAAAATAATATACAAATATCCAATATTAAAAATATTATGATAATGATAACTTTTAATGTACTGAAATTTGTTGTCTTTTAATTAAAAGGTGGTTTAATAGATTGCAGTTCCCGATTTCAATCAAGATAAAATATTTCTTTAAAAAAATAACTTAGATTGATTTGATAAAATATGAAAAATTTGCTGTAAAGTAAATTGCTCAGTTTCTTCTCTTGAGGAAACACTGAGATTAAAATGTATAATTAGAAAAATATAGGACAACTAGCTTTGCTTCAGAAAAAGCATCCGAAAGTTATTTTGAAATAAAATTGATTAAAAACACAATTGATTATAAACAAAATAGATGAATGATATAGAGAAAGTTATAAGAAGCAATTAAAATACCTATTATTCCACAAATTAAAGCAAATGTCACTCGTATAATGACTTAAAAAATATAAGGTAAAATAATTTGCATATTTATCTAATCTTTATAATCGAAAAAAGTATACCCCATTTTGGAAATGTATTATTTAGTGTTTTTTGCATTTGTTTTCAAATCTTTTTGAAGGTAAGCATAACTTGAAATAAAAAATTATTATAATCATGTTAAATGCTACCAACCAGGGTCATTAAATTTTAAACTACTTAAATCTGTTTTAATAGACTTACAATTTCCTTTGATATTAAGACATTTACTTCCACCTTGCCACTAGTTCCGATATTTTTTAATGTTATTTTAGCTTACATAATTTGTTTGTTTAATTTATATTATATGTTTTGAAATAAATTTACTCACAAACAGAATTGTAAGTCTCCTCAATGGATTTATAAACTCGAAATGCGTAATTACCACAATGATGCTTTATCTCAAGGTTCGTTTATCATTTTTTGATATAATATGTAGATGACCAAATTAACTTCAAAATTCTTTCGGGGGCTGCTTTTAAATTATACTTGAGAAATAATAAATCACCTCTTGAAAACACATCGTATGTGCATTGTGTGAGTCTCTTGAGTTATTATTCTCGAAGCTTTTTGTCCCGTAGGATGATATTAATAAGACATTTGGTGCAGATTTAGACACGCTTTTGCTTCAATTCATCTCCAGTAAGCGTAAATTGATAAGTATCTGCATTATTTTTCGTATTGCTTTTGAAGTGTTCCGAATTAGCTCAAGTTATTCGCAAACTTTTTTCTTTTATTATGTTTCTTTGAATTTCATTTCATTCAAGTGCATTTAAGGACACTTCTGATAATTCAAAGCGTATTCTGATTACTCATTCTTAAGCAAAAAGTGGAATTCGTGACTTAAGTCAGTGATTTCAGAAACTCTCGATATAATTTTTGAATTTTAATAAAGTTTATTGCAAAAGGCCAAAGGATCTCTGCCAAAAAAGTATCTTAGTTTAAATTATTATTTCTTGATAGAAAAATATACAAATGGGGACTTAACCAAAATGTGTGACTTTAATGAACAATCAATCAAGAAAAATAAGTCGCATTTGTAAGTCAGTTATTTAAGCCATTAAATATTAAGTATTAAGTCATCAAGTATTAAGTTATTTAAGTATTAAGCCAGTAATTAGGGGTTTTTTTTTGTTGTAAATGTAAACTTTTGATAAAATATTATAATCAAAAAGAGGGGGGGGGGTTTGAATCTGTATTTGAATTTACGAAAAGAGGAAATGCATTAATAGTTTTTTTGCTTGAAATTACGTATGAATGTTTTTATAATATCTATGGGATTTCAACTGTATATTAATTTAAATAGCCTTGAATGGGAAGAACTTCATTGTGAATGTTTCGATATTGTTGTTGTGATTTCTCTAGTCTAGTAATTTTTCCTTAGAAATAAGTATCCACACAGTTCTGTTAAATGACTAATTAATACTTTGAGAATTTTCATGAAAATATTTTAGAACAAAATAATGAATACATTATTTAAAGACGTGTATGAAATGATGTCTCAATTTAATACTAGTCTACTTCATCAAAAATAAAATGCGCCGACACTTCCTGAAAAAAGACATTTATATGTGGCTGTCTTTGTTCAAGTAATATTAGTACATAATCTCTTTTTTTGTCATTTATCAAAACTCCTTTTCAGTCTTTCAGTTTTATTATTCATTGTATTTTAATAATGTTTATAAATAGCATCATTTTAAATGAGTCTGTGACATAAGTAGTGAAAACTACTGAGACTCACATTTTGATTTTTCTAGATTTTAAAAAAAAAGATACATTTTTAATAACTGTTTTATGTTGCATTAGAAATACAATAAGAAATTACTTAATTGATAATGGGTTAAAAGGTATGACAATATTGTATAAACTAGTACAATAGATAACTAGAAATAAAGGAACTGGATAGCAAAAGATAAATATTATGTAATACGCGATAACTTCCAACGTTTACTTTTATTTCTTCAAATAAGTGCAATATTATTAAAATTATGAGCAGAAATTCCTGATACAAAACGTTGTGAAATATATAAGATGCATTTGTAAAGAAATTCCTTATAAATTATAACATTTTAAAACAAGTCTTTTCATCTTATACGAGCTTAAAAATCCCACCTTTTTGTCAAAGTGAACCTTTATATTGCAAAAAATATGAATTTTGATGTATTAATTTAGTTTTTAAATGGTAGGCTAGAGGTCATTGCCAAGGTCTCTCAGCCGGCATTGTTTTTGTCTAATCGTGAATTCTAGCCCTGATGATACTGATGAGATCCACCGGGTAGGGGGGGGGGGGCGATGCACATTTAATAAGTTCGAGGTCCCAAGTCTCCATGTTGGCGTGAAGAGGGAGGTGCTAGCTCCTTCCTCGTCCTTATCACTTGACCGAGGTTCAAAACTACGAGGTTCGTTGCAAATATAATTCGTGTTGCTTCTAAGAGCGACATTACACAATCACATTTCCAATTTTTAAATTATATGAAAAATGGAAAATCAAGCTTGCTATTTATTATAATTTCACTCCCCTAAAGTAGTTTCATTTCCCATGTTTGATGAAAACACTAGAAATTCTCAATCAATTCGAGTTATTTCATTTACATTATTTAAATAAGCATTTTTAAAATGCTAATATAATTTCAAATTATCAAGAGTTTTCATTCAACCCCCATTTATTGATTATTTATGAATTCATTTTCATTCACTTTCAGTACCTCTTCATAATATCCCTTCTGGTTTTCTGCTTTCTCTTTTCCTTCAGACATATTTCTTCTCTCCTGTGAGAAAGGGAGACACTTAGAATAGTTATTCAACACAAGAATTCCTGTCCTTTCTGCATTCGTTTCGGCTAAGATATTTTGAAAAGCAAACAAAGAGCCAATTATCCTGTCTCTCTAAATTTATCTCAAATCCTTTTCTGCGTTTGTTTGAAGCCCCCGGCTTGTCAATATTAAAAGAGAAACTCTTTCTACCACCTCCTTGAAAAGGCGAGATTGAACATAGAATAAAATGTCAACGCTTCCCTTTTCCTCGTTAACAGCGAGACTAGGAAAAGACATTTAATTATGACAAAAATAAATTGGAGGAAAATTTAAGATTTGAAATTTATAAAAAAAAGTATATAAATGAGTAATGCGTACCTAAAGAATCGATGCGGATTCATGAATGTTAATGTCTTCATACTTTTTATAGGGATGTCTATAAACTTAAATTTAAACTTCGAATTCCGACAGTTTCTGAGAGTTTTGAATAAAATGTTTATCTAGTCATGATTTTAAATAAGTGTTTTAATAAACTTTCATTGTTTTTTTTATTTACTTGGTTTCTTATTTTACACTGCTTGACAGTTTCTAATGAGCAACCAATTTATTCAAAATATTGGTCCCTAAAGCCGATCTTCACAATAAAAATAAACGTAGAGAAATTATATGCTGAGTCTGTTATCTGTATAAATGGTAATGCACGCAAGCTATTTTTTTTCAGTCAAATTTTCAAACAGGGAAGAATCTACTGAAAATCAATAATTAGGCTTTTGATATATATTTACTTAAATTATAGGGGAAATTATTATTAGGAAAAGTGTCAATAATTTTCCATAGTAATGAATGCGCCAAAAAACTGTTTCACCATTAAGAGAAAACGCAAAAGAAGAAATTTCTAATAGAAAGTATGCTGAGGGTCATGGGAGGAACATTGATGATTTTTATATTTCCCTAATAACAAAAGGGAACAAATCACATTTTTGTTACAGATCGCTCTCAACTTGCAACTGATACTGGTATTTATGTATCTGCAAGAACTATTTCTTGGCGATTGAATAAAACTGACTTGTATGTACAGAAACCTGTTTAATGTGTTTAGCTACAACCATGTCACCGTCGGGTAAGGTTACGTTGATGTAAAAAACATTTCCTAAAGAATAATCATCAGTAGTCCAGAATTACAATTCCCAACGAATCTAGATTCACCATGAAGAGGGATTCTGGTCATCAGTCCCGAGGAAAGAAATGATAGCATAGTACAGAATGTTCATGAAGTGTATTGGTATGACCAAGATACGTATCATGGTGAGGTCAGCTATTACATATAATGGCAGTAAGTGTAACACATCTTTGACGCAAATAC
>BMAW01065351.1:444513-455298 GCA_019974015.1 Nephila pilipes | reverse complement strand
ATATATATATATATATATATATATATATATATATATATATATATATACATACAAGAAAATATGCTTTCGCTGTGTATTAACTAAAATTTCTTGTGATTCATCTATTTCATAAGTATATTCTGATACTTAGCACTTCAATTTTTTTCTCTTAAATTTAGAGTCCTTTCACTGTAAATTAATTTTTGATTGATTTAATTAACGTTGAACCTTTTTGAATATCATCTATTCATATATTATCAAGGAATTCTTCGAACGAGATGATGCACATTAACTGCTTAGAGCATATTTATATTTACCATTTAAAACAACTCAAATACGTATTCGTCACAGATTGGCTAAATAATAACCATCGCGTGTTATAAAACAGTCTAAAGTGGAATAATTGCGAATAACGGAATGAGTTTACTATACGTATTACGTAGATATTCATTATTTACTGTAAATGTACCCTTATGTATTAAGTTAATAGTATCTAATTATTGAATTTCAGTTATTTGCTAAATTGAACTAATTACTAGCATTATAACAGGAATTATAAGTAAGTAAATGCTAAATGTTGTTTAATGAGAATGTCAAGTGAATATGCGGTTGGTTATATCCTATTCAAACATGGAATATTATTGGTAGATGTTCAAGAAGCTCTAGTTTCTATTATATTACCTGGTTTTAATTATAGATACATCTTCGATTCGTGATAAAATGTCTGGCCCTCAAATGTTACTAGTATAACTGCAGATTCTGCGTTTATTACTAAACGATGAGTGAAAATATAAAAGAGTATAGACGGTCACTTTTTCCTTTAAATAATTTCAAAAGTAAAACTATACTTTTCTAAATGATGTCTCCAATAGCCCTCATGTTGCTTTTAGTGCAACGTTAATAAAGTTAATCAATCAATCTAAATGATATTTAATAAATAATTCGATATAAAAACCAACGTTTTTAAAAACAACGTTTTTATATGGTGACAAAGTTTATTTAAGAAAATTATTGAAATATTAGATAAAACTGGTCGCAAATATCTAAATATTGCATTGTTAGACAAGTAAGAACGGTTCCCAAAATTTCAGAGCTCTAGTTTGATGGGAAGTTGGTTAAATTAATGATAGAAAATTTGATGACACACTGATACACGCAGAGACAGACACACACCAAGTGAAATACATAAAAGCGTTAAAACTCACTAAAATTAATTAATTCATCCGGTAAATTAAATGATTGGAATGCAGTTTAACCCAATCACCCTTGACGACAAGAATTATTTGGCAGTATTTTGCCAAATGTGGCTACCCTGTTCAGTTTCACTGATTTAACGCTCAGCCAAAAAAAAAAAAAAAAAAAAAAAAAAAAATTTTGAAATCGCGCCAAGTGCTTGGGCTAAACTGTATTATTAAAGAAAATATGAGTTAAAACTGGTCGTAAATATCTAAATATTGCATTGTTAGGCAAGTAAGAACGGTTCCCAAAATTTCAGAGTTCTAGCTTGATGGGAAGTTGGTTAAATTAACGATCGAAAATTTGATGACACACACACACACACACACCAAGTGAAATTCAGAAAAACGTTTTAAAATAGTATTCATTTCATTGTAAAAGTAAGAAAATCTATCAGGTCTAAATACTTTTCTCATCTTTGAAATCTAAGTGGTCGTGGTAGCCTAGTGGTCATGGTGGCAGACTATAGGATGGTGGTTTTCGTCGAGTCGTGGGTTCGAGCTTTGATGCTACTAAAGACCCACCGTGCAGCCGGGGCTGATGCATGTAAAATCTGTTCTCCTGTATGGTATGGAAGTTAGGAGAGGGAGGTGGTTCGTTTTCGGCTCAATAACCCTCGTGTTGCTTTTCAGTGGACGATAATAAATAATCACTTAGTGACTTCATAATTATATGTAATAATTTAAAAATAAGTTTATAAATTCATATTAACAAAAAGGAAAGATAATTTATAGCTTTAAAATTTATTATATATATTTATTTGTTGAAAGAAATATTTTATTATTTATTTCTTGTGTTTTTTTTAGTGCGATTTTAATAAAACGAATGAATCAATAAATCTTTGAAAACAATCAAAAATAAAAATTTCAAACCAGCAATTATGAAAGACTTCTCCGACTTACTCATGGTTACAGGTAAACTCCTGGTGTTGCCCTTACCATTAATGACGATAAAGGCGTCCATACCCTGATAGTGGACACTTTTGACAAAGAGCCGGAAAACGTTCTAACTTGCACCTTTTGTGACCCAGAAATCTCTACATCAGCTTTTAGAATACGCATAACTTGACATAGAAGACTTATTTAAAATATTTCGACTGTTTCATGATTTATTGAGCATTTTTGGTCTCGGGGACTTGGTCTAGGCTTTGACTAGACCATGTTGAATAAGTCACAATAATAACTATATATTCATTTCATTCATTTGTTGCTTTTCATAATGCCAAGGAATATTTAATTTAATATTTTATCATCAACATTTATTTACATATAAAGTTAGAATATTATTGTTTACGCGTTAGTAATTTAAATTGCTTACTTTTATTTAATATTTAATTTAATAATTGATTTTTTGTGTGGCAGAATCGTCTACTTTTATTTTATTCTTTTTGTTAACATTGGCAATGTTTTTGTACTTCGGAATGCTTTGTTGAGAAAATAAAAATTGCATTAGGAGTTTGAGGAAGACATTTTCTATTCTTAATAGCAATTGCTACTGCAAAGTAAGAGATTTTGCAGCCCATGTAAATCTTTTTTTAAAAAAAGTTAGCTCATGTAAAAAGGAAATTGGCAAAGCCAACTTCAATTTTGTGGGGTATATTTTTAAAATATTTTTACCATTCTCTACAACCAAATATTATTAAAATTACATTTGATGTGATTACGGTAGAAGTGATTATTTAATTTGAAATAACTAAATATTATCTACCGATTTCTCACTTTCACTTATACATATTGGCATTTTTAGACCTAGTCGTGCATGCGTGTTAGCAACGAAGTTCTCTGAACTAATGGTCTCATAGAATTAAGACTTTCCTCACGAGATGTTGTTTTCCTTATAAACCACTATTGAAATAATGTTTTAAAAATCCACCAAACAATCATTTTTAAAACCAATCGTACATCGAGTTTAATCTTACAAAATAATTCGAAGAATTTTTGCCTGGCTTTCTAATGCTTATTATGACTTCTTTAGCGGAGACATTAACTTCTCCGCTATTTGTCGTAACATTTAGCTTTTTTTGGGTGGTTCAAATTAATAGAAACTTTTGGATTTCAATTTAATATTTCGAAATGAAGTAAATTAGTTCATATGAAATTTAAAGAGTTGTTGAAATTCATGAACAGGTTTCTAGGTTTTCTGGTGATTTATGGCCTGCAATCATTTGAGAATACATTATACTCGAATTATATAATTGAATACATTATACTAGAAATTGTAACGCGGCAATAATTAGGTATTTATGTAAATGAATAATTTATAGAATTGATTACAAAATTCTATATTTATGCAAATGAATTTTTTTAGTATAATTTTCCACGGAAGATGTACCTGAAGATCATATTGTTGAAATTAAAACATGTGTAATCCTATATCTGTGTAAATGATTGATTAAAACTGTTTTTCGTCAATGGGTTTGGAAGCAACTGAGTTAGAATATCATTCTTAAAATTTAATTAACGAAGATTAGCCCGAAGTTAAATGTATGAGAAGATTCAATTACAACTTCTAGAAATGTAGTTACTCTGCTTTGGAAGACGGGTCTAAAATTTCTTATTTACAGCTTAATGTTTGATATATCAGTAATTATAATATTTACTAGAAATACGTTGATGGCTGAATGAATTAAATATTTTAAAGCACTGGTTTTTGAATTGAAGATTCCAGTATCTATAAATTTTCGAATATCTTTTGTATGACACTATTTATATCTATGTATGTATATATCTGTCTTGCATTAAAATGAAAGGAATTTTAGAAAAGGTATATTTTGTACTTCTATTATTCTCTTCTATAATATCTTAATATTTAGCTATTCAACAAATGTCTAATTTCATTGCTTTAAATATTAAAACTATAACTACCACAAAACCATAATTCTAAGATTAAAAATTAAAGTACAGGCAGCATGTTCCACAACAAACCATAGTATATCAGTTGTGATGCAAATTTGTTGCGTAATGTTTCAATTCAGCTAAGTTCGCAATAGGAGTCCCATACCTAACATGGTTTAGGTAACTCCACAGCTAGAAATCGCAAGGATTTAGGTAAGGTGCTAATGATGGCCAAGTTGTTGGGAAATGGTGACTGATAATTCAGTCATTTCCAAAATACATATTGAGCAACTGCTTCACTGAATTTGAAATGTGCGGAGGAGCGCCATTTTGCATAAAAATTGTGCTGTCTACTCATCTGTGCTGTTGCAGTGCTGGAATATGCTGGTTGCGCGAAAGAGATTCATAGCGTGTCCCGTTGACTATAAAGGGAAGGACCTGAGGGACCTATCTCCTTGAAAATGGGCCAATGACAAATGCTAACGAAACCCACATTACACAGTGACCTTTTAATAATGAGGAGGCAATTATTGCATTCGGAACGGACTCTATCTTGCCCATATTCTGCGATTTTGAGTATTGTCAGAACCTTGGAGATGGAAATAGGTTTCATCTGTTCACAAAATGTTTCACGGCCTTGCATTGCTCATTTCCATTCGAGCAAGAAATTGCAGTGCGGAAAGTTTCTCGTTTGGACAAGTCAGCCAAAATGAGATATATTTATATTTAAGATCTTATTTTAATGCTTGTTTTTTAATGATTGCTTTTTACAAACACTTTTTAATTAAGTTTTTTAAAAAAAGATCTAATTTATTTATATAATTTTATTTTAGATGGGGATACATTTTTATTGTAAGGGCTTTTTTTTTTTTATAAAGTTTTACTTTTCTTAAAAATTGCTAGATTTTAAACTTCAATAATAAGTACATTTTTATTTTCTATTTTAAGTAAATTTAAGTTAATATTATTTTTTATTTGTGTAAATTAATCAATCATTAATGCAATTTTGGTGGATAAGATTTTCTGAATGGAAGCATTAAGACACTGTGTTAGAGAGAAGTTATAAGAACATCTCTCTGCTTGAGTTTGCTTGATTTTAGTGGTATAATTTTTATAACTCTTTTGTTTAAAATTATTGAAACATATGTTTAGATTATTTTTTATTGATTGCTATGGTATATTTAGGTCTAAATTAATCGGTTTCCTTTGTTTACATTCTTTCTTTTTGTTGAATTGTTGTTTTAAATCTGTACTACTTAATTTTTAGTTTTATACTATCTTGTTATAACGTAATTACCTTATTTATGATAGTATTGGTATAAACACACATTTCCTTAGTATAAAGTGCTGAATAGTATTAACTATATTATCTCTATTTTTTAACTACTTATCTCGATGTTATCTTACTTTTTTCATTTTCCCTTACTTTGCTACGTTTTTAAAGTTGTAGAATTTTAAATTGTTTTTAATTTTTTGTTAATGGTTTTTGGATGCATTGAATTAATATTTTGTTTGATACATTTAAGTAAATCCTTGGCTTATTTTCATTTTAGAATTTTTTAACTTATGATAATATTTTTAATAAGAATTTCGTTTGTTCTTTTAACTTTTTGGCTTTTCCTTTTAATTCAATAGTATTTAGTTTTTTTTCTGTTCCAAATAAACTTTTAAAGGGATTTAGTGGTTATAATCTGTGTTTTATGTATTTTGTTTATACATATATTTACGAAAAAAGTTTAATTTTTAAAAGGTTTGCTTAATGCAATAGGGAAACAGAAGTTTCTGAAATTCATAAATTTCGAACACAATTTTCTTCTTCACAACAAAAAAAAAAGAACAAACTTTAAGCGATATAAGAAGTAAAACGTTACCTAAACTCTTAAAAAAGTTTTTATAGTACCTCGCTATCCGGTTAATAGCAAAGTTTTTAATTTCTAGTACTGGAACGCTTGAACCCATAAGTAAAGGAGTAAAAAATGAAAAAAAAATTATTTCGATCAATATCGGAATTCTTTCTTCAAAGATAGCGAAGAAGCTCACTCTAGAGTAATTTTGCCCAAGGAAAGAATTTATAGATCGATTAACTTAGGAATGCGGTAAGAATTTTAGTTCCACGTCCACTCTATTTCGTGGTTAGATCTTCTTTTCAATTAGAAACTCAAGGACTTAATGGAAAGAAAGTTCATTAAATGCATAAGATTTAGCATTTGATAACGGAGAAGAAAAGAAGTTTAATCGGGGAAAATTGCAGCGCTCTATTGTTACAGATCACGTGTTTTGTGTTGCACCAATCAGCACCCGTCTTGAGATAAAAGAGCTGAGATATAAAGGCAGACAGTAAAAATGATTCGGATTTATTCTTTAATAACTAAACACTTTGCATGAAAAATTAATTTATTTTTGACTTGCGATTCATTTTGTATCGTCTTAAAAGTAAAAAAAAAAAAGTGCTTAATGGTGAAAGTAATAGAATCTTATAGCTCAATGTTTTGCTTTAATTTAATTTATTTGTTTGAAAAAAGTATTCAAGAATATTTTTGCATGATATTTTACTATAATTAGTTCAAATGCATGAAATTAATGAGGAATACGTATACTATGCTACTGTGTGAGTCAATAATCATTATGAAACATAGAATGAGGCTTGTATTTATTGATTGCATTTATATTGCATATTTTTAATTAATGTGTAAAAAATTAATTGTGATTCATTTAAAACTAATAAATTTAATCTTCAGTCGGTCAAAAAATATTTTAAAGCATTTTAACGCGATTAATTCCTAAGACGATTGTAAATTAATTAAGACTTACTTCTTAAAATCGTAAGATCAATATTTCTTATTGTAAATTTTTTTTATATTTATTAAAAGGCTTCAAGTAAACATGCTTTTTTTATATGCAACTTACATAAAAAAGCATTTGTTTGCTTTTTGATTGCTTATTTGTTGAAGTCTCACTTAGAAACAACAAAAGGGCATTAATGACGGACCTCGTAATTTTAAACCTAGGTCAAGTGACAAGGACGACACTTGAGTTGGCATCTCCTTCTTCAAATAAAAAAAGGTTGAATACTGATATTTAAAAGAAAGCTTTCCCGTTTAAAAATGAATAAATTAAGTTCTAAAAATCGATGTTGATTTCGAAAGTTTCAGTTACTTTTTTTCGACTCTGTAATGTTTTTCTTTTGAACATTCATTTTAGAACTGTATTTGACACATTTTCTCCTTCTAATGTTTTTGATATGGTCAAATCTTTTCAAGAGAATATTTTAATGCAATTTGACAACTTTCATATGTGTAAAAATTTTGCATACATAGTGATTTCTTATATATATATATATATATATATACATACTGAAAAAAAGATAATATTTACAAATTATTCTAATAATTAATAATATTCCGAAATAAATTCATATTTCTGAATAAAAAAAATATATATATAGCTAATGTAATACATTTAATTTGGTTTTAAATGAAGAAGAGAAACACGTGAGAAAATTAAACTTATAATCGATCATTTTTAAAAAAAATTCCTACTAAACAAAAATAAATTCAGTATTTGGTTGCTAGGTGTTTATAATTTAGTAGAACCTAAATTTTTATGTAATGGTGACATAAAAATCAACTTAACTAATGCAATGATATTAAAAGAATCTACGCGACCAATGCCCAAGTTAAGTAAGTTAGGAACGATAAAGTGAATGAAATTGCTAATTACTCTCATCATCGATCACTTTCATTTAATTCTTATTTCACAGCAACAATATTAAATTCATTCTTCGACTATAAGGTATTAAGCACCCAAATCATATTTTTCTTACATACGTCACAGCAAAAGAAAGCGAAAATAATCTCCAGCTTAAAAGATAAAAGAAAATAAAAGCTTCTTAAGAAAGAGAAAAAAAAGGGAACTAAAGGAAAAAGAATGAAATTATTCTCGGGAATTATATTTGTTAATGGAATAAACGGCTCGAACGATGTCGATGTCATAAGATAAGTTAGCAGGCATGTTTGCCGTTTTAATTATATAAAAACCCATATTTTTCTATCGCCAAAAGAAAATTTGGCACCTTATTTGACCGCCATATTAAGAAAAGGAGGATTTTATAGGGCAAATGTCTCTAGTGTCTTCTAAAACTGATAGTTTTTTGAAAGGAAGTGTTGGTACTTAGAGAATTACTTAATGACTGTTTAAACGTTAAAAAATGGATATTTACTGCTTGGGGATATTTAAGCTAGATTTATCGACTACATAACTAGCTAACAAGGTATCTTTATAGTTCAAAATATTTTTAATGGTAAATTTTGTTAAGTAATTTTATTACGTAATATTTTAAGATGATTATGTATACGGCCTCCACACACATAAAATCCTCTTTTTTAAATCTCTGCTTAGCGAAGAAAATTTTTTCCTTTCTGTAATATCGTATAGAAAGTAAAAAAAAAAAAAATAGTGTCAGGTGTGTTTTATTATTAAAATAAACGAGAGAATTTTCTGAACGCACTATAAAATTAATGATCATTTTTTAGATAAAAAAATTACAACAAAATAGTATAGTCAAGGAATCGGGAGACCCTTGACGGGTGGGAGGCTTCAGATCAGAATCTTTAAGACCATATACCAAAGTAGCTTTCTTTAACTAGATTTTAATTATGTAGAAAGAATATTTTAGTTTTTACCATTGAGCTTTTGTTCATTTTGATTCGTAAGTATAATATTATTATTTAATTGTTAATTTCGATTAAAGCTTTTTTAATGCCCCCCCCCCCTCCATTTAGATTTAAGATCTACTCAAACGCCTCGTAGATTAAAATTGATACTATAATAAAATTCATCTGAGCATTAATTTTAATAGATACTTTGACTATCTAAAATGGCTAGAATAAGAAAAAAAAATTAAAAAAAGTAACATAATGTTTGTGAGAAAATAATAAGAATTTATTTGTTTTTTGAGCATAACTTTTGTATTTCGAATAAGTAGTTTGTACAGTATTTATATATTTCAAGTAAATCTGTGCATACATATTAGGTTTTGGATACATTTAGAGCAGCTTTATTAGACCGTACATAAACTCATACGGTCTTTTGAGATTATAAAATTCCTAATAGGGCTTATGATTTAAAATAAATTTGTCACATGCTCGATATAATGCATAGTTGAAATATAAGTACAATTTATAAGTACCGTAAGATTTGCATACAGTAATAATAAATTATCAGTTACTGTCGCATGAGACTTTTCCAAGGGCAAAAGGCAATGGACCTCGTAATTTTGAACTATAGTCAAGTGACGAAAGTGGCATTTCGATAGAACCTCTCCTAGCTTTTACATAACATTTTGTATACAGTACCATTTAACGTGAAGCATTCCTCATTATTTGGTATGATAAATGCCAGTGGAGTTAGGACTCAAACACGTGACCGGGCCTTTACCAGCTTGTTTATTACTTCATATAATTTAATCAATCATGGGATACTATGAATTTACGAAAGTGTAGTCTATATAAAATAACGAAAAAAGAATTTTTGAAAATGAATGATCCATTATCATGAATGTAATTATAAAAAAAGCGATATTAAGTAAGATAATTTTTATACGTTGTCCTTTTTCATTCATATGAATGATGGTAAGTACCATGTAAACACACACAATAATACTCTACATACAATTAATGCTGTCTTCATATTATTTTCAAGAATAGCACCGATACTCAGATCATTTTTTCAGACAGAAAAATTATTTAACATGTTAATGTTAAATTTTTATTTCGTTATCAGTAGGATGGTATTATTAGTAGTTTTGCAGTTGGAGAACATTAAACTCTGGCATTTTTTTGGCACAGAACACTTACATGACAAAATACGCAGAAAGGAGACACTGTACCATATTAACAACTTTTTAAATTAGATAATTATAAGAAAACGAATTTAATCGCTATATTTGAATTACACATAAAATACGCAATTCAGAAGAAAGCACTTCAGTTTCAAACAATTATTTAAGATTTAAATTTTATATATATATATATAATTTTTTTTCTCAATGTCTTAGAATTTTTTCTCTTATTACTGTGTATGAGATTAGTTATTCTGTGATTGTTTATTGAGAAGCAAAACGGAACGTTACCTAATTTGTGACAGTTTGTGTAAATAAAGAAGTCAATAATTACTAAGTCGAAGGTAAAGCTCAGCTATTAACAGCTGATTTAATTCGCGAGGGCTTGTAATTTGCTACAAGTATGGAACCACATTTTCTTATTTATAATCCTGACATAGAGCGTGTATTAAGATTTCAACGTAATCTTAAATTTTGCGTAGCAGGATATCAAGAATTATAGAAGCAACTTAACCCCCCCTCCAAAAAAAAAAAAAAAAACCCGCTAATAAGACTTAGTAAAACCAAAAAAAATCTACAGAGGCCGTTAAGAGCGAATGAAATTCTTCATTTGAATCCCAGCCGCAGTTGTGCTAAGCATTGACATATCTACCTGGTAATAAATTTTTTTTATCCAATTCGTAATAAACGTGCACTCTTGCTATCAAGTAGCGATGAATAGTTCATAGTCAGTAGTTTTATTCCTAATTTAAATTTGAATTTTTATATATTGCATGTACCTATTGACTGAATTTTCAATGTACACTAATTTTAATTGTTTTTGTAATTAAAAAAATTGTTTTTTTTATAAATATGTATATATTATATATCTTAAATATAATATATATGTATATATTA
>BMAW01065351.1:416004-444503 GCA_019974015.1 Nephila pilipes | reverse complement strand
TTATATATCTTAAATATAATATATATGTATATATTATATATCTTAAAATACTGTAAAAATCTCTACTTTGCATTTATTTAAGAATTTGTTAGTTTTAAAAAGTATTTTATACAAAAGTTGCGTTACTTAAAGGTAAAATTTAAACATCTTCACACAAAAAGCCAATATTTAAAACCAGAATTTAATTGCAGACTTTGTAATAAATTGATATAAGTTTTATAAAAAGACATAAAAAATATGAACAAATAATTGAGTAAATTACCTGAAATATACACATAGAGACTTTTTGGCATTAGTCTTTTTGTTCATACATAATTCTTATTTTTATGTATTGACTATTTTCGAGAGTGAGATCCAATTTTCAGTGATTTATTATTTCTTTCAAAATGCTGAATATTTTAACGGTTATAGAGAAAAAACGCTGGAAATAATAAATGCAATCATGAAACGTAAATGTTTTATCAATTAGTAAAAAAATTTAGCGGAAGAATTTGAATTACTGTATATTAGTATTTCAGCGAAAAAGAGAAAGTTTGAAATTAAATATTCGAACTTCTAGAATTTAAGAATGGAAGCTTTTTCTTATTCATAAAAATTGATTATTTCATTAAAACATGTTTAAGTAAAGGTGAATGTAAAATCGTTTTCTTTATTTTAATCCACTTAATGAAACTGTTCTTTTTCGAGGCTTTTGAAGATAATAGATTTTCTCTCGTGATTCCGGTGGAATAATTTAATACATACTTACTTTCTTGGAATTCAAATTAAATCGCACAAAGCTTACATAAAAAGGGAGTTCTCGAACTAAATAAAAAGGAAAAAGAACTTTAAAAGAATATATATAGGCCTTTATTGTGTTTCACAAATTTTTTTTATCCATCAAAACGTGCTTTCAGTACTAATTCAATCCTTTTTTCCTTGTAAGTTATTTTATTCTCATTTGATTCTCTCCATTTTAAGGTATAGCTTTGATTATATAATTAGATCTGTTCTTATTTTTAAAAACTTATGAAGTTTCAGAGGAAGCCAGACTTTAAGCCAGACATTAAGAATTAAAATAGTTTTTTTTTCAGTTGATTATATATAATTCAAAATACTCTCTTAGCTCTAGATGGTGGATGGGTTATTTTTCTTTAGGGGTGGTGCAATTTTTTTAATCATGTTCTCTGAACTGCCACTGGGAAAGCCGTTATGTACTAAAAACGAAAATTCAGTTCACTGTAGCTAACTATTTGTTCATTTACGTACACAATTTCAGGAAACGATCGTGAGTTCCCTGGAACAAATTAAATTCTTAGAATTGTTTGAAAATTTGTTGGAATTTCACATTTGAAAAATCACTTTTTCGAAATGTTAAATAATTAAAGATAAGAATAAATCTCATAATATTCCTTGTAGTATTCCCATAAATAAAAATAAAAACAAAACGAATCAATTTAATCTGAAAAAAGGGTTATATTTCTTGGTTATGGTTTATGCCTTTTTTTATTTCATTTTTTTCTTTTTCCTTTTTATAATTACAGAATTCCACTTGAAATTCGTAGGAAGACAAATTGTGTATCATATTTTGTACTTCCCATTAATACTATTTTTTTAAAAAATGTATTTTTGGTACTAATATTTTACCGCTGTTATAATGTTATATGAAAAATATCTCGTAATAGATATTTTAATAACCACATCATTACCGAAAAGAAACACTTTACGATTAGTAATAATTACTACTTTCAAATTCTCGAATTTTAAAAGCAATGAAGCCTCAATATATGTTCCAAAAACAGAAAATATTATTTTTCATAAGATATTATACAATGTTATATTTTTTATAATATACATATTTTTTGATAAGAAGTAAAAAATATACTATTGTTATTTCCTTCTGCTGCAAAGGAGTCTTTTCCAAAAATGATTTGAAGAAATAATAATGAGCTATAATACATGTAACTTTTCTGTAACAACATTTCCCTATGAGGATTGAGAATATTTTTTAACTCAACCTAATGGAGGGAGACATTTCAAAATTTCAGAAAACTGTTCTCATTTTATTCGTTAAAGATCAGTCCAGTATTTTTTATCTACAGTTCTGAATAGAACTCTTAGCCATTGAGAAATTCAGCCAGTCAATCCTTTCATACAACACACAATCCCAGTCCTTTTAGATAAAACTCTATTAAACATTCACTTCAAGTACAGAACAGACCATTGCCGATAATATTCTCGAATAACTACTAACGAACAAAGTTGTTGCCAGAGTAATTTACATTTATCGAAATCGGATATTTGCTTGAATACTGGAGACACTACTGCTATTCCCTTTTCACTAACGGTGTATTCAGTATCGAACTGGTATGTATGTGACAGCTGTATTGGTCAACTGAATAATAAACCATAGGCCTTTTGACACCGAGTTGGAATTTAAGTCTTTACTTGGCATTGGATTCATTATTATAAGCATGTGGCCCTTATAGATTTTAATCATAAAACTATTCCGCTGCTCCTTTATTTTTAACTGTTAACATAGTTAATTGTATTTACAATAAAACTGTGCACCAATTTGCCATTTTGTAACGCCCCAGTATTTCTTCTTGATTCTGTTATTATTAATATTATTTGAGTAAATTACCAATCAACGCAGTCACTAATGAATCCCAGTAAATGATCTCATTGCCTTGAGTTTGTTAAGATACTTAAAAATAACTAAAGCCTAAGATAAATTTTTTGTAAATCCTATGGAATCCCTTCTAATAACGCTTATTATAATAACTAATAACTTGTCTGTTTTGAGCCAATAGGGTTCGAGTCTTAAGTAGAGTATTACTCGAGGGCTCGAATTCTTGACCCTTGGTGGATCCTTTCAACGTTCACTTTTAAAACTCCTAACCCTAGGTATGATTATTTCTAACGTGGGGCCGCGATAGCCTACTGGTCATGGTCACGGATTCGCGGTCGACGCAGTTTTGGTCGAGTCGTGGGATCGAGTTCTGAGGCCACCAAAGATCCGCCACGTAGTGAGGTTGATAAACGATAAATCTCCCATTGACGCGGTGGGGGAGTTCGAAGAAGGTACCAACTCAGGTGTCGTCCTCGTCATTTGACCGAAGTTCAAAAACATGAGATCCTTCGTCAATAGCCCTCGTATTGCTTTTCAGTGTGACGCTAATTAGTCAATCCCAATCACGCACTCCTAAAGTTCCTTACTCAGTGCAGATATGAAAGTTGAAGTGAGTTGAAAATATAAGTGTATCACATTGATAATTTCGGCTCGTTATCTACTACAAATCACACGTATAAAATTCTTTCTTGCTTATATATGCGCCTCTGTTCTATTCATTAAACTTCAAATATTATATTTTAAGCTACATAATAATTCACTATACTTCAGTACTTTCATTTAAATGTAGTTTCATTCACTGTGGGAGAAATTTCTCAATTCAGACAATATCATATTACAGTCCTCGAAGTGTTAGATGAAGGTGAACACAAGCGATTGAGACCAACATAATTCAAATTTAATTTGCTAAAAAAGGGAGGGGATGGGTGACTACGCTTTATTATATTTATATATCAACAGAAAACCAATATTATTTTGCTTGACGTTAATGACAAGAAAAACCTAATCTTACGTTTTTTGTTGTTTCAAATTAAACAACAAATCTTTTGTGATGCTTTTTTTTTAATCATATTTCGTTTGGTATTCTGTTTTACAGGTTTCACCTGAAACTGCTATGTCAAAAGATATCAAAGATAAAAATGAATTAATGGAAGAATGATGCTCTGAATATCGAAATTTTTTCTCTCAATGAAGATTTATTTAATTTACAGTAACTGATAGTCGGCACACGGCTATATACATTTGGTAAGAAACACAACAATTTCATTTTGCGAAGAAAGCACGAGACAACTGCCCGAAGCTTGGTGCGAGGAACATGTTCTTGCAATCAAGGAAGAAAAAAAAAAAAAAAAAACTATAACTTTTGAATTCCATTAATTCTTTCCAAACCCAAATCCTGTTGCCATTGCTCAAAAGATAAATCTGTGGTCGATGGGCATCGGTATTTGATATGATGGAAAATAATCATTTTTCTCTAAATATATATTATTAAAAAGAAGATTAAACACAAAACTATACATGAAACGTTAATAAAAATATTTAATAATGAAAATACAATTTGATTCAAACAACTGACTTTATTATAAAGTATTAAAGTTTAATATATCTCAACATTGATATATCTATTTTTAACTGATTTTTCCTTTGAATCAGAATTTAATGCATTCTATTACTAATAAGCTTTGCAACGAAATAAAGCTAGATTAGAAATAATCTTTTAAAGTAATTAAACATTTAAAATAAACTGAAATGAATAACCCGATTTCATAAATTTAACAAATAAAGCAAGTTAAGCAAACGCGCAGTGTTTGCCTTATTAATATTGCAAGATATACAGAAACAATTTCAGAAAAGCAAACAAAAATCATCCAAATCCCTGTTGGATATTATATTTCGAAAAGATTAAAACACCATTTCTTAAACAAACAAATGTGATTTTTAGGTAAATACTTATTGTATTAATGATAAACATTGCGAGCATATAGAAATGAGAAATTAAATTATTCTTTTATGATTTGGAGTAGGCATTTCAACATCAAATCTTTTCCTATTCTGCCCTTTGAAGCACTTTGAATTTTACTTAATAGATCGTGAACCTTGTTATAATGTGTTTATTTATTTGTTTATTTTAAAATTTAATCTTAATTTTTGATTTCTCTTCCGTTCATATTCTATTAGCAAGAAACAAGACGAGTTATATATGCATAACCAGGTCTAAAATGAAATATGTCTAAAAGAACACTCATGGACATTTGAACTAAATTGCCAATCAGTAAAAAGAACACTATTCTCATTTTATTTGAAACACTGACGAGAGAAGAGAAAAGTTATTAAGAGTCAAGGGAAAAATGGTAACCAAGAAAATTTTCGAAAATAGTTTGCGTGTTTAATGATACTTAGTTAAGATGATTCTACAGCTTTCAGGAAATAAAAAATTCAGCTGGAGCTTTAACGTCGCATATTTATCCGATAAAAGATTAGACTTTCAGAGATACATTCCATTACATCAATTTTCTCATCGAAAGTTCTTTTTAGAATTTTAGACGTATTAACGTGAAAAATGATAGTTAATAATAAAAGACGCTTACAGATGGCTGGATTTGTAGAAAGATTTTGATTTTGTTTTGTACCATGATAGCTTGAATGGAATATCTTTCGGCAAGATTTTTGTTCATAATTAAAGCAGTTTTCATTCTAAGATTAACTAATCAATGTTTCATTCTTTTCTTTTAAGCAAACGTTTAGTTCTAATTTGTAAGCTTATGTTATTATTTAGTTAACTAAATATTCGAAAGTTTATGATGTTAACATTTTTCTGAAATGAAAGAACTTTTCATGTATTACAAATATGGTAAATAATTTGTTTTTTTTATACAAGTTAACGAATTAAATTTATCATAGACAGTTCAAGGAATGTTCAACGAAAGATTATTAATAGATAAATATTAGCTTGTATAATAATTATAAATAAAATCAGACAATTTAAAAAAATAGATTTGCTTCTGAAATGGTTGCTTGTGTTATTTTGATTATTTAATGAGATGTTATTATTCTAATTTAATGAGAGGAACAATACTTTAAAGGAATGTTCTTTTCATTAAAATAGAATTGTTGACTTGATCGCGAATCATGAACCAAATTCATGTTTTTGAATTTTAATTGTTTTTTTAAAAAGTTTTATGAAATGTGTTCGAATTTTAATACTAAAATTTGTTATTTATTTAGCGTGCTTAAATCTAAATTTTCAGCATCATTCCTTTTGCCATTGTGCTCCAGAAATATTATATCCGTCATAAATATTCTAAAGTCTGGTTTCTGATATATCTAATAAATATCACTCTGAGAAATTTTTCATTATATTTTTTTGATGGTAAGAAGCAGATGGTGATAATACAAAGATATTTAGAATGATAAATCAATTTAAATTAGTCAGTTTTTATATTTAGTAAACAAGAGTAAATATATTAATTCATTTTTGTAAACATAGTATTCTATAAAAATTTAGAAATTAGTTGATTAGAGAATAAGATTGAGGATATTTGTCATATTGAAGTCATATTGGCATATTTTTATACTTATTTGTAATAATTTACATTATTCAGAAGAGTAATTTGGGGACTTTATCAAGCTTTAAATATTGATATACAATGAAAGTGGGTTTTATAAGAAATAAATCTTTATTTTTACTGATTTTGGAAGAAAATGAAATGTTATCTCCACTCTTTATAATATTTGTATACTTTACAATTTTTCATTATTCATCAAATATCATTTCAACTCAACTGTTACCTTTCCCCTACTTCAAATATAACACTAAATATTTATGAAAATTCGCTTTTCAGTTACGAATTAGAAAAGGCTTACATTTCTTTTACAATACATATAAACCAAAAAGCTTCAAAGTATTTCAAATGTACGCGAACAAACAAGTATATGCAAATTCTGTAAAGTTCTTCTAGCCCTCATTTCTCTTTCAACTAGATTCGAATTTATTGTGGTGCCGTAATGAGGGAAAAAATAACCGATTGTTGTGCCGAAGAAGTAGAAAAGAACGTTCGAGTATAACATTTTCCGCCTTCACGTTCCATCACTTCGTAAGAAATTCTCAGAAAGTACTTTCAGTAGATCCTACAGATTTACAGAAGATACACATCAAACAGACGTTATCGAATAAGCGATGTCAGAATCTACATGAGAAAGATCCCATCTCTTATAAAAAATGCAGATAACAAACATAAAAGACGAACTTCATGACATGGAAAAACATAAAAGTTCCTTTCCGAGGAGTTTATATAATATTTTTTTTTTAATTTTTAAGCTTGATTTTTCTGTTTTCTAAAACAAAATGCTGGAGTTCAGTCTGTCGTATTTTTTCTCTTTTGAAGCATAGCAGTTTTTAAGAAAGTAAAAATGTTTTTCTTCCTATAGTGTAATGGGGCTATTAAACATTAAAAAAGAGAATTTCACGTGTTCTCTGTCCTTTACTTGGTATTTCTAAGCATCTTTCATATAATTCTTTTCATTTAATCTGTCGACTTACTGAAAAAGGAAGAGCAATAATATTTTGTGAACATTTAGAGGCTTTAGTATAAAGGTTCTGACGAATTTTAATTTGATTATTGAAGCTAAATTGTTGCTATTACATTTTTGATAAATAAAATATTACAAGAAAATTAGAAAATTTATTTAAAAAAAAATTGAAGATGAATATCCTATATATTTTTAAACTAGATTAAAAATGCTGAGTTAAAATTGGAATATATTGTAGAAAATTATTTGAAATATGATATCTGTGAAAAGTTATATTATTGAAAGGACGTTTTATTTTACTAAAATAAGGAATATAAAATTAAAATTTAATTATAAGTATTGGAGATAATATTCAGAATTAAGTGAAGAATGATGAAATAAATGAAATAAAAGTAAATGCATTTTAAATACAATATTATAATAGCATTAACCTTACCACATTATCTACACTTAAATTAAGTAAATACAATACCACCTAATACAGAAATTAAATAAACTCAGTCGTAGTCAATGTTTAATGACATATTTCTATTCTGAAATATTGAATTTCATTCTGTACACTGTTATTATAAATGAGTGACAAGTATTGAAACAACAACTTTCAACTGAAAATATTTTAGCATGTTTTTGCAACATAATTTAGAGTTTTATGAACTGAGATCGTATTTCTTTGTTTATCAAACTCACTGTGAATAGTTTTAAAAAGGATATATTCAGTAAGAATATTTTTTTATCCTCCAACAATTATAATATAATAACTCTTATATTAAAAATGGTAGTGGAATAAAATCTTAAAATGATGACTGATTATTTTAATCTTAAAATGATGAATAATTTCAAAATCAGTTGATCTAAATTGGTTTGATAGGATATGAAGTATTAACCCCTCCCTCTTAAGAATAAAGTTATTGGAAAGTGTTTGTCATTTTCAAAGCATGTTGCATTCTAGAAATCAAACTAATTCAGTTATCTGAAATATATAAGCATTCGGAATTCTTTAGAGTGATAAATCCAATCGTATATTTATACTAGAAAAGAGGTTAACGTTATTACAAGAAATTCTTGTATAAATTCTTGTTGAGATTTACAACAGTTTTACTGGATTGAAACTACTTTAATGATGAACAATGTTAACTTCTTCGTAGTGTCACAATGATTCATTTAATATAAGATATAATATTTAATTTAAGGAAATGTTTACATTATTAAGTTAATGCTATAACGAAAATTTTAATGAAGATTTAATTTGTCGTGTCATTGATTCAATTTGAATTCCAAAAACGCTGAAAAAAAGGAGAGATAAGGTGTAAAGATTAATATAGAGAATTGAGCCACAAATTCTTATAGGTTGAAACCTGCTGCGTCAAATAACAAGAATTATTTTTATAAATTGTTCATATTTCATAAGAGTAACTTTAAAATAACATTTCTTTGGAAATTTGTTGCTGTTATTTCAAATTAAATTACTCACGAAAAGTAATTTTAATGTTATATCTGTTTTTTAGAATTTGGTTTAGAGAAATGGAATAATAATTACATAGATACATTTCTATTAAGCAAAAATTGCATTTGAGTAAAAGTTCTGTACACATTTCGTATAAATAATAAAAAATTTTGAATCTGTCAAAAAACTTTTTTTCTTAAAATCAATATCAAGACAAAGTAATTAATCTTGAAAAATAGGATTTTAAACTGAATATTATAACTTTTAATTTAAAGAGACTAATAAAAGTAAAAAGAAAAATGCAACATTTACTTTACCTAATACCTAAGAAAAATAAACTGAAATTCAAATTTTTATCGAATTAGTTATTAATTTAGATTTATATTTTGTTTGCTTCTTTTATCGGAAAAGAGTATGGTTTAATTTTGCGCACAAACAAAACTATGTTTTAAAATTAATACAAAGCACTTTGAGGGTAATACAATCACTCATATCACAAACTGAAATTATAATGGTTGCAATGATGTTGGAAATGTAAAAAAACTTGTAGTGATTAATATTATCTTTCTTCTTTTAGTTTTTAAAAAGAACTTTGGTTATCGCTTTAGATTTCCACTTTCAAATTCATATTCTCAAAATACCTCTTTTTGCGAGGATAATGGACTGTGAAGGTAATAAGGTCATTTTCTTATTTTTCTCGATAAATCCATTTCTACCAAATTTCACTCCACTTAAGCAAAAGGAGGTATGAAAAAAAAAGACACATTTCTTAAAATTTTTTAGCAGAGTTTTATTTCTATTTGAAATAAAGCTTGGTTCTTGAAAAGGAAATGAGTCAAAGTTAAATAAGAAAAGAAATCCAATTTATGTATATTTTCTCTTGACAGAAACTCCCCTAATCGTCTGTGTCATGATAAATCATACAGGTGATAAAAAAAAAGAAAATAATTAGGAAGAGTAGAATAAGCTTAGCGTAATATTAAATAATAATAATAATAATAAAAAAAAAACCCAAAAAACTTCTATGCAAAGCTTTGCAAAGAACAGATTTAGCCACACAAGGCACGCTTTTTTATAATTATTATTAAATTACTCTATTAAATATAAGAATTAAAGTAAATGATGAAGCATCGAGAAATGGACAATATTAAATTTTCCGTTATTAAAATTAAAGGAAACAATAAATTATTA
Organism: Nephila pilipes; assembly: GCA_019974015.1. Lineage (NCBI taxonomy): Eukaryota > Metazoa > Arthropoda > Arachnida > Araneae > Nephilidae > Nephila > Nephila pilipes. The sequence goes on along the minus strand of BMAW01065351.1, from coordinate 434,727 downwards.
AATTGAATATTATACCAGCTACATGTAATTAAAATTAAGGCAAAAGATAAAAAATTGAAAGATGATCTGGTACGCCAAAATTGATCCTGGTAAGACAATAGCCCCTTGGGTGGTAAATACAATAAACATATGAAAGAAAAAAAAAAGTTTAATGTTATTATTATTATTGCGTTTTAAAGCTAGCGTTTCAACATTAAAAAACTCAAGATTCCCTTTTTTGTAATTTTCCAAACTTACTCTATGGTTAAAAACGTTTCAAACTTTTTCTGTTACTTTCTTTTACACGTTTAGTTTTAAAATTATGTTTCTCTTACTTTTTTTTCTCTTGCATGTATTTTGCTAGTAAGAGAAAAACATGTAAAATTAATTAGATGTACGTTTATAAATATCTCTAAAAAGTACACAAGCGAGAAATTAGACTTACATAAGAACTTGGATTTCGTTAAGCCAGAAAAGTAAAACCACACCATTTGCTTGAAAACCACCATTTTGATGGAAAAATTGGCGAAAACAATGCTATTAAGAACCAGGTGAGAAGATAGTAACCAAAAGAATTTCAGCAAATAGTTTGCGTGTTTAGAGATACTTAGTTAGGATGATTCTGCAATTTTTTCGAAAAGTAAAAGATTTAACCAGAGTTTTAATGTCACGTATTTCTTAGATATAAGATTAAAGACTTTGAAATGCATTCCATTATGTCAATTTTCTCATCGGTGGTTATTTTTAGAATTTTCTTTAGAATTACTTTCGTGATAAGTGATAGTTAATAATAAAATACACTTGCAAATAGTTCGTAGAAAATTTAGATTTTTTTTCTTCATATTATTATAAATTGAAGGAAATATTTTGAGGCAAAAATGTTGTTTGGTTTGAAATGAATTTTCAGTTTCTCATAATTGAATATTTTATTTAACATATTTGAATGTAATTTTCCAAAAAAAAATATTAGCCACCGAAAAGTCTATTGTTTTTGATAATGTCAGTTAATGGACTACTTTGCAAAATAAAGTGTGAAATTCTCGAGACTTGTATGTTTCTATTTTATGGCAGATATAATTACATTTAGCTTAAAACATATTCATTCGACTAATTTATCGTTTCCTTTAAACTTTAATATCTGAAAAGAATATTATTGTCCACTTCAGTATTTAATCGTTTGCCTTAATTCTAATATTTAACTGTATAATTTAATAATTATTAAAACAGTTAGCACTTTTGGTGGCTAAATTTTTTCTTAGCAGAACTTTGTTGATATAAAATAATTTAATTTTATTAGATATTTTAATACAAGAGTTCTGATTATGTAAATACTTTATACTTAACTAAAACAGATAACAGTTACATAAGTATCATGTATAAAACAAATAATTTTTTAATTTCTGAGAATTGTGAAGTTAGTTTTCTGTTTTATATCTGATAAATGTTTAGTGGTGGAATTTTTGAGTCGATTTTTGAGAATTTTACAAACTTGTTTTTAATGGAAGTTTGACAGTTTTAGTAAGAGAAGTTAACTTTAAAAAATTCTCTTGACACTTAGGATTGCTTACATCTTCCTCAAGGATTTCTGTCTTTAAAATGGCAGCATTAGTTTCTCTTTGTTTTTGACATAACTTTAGTTTGCTTTAAACACTTACATTATGTCTGGAAACTTATTTTCAATAACGATTTTAACTCTTTGTTCAACCACTCTTGTGTCAGAAATTTTTGTCGGATTCATTTTTGAACGTGATGCAACCCCCCCAGTTCTATTGTCTATAGATGATAATTGATATGTAACGTACTGTGTCATAGACTATTGTATATTGTTAATATATTTTATCATAAACTACTTCGTATGAACAACATATTGCATCATATATTAGAGCCCGTTCAAAATTTTAAGATTATATTGATTTTGAAAACTATGAAATAAATAAAAGTTCTAAATATAATTTAAACAAATGAAATACCACATTACAACATATTTATTATAATAAGATTTCAATAATTTTGAACAATGTAATAAATGATGAAATTTTCTTCATTTCCTGTCCATGGATTAATGAAAAGTGTTCATTATTAGCTTAAATTTTGTGACCTCAAAGTTTTTTTCAGGATTCAAGTTAAGACTTCGAATTATCCATGGCAAAACAGTAACTTTAAAAAAAACATTCCAGGATAGTTTTCGATGTATAGCAAGAACCATTGTTTTGTTAAAATATCCAGTCAGCACCACCTAAAAAACCGAAACGGTATCATGTAATCATATAGATCAGAGGCATTCAACCTTTTACAATTTGGGGGACCTTTTGAGCTTACCGTTTTCTTGAAGGAACCCTTCGACCCAAGAGCTGAAAAATTGGGTATCAAAGCTTTAATCCTTCTCAAATTAACAAAATTATTATTGCACTTTTATTTTATCGCAATACAAGCATCTTAATAAGATAATGAATGGTAAAGTAGCTAATGAGATTCCCCCCCCCCCTAAAATATATTCGAACAATTGCAACAATATTTTAAATTATAATTAATTAATAAATTTTTTTAATGATTTGTATGAGATTGTTTTTCATTACAAACTATCTTTACGCCTGGAATAATTAATGAAATCTGCGACCTAATGTCATTTTCAGCATCCAGTATATTTCTGCCTTTTGTTTTTGTCTCAGCATACAAAGAAAAAGATTTTTCGGATACATAAGTTGAAATGACATTATATGTTTCACAGCTCTTTTGGTAATTTCAGGATATTCTTTTCTGATATCAATCCATAAATACATAATGTCAACTTGACTAAATTTCAGTTTCAGTCGAGTGTCGGTCGATATATCAATTTGTTGTTCTCTTTCTTTTATTGGGAGTTCGGAAGTGTCACAGTTTTGAAAAGGATTTTGGATCCAAGATAATTTCTCTATTTGAACAGGAAAATATTCCAGAAATGTTTTTATGTCTTTTTCAGATCTGATAGATCTTAGATCAAAGTTATTTTCACATTTTTATCGATACTAGCGTTACTATCTTCTAAAATATTATGCGAATTATGAAAGCATTCAATATTACCTTTCAAAATGCAATCTGCCCCAAATTTTAATTTTAAAAGAGGGGCTCTAATTTTACTTTGTACCTTGAAAATAGTGATAGTTGTTCCTTGCAGCGATGTGTTGAGCTCTTTGAAATAGGTAAAAATATCTGCTATATATATATATATATATATATATATACAACTTTCGGAATCCATTCATTATCATTTAATTTCTGAGCTAATTGAGGTGCATGCTCAAATAAGAAAATTCTTATTTGATTTTTTAATTCGCAAAATCTTTCCAACACTTTTCCATGCGATAACCACCGAAAGTCCATGTGTAATAGTAGTATTTTATGTAAACTTCCCATACTTTCACACAATAAATGGAAAAGTCTTGAATTAAGTGGTCTTGATTTGATAAACTTTATAATTTTAACACAATCATTAAGTACTTTTTAAAGCTCTTCTGGCATTTTCTGCATTAAAAGAGTTTGTCGATGGAGACAACAATGAAGATTTTTTTTGTTTAAGGCATTCAACTACGCTGTTCAATTGCCTTTGGAGCAATTCCAAGTATTGCCTTTGCTCCATCGGTATATACTTGATGACATAAATCCCAAGATATATAATTCTTTTTGAAATATGAATGTACAATATTGAAAATTTCTTCCACAATTCTAAATGATAGACTTTTGCAAATTAGCATATCTTCTTGAGCAGTCGTTCTATGTATATATCTCACAATAACGGACAAGATTATAATCCAGCTATATTTGTATTTTCCTCAAATTGAATAGTAAATCCATGTTCAGAAGCTTTCAAATATCTTATGAGTTCATTTTCACAAAAATTAGACATATCTTTAACACGCATTGAAATTGTAGTGTTCGATAGAAATACACAATCAATTAATTTAGCATGTTCTTCCCCAATAATTGAAGTACCTACATCTTTTACACACAGTCTAATTAAGCTTTCTGTGATGAGCAATACGATAACTGACACAGTATGAAGCTTCCAAAGTAATATCATTATCTTGTTTAACTAAGTTCTTAAAGGTCACTTTTCTATCTTTCTACTCAATTTCTTCAATTTGTTTCTTAATGTCTTTTCAATTTTGAGAGATTTAAACTGCTATTATGCATCACATGTTCACATTCAACGTATAATTATTTTGGTTCATTTTCATCGGCAATCCAGGTAAAACCAAATTTTATGTATTCTGTATTATGCTTCCGTTTTTACGAATGGGTAAATCTGAATCACCTGACAACTTTTTGATTACACCTGTTTCATTAACACTAGTAGTAGCGAAACTATTTTCTGCATCCTTTGCATGAAGCTTACCTGTTTAAACCCCATATCCATTATTGTTAGGGTAGTATAAAATTACAAATAAGTAATAAGAGTTATCAATTATGATATAAAAACAAAATAAACACTCGTTGTAGGCTTGTGAGCGACTGTATTTAAATCTCAAAGCGTTTTACTTTTTTTTGTATAAAATGATGCATAGAATGATCCACTTAAGCACAGTACCGGTAGTGAAAAGATTTATCTTTTCTTTCATATCTTCGAAAAAGCAGAATAAGTCTATTCCTTCCTCCTTTTAAACATGGGTGGTCAACTACAACCCCAAAGAGGGGACAATTTTATTATTCATTTCGGTATCTTTGTCTCTCGTTCCCAGCGATTGCGTGGCCTTAATATATCGGGACTTAAGCGAATCTTGCGTGAAGGGCTGTTACGTCATTTGGGGTTCAGATCATGACCAACGCCCACCGATCTATTGAGTTTTAGTAAAATTACAAAAAAGGAGATTAAAAATTATTCATCAGTAACAAGTTGAAGAGTTTAAAATGTTTTTAATGTTGAGGAGTTTTTTTTTTTGATATCTTATAAGAAATAATCATTTTAAATACTGAAAGTATTGATTATGAGAAGAAAAGCTGGAAAAGCACATATTCATTGTTTTCATATATTTTTTTAAGTTGAGCAGATATTTTATATATATTTATTTAGCAATATTTCTAGAGATTTATAGATATTTTACAAAAGCTTAATTCCATTTGATAATTTTTCATATGAAGAAAAAAATGCTAGGTAATCTAGCAAAGAAGAGACAGAAAAAGTACTTCGTCCAAATGAATAAAATAACAGATTCTCATCCGCCACCCAAAATTATTAAGGCTTCAAATTAATATTTTATCAAAAGTGAGTATATTATCTATTTTCATCTGTAAAGCGGCTTTTTGTTTCATTTAAATAAATGGTTATATTGCAAAAACTACATCAAAGAATGTATTTAATGCAAATTAAATAAAATCTCAAACCAAGCTGATATACAGATACTTACTGATATATAGTGCCCTTATTGATAAAGAAATTCTTACCCTCACCCTTTTGAACGAATATCTCAATGGAAAATGCCTCAATCCTAAGGGAAAGAATGGAATTCAGAAGTGAACCATTAGATTTCCTTAAAAAATGTCCATTGTGTTGCCACAACCCTCCCCAATTATTTATCATAATGCAAACCTTTAAAAGGGGGGGAGTGAAAGAATTTGAAAAAAATACGTTTAAAACGAATACTTCTAATTGAAATATTTTCGGCGATTTCACGGCCATACGGAATTACATGTTTGATCGCTTTATAACTCTCAAAAAACCATCAAAGAAAACGCGCTAAGCTCAAAGGATTCCCCAAAGTGTTGAATACCCCTGACTTTATCCAAAGAACGGTAGTCAATATGTGATCTAAAGCTTCTTGATTAATGTATTTCAAGCACCTGATTTAATTTTGCGCATAAAATATTTATTTATATTTATTTTTTCAAGCAAACTGTCTAATATTTTAGCACTTTGATTAAGAAAGTAGTGATCCCTTGCGGAACACTTGTCAAATTGCCAGGGAACCCTAGGGTTCCGAAGAACCCAGTTTGAAGACCTCTGATATAGATTAATTTAATTTTATGCAAGTCCTTACGTCTCGAAATTCGCTGTAAATTGTACAATCTATTGTGATTGAAGGTTTTCTATAAGCCATTACCCTTCCTCTTCACATTTGTCAACTAAAACGTTTTTTTTTGGTTCCTTTCTCGAATCATGCCAATAGTTTTGTAGCCATCGGGATTGTCAAGGTTGAATTTCTTTCCATCAGAAAATATAATTTGCTTCCATTCATAGTTCCATGACATGTTAATTTTAGATCATTTCAGTCTTTCTTCTCGATGACGTTTTAATAATTTCTGTCTTTTCTTCATTTTCATAACATTTGTAATAGTACTTGATTTAAGACACGTTATAAGATTACTCTTCCAAATTGTGACGTGAATTTTTTTTTTGAGGAAACGTTCCGAAATCTTACGAGCAGAAAAAAACGTTTTTTTAGTTGTCAGTCGAAATCTTTTTTGATCGCCCTGTGCCATTTTCCTTCCAGATCGTTTTATTTCATTTGAATTACCTCTTCTAATTATGGCATCACGAAACGTAGTTTTATAGAATGCTTCATTAACTTCGTTATTTCTCTTTCAGATTTATCTGTATCCTCATGAAATAAAGCTTTTCTCACTTCGTCCTCAGATAACTTTTTACCCAGCGACATATTCAGATAAATCGTGGATAGCACAATCAAAACATCATCTTTAAAGTCATGAAATATTAATACACGCATATTATAATGATTTTGATTTGAAATAAAATATACTAATTTTCTCAGGTAGCCTTATAATTTCATAACAGACACCTTATTAAATGATTAGAAAAACGAGTAAATCTCTTAATAAAATTTAGAATAATTTTTAAAACAGCAATTAAACAGAAAGTATTTTCCAACATAATTTAAATTTACAGGCTTAAGGTTTCACATTTGTATGTTATATGTTCTTCAGAAATACACAAATTAGTTAGTGGTCTTAAATTTCTTACCGCATCGTATTATTTACAATTAACGTGTAGTTTCATGAACCATTATCTATAGATAACTAATGTATATTATGTCACTAAAACCTACGCATTCTGCATATATATATATATATGTGTGTGTGTGTGTGCGTGTGTGTGTGTGTGAGAGAGAGAGAGAGAGTACATTTATATACTTTATATACTGCTTACATACAAAAGTGTATGTAAGCAGACAGTAATCTTCACGGAAGTATATTTTAGAAGATATTTCACTTATATAAATAAAAATAAGCGATAAAGCCGATAGGAAGCTTCCAAATATTAGCATGCTATAAAAGTGAATTTCAGAAGGAATTTATATCATTATCTTTTTTCATTTCTGACTGGAATAAAAAAATAAGTTGACTCATACAATTTTATGATGCATAATGTTTTTATGAATCAAATATGGTTTCTTCAGCGATCACCAAATATGGCGTATTTATGGATATTTATTCTTTAATTACGAATCTGAAATGTTCATTTCTTTTCAAATTCGTAGGATTTTAAAAAAAATATTTTTAGATGTAATCGAAGAAACTTAAACGCGTATGCAAATACTCTAAAGTTCTTTCAGCCACCATTTCTTTTTCAATGATTTGAACACCATTACTGTGGTGCTATAAAGAGCAAAGAATGGAACCTATTATTGTACTAAAGAATGAGAAAAGAATGTTTTTCAAGTACAATATTTTCTGCACTTCCATTCCTCCACAACACAAGAAATTCTCAAAAAGCACTTTCCGGTAGATCCTGCAGATTTATAAAAGAAACACATCAGACAGACGTTATCGAATGAGTGATGTCAAAATCTACATAAAAAGATTTCTTTTTTATAAAAATTTAGATTCGAACTAAAAAAACGAGCTTCTTGGCTCAGAAAAATGGTAAAACTTCTATTCTAGAGTTTTCATTTTTTTAACGTTTGAAATTGATTTTTTTCATTTTATGTGACAAAATATTAGAATACTACATTTTTTACATTTAAAATATAATAATTTATGTAAATTGTTCAATTTTATGTTTCGAAAAGATTAAATAACCGAAAAGGGAAATTTAAATACACTCTAAAAAATGGCGCACCAAGAAGGAGTTGTTCGATGGAGACAAAAATTGGCAGATAGGAAAATTATGTACAGAATAGAAAATGATTAACTTTTCAGAAAAATTGAATGATTCATAGATTAGAGTTACATAGTTACAAAATAACGAGCTCAATAAAGTGTTGTTCCACCTCTAGCCTGGATGCAAGCTGCCACATGACGTGGCATAGAGTGATAAAACTCCCTGATGGTCTACTGTGGTATTTCTTGTCAAATTTGCGCCAATTGTCGAGCTAGGTCATCAACATTCCCTGATAGATGCAGTCACCTTCCCATCATATCCCAGACGTGCTTGATTGGAGAGAGATCTGGCTGGCCAAGGAAGTGTTTGACAAGATGTAAGACAGTTCATAGCAACACGTGCCGTATGTGGTCTGGAATTATCTTGCTGAAAAATAAGGCAAGGGTACTGCAAAAGGAATGGTAGCCAAACAGGTCTCAGAATGTCGTCGACGTACCACTGTGTTGTGAAAGTGCCTCTAATGAAGACCAAAGGGGGCCGGCTATCAAGGGAAATGGCACCCCAGACTATAACTCCTGGTTGAGGGCCTGTGTGGTGTGTAATAGTGAAAGCAGGTTCGGCACGGTGCCCTGGGCGTCTCCAGACACGTCTTCGATGATCGTCAGGACACAGTTGGAAGCTGGATTCGTCACTAAACACTATATGTCCCCAGTCAGCATCATTCTAACCTAATCGAATCAAGTACTACTATAATCTGGCTTGACAGTTTTCAGCTGGCGTAAGTGGCAGGAAGAGTAGCGGTCGGTACGAGTGTAGATTTTGCTCAATCAGCCGTTTGTGAATGGTCATGGTGGACACTCGTATGCGGGTCGCCCATCCGATGGTTAATAAGGATGAATCAGGTGCTGTGGAAGCTGTTATGACTATCACTTTGTTCTCCCGATCTGTTGTAGCCCTAGGTCGACCTCTACCATTATGACGCTGATATGTGCCATTGCTCCCCATCTTGCCAGCATCTTCTAATCGTCGCATCCCTTCGACCCATATGACGAGCGATTCTCCGATTTGTCCAACCTGCTTCTTTCATTCCAATGAAACGACCTCTTTAAAACTCTGACAGTTGCTCGTAATGAGCTCAAATCCTGCGGTGAGGCATTTTTTTCAGTCGTTAAAAAGTACCCTAAATTGCAATGCAATCGAAGATTTGACCATCAGATTGAAAATCGCTTCTTACATACACCTGCTGAGTGCACAATTCCGATGCGCTATAACTCCCGCTCTTCAATCATTGGACACCAAATTTTAATCATTTGCATTCTTGGTCTAAATGTCTTTGCATACGAAATTTTATTACAATCGAGCAACTTCTTAGTGCGTCGATTTTTTTGTTATAGAGTGTATAAATAATCAATGATAATAAAATTAATTTGATATCTAATAAATATGATGATATAGAATTTGTACACATTTATATACGATTATATGGGTTAGTAAAACTATTTAAATTCCAAAATATTTTTTTTGTTTAAAGTTATTTGATAAAATACTCGCAGCAAAAAATATTGCATTATGAAAAGCATTTAAAAATTAAGAAAACTATGAAAAATATTTAAAAGCTATTAACTTCCTGCATTTTAGCATATGCAGGTTAATACTAAATTTAAATGGTTTTATACAATTTTAAAATTTAAGTGTAGGTACATAATTAAATTTACAGAATTTAATTTAAATTTATACTGATACTTAATTAAAACGAATAATTTATTAATTTTAGAATTGTAGCTGTAAAAATTATAAAGTATTTTATAGATATTTTAGAATAAAATTTGAATTAATAAGTCCAATATAATTAAATTATATTGGATAATTCTTTGTTATACTTTTAGTTAAGTGTAAATGTTTGTATTTACTTGACAATATAAAAAACTAAAATACATGAAACAAACAACATAATTTGTAGTTCGAAATACCACTTTTTTGTGTACTGTTGGTAAATATTTAAAAAAGAACTTAATTTCTTTTTTTTGAGTAATTACCTATTTTAATAATTTTATCACTAATTAATCTATATAGGATCACGTAAATTTAATTATTAAAACAGCAATATATTGATTTATTTTTAAAGACAAATATATACACAGAAAATGAACGTTAGTTAAAGTTTTCTTTAAACACTATATCAAAAATACAATGATATCCATGTCTGGAACATTATCGTAATTGTAGAATGCTTTTTTAGGTTTAAAAAAGGAAGAGTAAACCCTAAGAATAATTAATATACAGTTTTCTGTAAACAGATAGTTTTAAATATGGATGAGAAGGGAGTTTGTGGAAAAATTCTTACTTTTTCCGAACATAAGAAGATCTCTTGAGTTCGGACGAATTAAGTTAATTTTTACTGCAATAACACTAGTTTCCTTCAGATGGAACCCAGTGTGTGAAACACATGTTTTCTTTTTTCTTTCATTTATTGATAAGCTTCTAAAATTACTTTTATGTTGTCCAGAGCAATGGTAATTTATTTTCTTGTTTAGCTTTTCTGACGTGTTACGCTATTCATGCTTTTATCTTTATGTATTATGACAACAGCTTCACGCTTTTATGCATCGAATAAATGTAACAGAATTTGATCGACGAAAATTTTGAGTAATGTATTTAGTTTACATCAGGTTTTTATGCAAAAAGTTATTTATTATTCTAATATATATTTAGTTCACACCAAGTTTATTCCTAAAAAAATTATTATTATAATTCGTGACCTTTCGATTCAAAGGCTAATAACATCATTTTTATAAATTGGAATGGGAGAATTTATTTCAGTATTGAAATAGGTTGTTAACTCAATTTTATAGAGTTCCATCTGTCTTCTAATCCTATCAGAAATGATGTCAAAATAGTCACATCTATTGTATCTTTACTTGGTGCGAAGTATTAATTTTTCAAATAGCAGTCAGTCCGGTTTCTTATTAATAATTCTTTGTACATTTCGTAATGAAATATTGAGAATTACAAACAATGTGCACAAGTAATATCAAATTTTTCGAATAAAATTCGATTCTTTAAGTAATAATTTTAAAAAATGTCTTAAGAATTTTTCTGGTTTTGAGTTATAAATGCCCTTTCCATTGTTCTTTTCTTGCTTCTAAATTTCACTATGTAAAAGAGATATGAAAAGGAAAGTTAATAAAATTCGACATTTACCTTAATATAATATTAAATTGTAATATATATCATATTGCTAATATAATATTAAATTATACTGATATGATTAAATAATTATTTCGTATTAGAAAAGTTAAAAGAAATGATGATATATTGGTAAGTTTTTAAATTAAATTTATAAACATTACCCAAAAATTTGTTCTTTGATGGAAAAGTTTAATGTAAATCATGTGGAGTGTTTTAGAAATTTTAATGTGCTGCAAATATTTAACAACAGATCAAAAATAATAGTTTAAATAAGTGAAAATAGTTTCAAATTAATGGGAATTTAAAAATATGATTCTTTTTTTCTCATAAGATAGAATTAAGAATGCTAAGTTAAGAAAAAATAATTTAGGGTATAGAGACGAAGATAGTGATTTTAATAATTTTTATATTTCAATAACATTTCGAGATATTTATAAAAACAGAAAAAATCACCACCTATAAAGAAAATAAAATATGGAGAACTCTCCATTTGAGTTTTATTTTGATTTATCGAAATATCAAGAGAAATTTGATTTAAAATGCTTAACCTTCTATGGAAAAAGTTTCGGAAAAATTTTTATCCGAAGATTTAATGTACATTTTCTCGAGTTATTTTTCACTGGAATATTTTGTGTTGAAAACAAAACCAGTAAATAATTACATCTCAGAGGATTAGCACAAAGTAGTGACTATGATAGTGTAGTGGTCATGGTATTGGACTCGTAGCCGGCTTTGTTTTAGTTGAGTCGTAGGTTAGAGCCCTGATACCATTAAAGACCCATCGTGTATCAGATCAGGCACGTTTAAATCTGGTCGTCGTCCAAAGTTCTTCTGTTGGCATGGTGCTGAATATTGAAAAGCGAGGTACCAGCTCAGATGTCGTACTCATCACTTGATCGAGGTTCAAAATTACGAGGTCCGTCACCGATACCCTCGTGTTACTTCTCAGTGCAATGTTAATAAACAATCCCATCACAACAGTCTACATGATAGCGATCTGGACATACAAATGTCGATATTTTTTTATTGTATCATAATGGTTCCTGGGAAATGATTCTGTTTCGCACAGTCGTCGAAGACACAAACGTTTGATGTTGCGATATGCTTCAGAAAGGATAGATTTTTGCATACAGCTGCGCAGCTGTCCGATCATTTTTCCTTGTCGCGCTTTAAGTTAGGTGCATATTTGCTATTTTGCGAAGCGAACAAATAGCGATACATTTTACAATTACGAAGTCACACAATGACCGATTACGACCAGCTGCACTTGTGTGAAAGCGTTGCACCTGAACGGAGTTGTAAGTACATACCACTTTCGACAAAATCGAGCGTTCGCCCGCTCCCTCAGAGTTTCGCATGAAATCGTCTTTTTCTTTTTTGCTATTCCCTACCTCTCCAATAAATTGGACTATTAGTTCTGATGATCCTTGTACGCTTATTTTTCTTTAAAAAATACATGGAGTCGAATAATAACTTGAACCACCCAGTCTCCACTTCGTGGGAGAACGCAAAAACGAAACAAAACAAACAAACAAAAAAAAAAAAAAAAAACCCAAAAAAAAAAAAACAGTAGCTCCCTCTAATGAAATAAAGTTACCACAGGCAATTTATTATACAAATATTTTGTCCAAGTTTTTGAGGACGTTTTATTCGATGAATCATTTTAAGATGCTCCTTTCATTCATACAGCTTTTATCGGATTATTTCTTCGGATGTCATTCACAAACTATTCAATTAAATCTGTACATAATTTCTGCCCATAACAAAAGCCCCAATACCCATAGTTATCATTCATTCTATTAAATTACTAAACAATTATGAACTTTTATAAAAAAAATCTTTTAAATGATTTCATTCTTTATGTAGAAAAGATATTACCAATGATTGTCCCTGATATTTGCCAATATAGAAATCTGTTCCTGATGGAATTCGTATTTATTTATAAATATATAGAAACAGTGATATTCGTTAGAGTACCTGAAGCTCTAAATTTAAATGATTAAGTCAGTATAGAACTGGTAAATTTGCGAATGATTTATTATATATGTTGAATAAGCTAACTTGATTTATAGCATGTATAGGTACTATTGAGATATTTTCTTTGAGATTTAAACGTATGTCAGACGTTGTAGCAATCTCATTAGTATTAAGTCCTATGTTATTTCATCGTTGACTTATACGTTTCTTTCAGTCTGTTTAGTAACAAGCGTAATATAGAACAAGAGTGAATGTTTTGGATTTTGGTTGTGGCAACATTATTGTATTAGACCAAGTGAGGCTTTATTCTAGTGAGTGAGGGTGAAAATTCTATCACCCAACTTTTTCTGTGGAAATTGATTAAATGAAAAAAGGTTTGAATTTATAGAATTTAAATATTTTTGAATAAAAATAATATAATTCCTCTAGATTATAATGCACAACTTAACAGTAACTGTATACTTAATACCTAGTATACGTGGCATATTAAATATGTTTTTAAACCTGTTTTGTAAAAATGTGACATATTACTCGAAATTTGTTGTACTAGTTTATTCTATTTCATATATGAATAGAAATAAAATGATCAATTTTGATATTATTAGGTTTTAATTATTTACTTTCTTCATATAAGATACATAACAAGAAAATAACTGCTTGAAAATGTCAATGCTTTAAAAAATAAGAGGAAATTATTATGCCAGCAGTATTAACATTGAATATGGTTTTATCAAAACTTTATTTTATTTCATATATCTTATTTTAGAGATTACATCCTCTGACGTCATGTACAACATATCAACAAATGTTAATCAGTCGATACAACGAGAAATCTCGTGATAGTGCACATTTTTCAATACAGGAATTACTCAGTTTTCGAGTTCTTTGTTGGATCTAGTATCTTTAATTTTCTCGTTCTCATGGGACAAATAATTCATATAATAAACTATTTTGTGTGTGTTAAGTTTTGTGAATTGGTTCTCCATTTTGTGTTAAGGTACTCTGTTTTACTGATTTCTTATTCAACTTGCAACAAATAAAAAATTAGGAATACTGATAAAACTGTTGATCATTCGGGATCTTCCATCAAGGGGGAAGTTGAATGTCTTTGTTACGTAATTCCTATGTCATTCTGCCAGAGGGCGCTGTTCGTGCGCGATAAGCTCAGTGTAGATTGTGAAAGGCAGTGATGATCTAATAATGTATCTAAAATCCTGCCTAATTTGTTATTTTTATTTTAAATAAAGTTATGTAGTTTTATGGAAGATTTTTACTTGAACCTCTAACTTACTTATGAATAATCTGCAACGCCCATAAAAACGATTCTGAACCACTGACCACAAACTGGATATTCCCCACCCTCACCTTTAATTGGGAATGTGAGAATGATATATTCATTTTGAATCACACCTGCGTCCTGTATGGTTAAGCCACTCATGGTGCTTCGATTATCTCTTACACGCTAACGTCCCACTTGTCTCTCACGACATTATCCAAATTGGTATAAGAATTTTATAATGTTTTTGAAAATTTAGGTGGTTATAAGATTTTCCGTACTGATGATTAATAAATTTATAATACAAAAACAACGAATTTGAAAATGATTATTTTTATGTTAATGGTGAAAAGGACTTCTAACATAACATAGTAAATTTTTTTGTATCTATTGTTAGAGCAAATGTTGAAAATGTCAGCACTTTTCTAGCAGACAAAGCGGAACTCGCTTGCGCATGTTTTGAATAATGCGTTTCAAGATACTGAGATTGATTGCATGTATCATTTGCGAAATATGGGAATGTTTGAATCATCTATTGTTTGGGGATTATTTTGATCAGTTTTTCTCTTTAAATATACGCTCAGATAAACGCCAGGGAATTCTCAGATTAGGAAAACGATGTAGCAAAAAAATTCTTGAGGTAAGTTGATCGCCTAATCTTGAAGTACGCCCATGGTTTCATTATTGATATGAGGTATTGCACCACTTTGTTTGAGCCGAGAATCTCGTTCTCCTAATCCAAGCATTCCTTGAGGGGAAATTTTCCTTTTCTGAGGGAATATTTCAGGGAAAAAGTTAATGAAAATTATCCGCACACAATAGATGATCCGAAAATTGCCATATTATTCAAATGATACGTAAAGTCCCTTCTAGCATCTTGAAACGCATTATCCAAAATATGCGCAAACGATTTCAGCTTTGCCTCCTAGAAAGGGGAGGGCAGTTTAAACATTTATTGTATACAGAGGTTCAAAGGTTTTTGCTTACATTATATTAGAAGCGCTTTCCCCCCATAAGCTAAAATAAATAAAACAAAATTTCACCAGTTCCATGTTCATAGTTTCGAGTAGTCAGTGGAGTAATTTTGTAATTAAGTTAATAGCAAGATGCTTTATTAGAATTGTTAGAGTCTCAAATAAAAAAAAAGTAGCTAAATTCAACTTTAAAAAAGTTTAATTGGCAACATCGCTTACAATGCGGTAAAATTAATTGAAAATGATGTAATATATCTGTCGGTTTTAAAGTCAAAATTATAAAAGTTGTATGTGATTAAATAAAATATTTGTATCTCAAAAGGGAAAAACTTGAAATATCGTACTTTCCCTTTAATAAAAGAAGTGAAATTTAACCATTTCAAAGAAAAGAAGTGAAGAAACCAGGACAGGTAAAAAATAAAATTGAAACAAAGATTATGACCAAGATGCCTGTAGTGGATTTGACCCTGATGGCAGAAACGAATTTGCTTTCGATTATGCACGAGACTGGTTTTCTAAATTCTAATAGCTCTATGCAAAGTTTTGCATAGAACAGATTTAGCTACCTAAGGTGTGCTTTTGATTATAATTTTTATTAAATTGCTCAATTAAAAATATAAGAATTAAAGTAAGTGATGAAATATCGAGAAATGGACAATAGTAAACTTTTCCGATATTAAAATTAAGGGAAACAATGAATTATTAAATTGAATATATTTAAGCTAAATGTAATTAAAATTGAAGCAAACGATAAAAAAACTGAAAAGTGATCTAGTATGCCAAAATGCCTCCTAAAACAAAAGCCCCTTGGATGGCTAATATTAAATAAAAAATAAATAATAATAATAATTACTTTGAAGTTCGTAGCTTTTGTATAATAAACTGATGAATCGTCATTAGAGGAACCTTTAAGACATCCGGAATCAGGATTAGACGTAAAAGGGAACTTTAATGTTCTTGGTGTGCAGCATTTTGAACTTCTTGAATGGTTATCTAGATTTATTTATCTCAGTCTAACATTTTTTTAATTATAGATTACTATTTTTGTAATGAAATGTTATAAAAAATACAAGGAATCTCGAATTAATGATGTATGTGGAGTTATTTATTATAAAGATCATTATATTTATATTTCGCGATAAAGCAAATATCATCTTTAAATATAAAAATCTGTGCATGTCTCGCGTGCTTTTTGTAATTAATTTAAAACAATAGGAACATACATTTTTAATTACAGTGATAAAAAGTAAATAAAAAAAATTAAAAATTAATTTTGAGAATTGCATAATCCGATTATATTAATTAAACAAAGGAATAATGATCAAACATACTCTTATAGTATTAAAAATAAATATTAAACAGCATTGAGAAATGAGCAAGAAAAGTTAACTAGAATCCCTTTTGAGAATTATGAATGAAAAATAATAAAATACGATTCTTTTAGAAAGATACAATTACTTTCTTAAGAAAATCCTCGTCTATTTGAGAATGATAAATAATACCAGAGCATTAAAAAAGGGAAACACATTTATATCGTATTCATTACGAAGGAAGAGATTCTTTCAACGTAAAGTCCTTCTCTCATTCTGTATTTCGCAAAGTTTACAAGAAACTTTAATGAATCGCAAGCGTTATTCTGTTATGTTTCTTTATTCTTTTACTTTTTTGAAATTACTTCGGGTGTAACTCTCGTTTTCTTTCCTTGCATATTCTATTAGTAAGAAGTAAAATGGGTTGGTTAGGCCTAAAATCCTGTGAAAGTGCACACATGGGAAATTAGAATCACCTCAGGACTTGGGGATGTCGTTAAGCTAGACAGAAAACTGTTCCACTTTCTGTTTGAGAAATTGAAGAAGACAAACGTTATTAAGAGTCAAGTGGGGAAATTGGAATGAAAAAAATAGTAGGCAACCACTTTCGTGTTGGAAGATTCTTAGTTAAAATGATTTAATAATTTTCGAAAGCTTCAAAATTCTATACTCGAACCTTAAGATAAGCTATTAAATATTTTTTTTTTTAAAAAAATTCTTCTATCAAAGATTAAGAAATACCAAAATACAGGGTTATTCTAAATGATTCATCAGATTTCGAAATCTCATATTTTCAAAAGTAAAGGATACAGAAGGTGAGTAATACATGAATACAAAAGAAAACTGTAGTTGTTTTATATTATTATTTGATCTTTGTGAAGTTATTTCACACACACGAAATCTGAAAAAGAAGCTTTCACGGAGCTACTCTCTCTCTCTCTCTCTCTCTCTCTCTCTCTCTCTCTATATATATATATATATATATATATATATATATATATATATATATATATATATATAGTTGTTACATAGCTGGCCCCTAAGTCCCCTAATATGGCCTTATGTGAATTTTTCCGTTGGGAGTTTGTATAAGATAAAATGTTTTCGTCATCATTACTCACAAATTGAAACAATGGAATTCTGCTGCTGTACGATCAATAACCATTGACATTTTTCAATATGCTTGACAGGAATTATTGTATCGAATTGACGTTTACGTGTAACTAAAGAAGTTATATAGGCCACTTGTAAAAGAAACTTCCCTATTTTACCTTTACATTTATGTATTACTTATCATTCTCTGTCTTTTATTTATGAAAAAATAGCATTTTGAAATTGTATGATTCATTTTGAATAGCCCTGTATACCTTGAAATAAAAACTTGGGTAATTGATAATAATACGTAAAATTTGGATTCTATTACAATGTTGTCAAACAGAAGAATTCAAAAGAATTATACTTCAAAGAAGAAGGAAGTACTTATTACTGTCGATTTGTCATTGTATAAAAATTCTAGATGCTTCCTGAAATAATTAAAAAAAAAAAAAAACATCAAAAGATTTAAAGAAGAAACATGTCAAACATGATTTATAGAATCAGTGTTGTCAAAAACGACTTAAAAAGGATCCCATTCTACATAAAATTTTCACAGTTCAGACATAACATCAAACTTTCTGACTTGAAAGACTATATATACGTAGTGTTCCAAGTGCTTCGATTTGATTTTAAAGCCTGCTATTCGTATTTTTAAGAGCTAAATGTTGAATTCCATTCGCCATTTCTATTTTCAAATAAAGCAGAGTTATTGCATGTATACAGATTTTTCTTGAGTCACGTTATCTTTTTTTGTTTTGAAATAACCGGGAATATAAAATAAAAATTACAAACTGCTCTAAAAATCATGTATTTATAGTTTTATTTCTAAATATCAGTATTACAGATTTTGTTTCCAAAAAGAGTTCCTCCGTTTTACCAAGCAAAAAAAAA
>BMAW01065351.1:385240-415604 GCA_019974015.1 Nephila pilipes | reverse complement strand
CCCCTAAGTCCCCTAATATGGCCTTATGTGAATTTTTCCGTTGGGAGTTTGTATAAGATAAAATGTTTTCGTCATCATTACTCACAAATTGAAACAATGGAATTCTGCTGCTGTACGATCAATAACCATTGACATTTTTCAATATGCTTGACAGGAATTATTGTATCGAATTGACGTTTACGTGTAACTAAAGAAGTTATATAGGCCACTTGTAAAAGAAACTTCCCTATTTTACCTTTACATTTATGTATTACTTATCATTCTCTGTCTTTTATTTATGAAAAAATAGCATTTTGAAATTGTATGATTCATTTTGAATAGCCCTGTATACCTTGAAATAAAAACTTGGGTAATTGATAATAATACGTAAAATTTGGATTCTATTACAATGTTGTCAAACAGAAGAATTCAAAAGAATTATACATCAAAGAAGAAGTACTTATTACTGTCGATTTGTCATTGTATAAAAATTCTAGATGCTTCCTGAAATAATTAAAAAAAAACATCAAAAGATTTAAAGAAGAAACATGTCAAACATGATTTATAGAATCAGTGTTGTCAAAAACGACTTAAAAAGGATCCCATTCTACATAAAATTTTCACAGTTCAGACATAACATCAAACTTTCTGACTTGAAAGACTATATATACGTAGTGTTCCAAGTGCTTCGATTTGTTTTTAAAGCCTGCTATTCGCATTTTTAAGAGCTAAATGTTGAATTCCATTCGCCATTTCTATTTTCAAATAAAGCAGAGTTATTGCATGTATACAGATTTTTCTTGAGTCACGTTATCTTTTTTTGTTTTGAAATAACTGGGAATATAAAATAAAAATTACAAACTGCTCTAAAAATCATGTATTTATAGTTTTCTGTCTAAATATCAGTATTACAGATTTTGTTTCCAAAAAGAGTTCCTCCGTTTTACCAAGCAAAAAAAAATTATAAACGTATTTCGTAGAAATGTAAGTTATATATTTTGAAGTACTGTACATTGCTTTTTTTTTGAAGACGGAAGGGATTCCTTTAAAATGTATTAAATTAAATATTATT
This sequence comes from Nephila pilipes, assembly GCA_019974015.1. Lineage (NCBI taxonomy): Eukaryota > Metazoa > Arthropoda > Arachnida > Araneae > Nephilidae > Nephila > Nephila pilipes. Next base: position 414,553 of record BMAW01065351.1, on the reverse strand, counting down.
TAATATGTATGTAAGAAATAAAATACTTGAAAAAGTTGTGTTATTAAATAATATTTAAAAGAACAATCAATGCGAATAATATGCTACCTGAAGGACATTCTACGCTAAATCAAAAATTACAGAGCCTCACTTTTGTTGTCGAACATTTTCTTATTTAATATTTAGTTGCAAAAATGTGTACTAAATATTAAATAAGAGTAACTGAAAGTTATTAGTCACACACACACACACACACACACACACACACACACACATTGTTATTAAAAATAACCAAGTTATCAAGATAAAATTTATTCCGCATATTAATTAATCTATATGTACATAATGTTGTAAATTACGTTTATTAATGTTGATTTGCTGGATTTCAGGCAGCTGTAGACTGAAGCAACCAGCAGTACGGTAAAAATATAGTTCAATCTGATGAGTTCTATACTGACCGCTTTCAAAAGCTTAAGAAAATTGGAAGAAATGTATAACTCTAAATAGTGACTATGTATAGAGAAATCTCAAGAATATAATAAATAAAAATTAAGTTTTGATTTTGATTATTAATGATAATAATAATTAAAATTTTACGATATCCTGGAATAATAATTAAATCTTTACGGCACATTGTATTGTTACTTCAAACTACGATTTCCTAAAACTTAGCAAATAAACATTAATAGCCATAATTTACAATATTATGTACATAAGGATCAAACAAATATAGACAAAATTTTGTTTTCAATGAAAGTTTACTTTCCAATGCTAAAGAATTGAGAAAAGAATATACTCTCTTCTATATGTTTTCAACTATATGCAATACAGATCTTTTACATTCAATTCTACTTTTAGTATTTTTCTACGTAATTATTTGTCCATCCGATTCAAAATTAAGATTTCCTAACGTAAAATTATATTCCAAAAAGACAAATCTTAGTTTATCATGATTTTGAAAAATTTCATGCGAAATTTTCTCTCCTTCATGTTGATGATAGAAAGTAATTGGTAAGAAAAAATTTATCTTGGCAATTAAGCCTTTGCATCTATACGGTTTGCGGAATTTACTTGAATGTTTCGGAATGAAATGTAAATGCAAATTTCTTTTAATTTAGCCTAAAGTATTATATTAACAAATAATGATTTTTGAGTTATTTACAGTACAATACAATTCCAATTTCTCGCCATTAGTGTAAAATGTGATGCTAATTTTAATGAAATATCTCTAATTCTACTAAATTTAAATCATTTAACATCTTTAAAAACAGCTTAATTTTTTACATTATAATTATCTGCAATACTTCTAATATTTTTACCATTTTAAAAATATTATAGAATCAGATTTCTAACAGAATTTGATGTTATTGTTTCAATTACTTTTAACTTCTAGCCATATTCAAGTGAATATCTTATATTATTTTGATGAAAAATAAGTATACAAAACTACAGAAATTAGTTAGACAATACGTTTAATTTAAAATAAAATAAGTATTTAAAAATATTATTTGTCAACGTATTAAAGGAATTTTCAAATGCCCACATTATTGAGTAAGATTGTTTTTAGCATTCTTTAAAAGTAAAAATAAATTATTTATATTTTGGTAAACATGATAAAATACCTTTTATAATTAGAAATAAAATATTCGTATTTGTGAGAAATATTTCAAGCGATTTCTTTGACATTTAATAGCATTTTCTAGTAAACTACGAAAATAAAAGCATTTAAAAACAAATATGAACAATTGTAAATGTTAAGAATCAAAGGTACGTATCATATTTAAAACATTGATTCTTTTAAAAATTAACTAGATTAAATATAATTTTCTAATTAGATATATTCATACATTCATTCCAGTCTCTTTGGTTACACCCGATATTATTAAACATTTAAAATGTATAGAAATAACTTCAGCTTTTTAAGTTAAAAAATTAAAATGCATACATAAGTATGCATTCCTGCTTCAAATATTAAAAGTGTATCTTATGGAATGTTCAAATAAACTCAAGACAAAAACTGAATGTTTTCTGTTTTATAATTTTAATGTTTAATATAATCATTTTTGTTATAAATACACATGTTTGTTTAAAAAACTTTTAAATTCATCCAATTGTTTGAAAATCATTATTTATTTATCAAAATGTAAATATGCACACATTTTATACAGTTTAAAAGAAATAAATTTAAAATGTTTTCCTTATTTTCGAGGATCATATAGAGGAAAAATGAATAAATTGTTCTGCTGCTTTAGAATGTTCTAACAGTGGAATAATATTAGGATTTCATAATAAGGATGAAATTATGGTAATATAAAAGGCGTGTAGTTCTCCTTCAATATTTATACAAGTTGTTAATTTTAAGTCCCCAGAGACTATAACGTATGCAGAAAAATTCTTGTCCTCTGCAAAGTTTGTAGAGTTTTCGAGATTAGTAAATCAAAACAACGAATTAGTTAATTCAATGCTATGAATATTAGAGTTCCTTTTAGCGATCTTTATATTAATTTTCTTCGTTTTCTGATAATCAGCGAGAGTTATTCTAAAATAGTTTGTTATTGTTGAGAGCTATGCTAATTCTTGTTTGGATTTGGAATTATGCAGACAGTAATGTAAAAGTTTTATAGTATTAATTCAATATGCTTAGAAAATTGCATCAACACTTATTTGTGAAAATGCGTGGTTATCAATTTGCGTGATCATAAGCTACCATCATTAAATAAAATATCGTAAACTGTTTATGTGCAACTATTATTTCCTTCTAATTCATAACACAGGGAGACCCAAAATCCCTGACACATTTGTAAATTTAATAACTAATATATTCAACTAATTGGCTTACTAAAGGGAAATTTGGATTAAAACGCTGCCCACAATGAAAAGTTTTGTAGATAGCACTGCATTGTGAAATAGTTAAAACAGTCTCACCATCAAAAAATTCAGCCCATTTATTTTGTAGAAACACATGTGCAGTATATGAACAAATAACATAATGTATTCGGAGCTAGAATCCAAACAGGCTTTAAATGTAACTTAAAATTTTAATATGACATCATAACTTTAAAAATTAAACTGTTTATATCTGAAAATACAGGAAGAAGAAAGCAAATTCAAAGATTAAGGTGACATTGTTTAAATTACATACAGTAATTAAAATTTTTTTTTTATCTTATACTCATATTAGATTTATTTAACTAATTAGGTTCGATATGTTTTTTTATTTGAAAAAACGTATTTCTAAATTTGTTTTATTAGAGTAGAAAATTGTGTCACTTTAGGATTTAGTACTTAAAAACGCATGTCAGTTATGAGAATTATCGGTAGGATAATCAATTATAATATTAATTTTTAAGCCTTAATTAATCTAAAATGCAGGAACTATTAACTGAAATTGTTTTAGCAATTATATATCTTAGGTCTTTTATTTTATCTTATAAAAGACCTAAGAACTGAATAGTTTTTTTTTTATTTAACTAAATAGCATACAAATCTTCTGCTATGAGAAAATGTAACAAAAATACTCCTCAGATTATAGTAAGCTGTATAATAATAATTAAAAAAAGTAGGAAGAAATATAAGCAATTATAGAGAAGTTGTTAAGTTAAAAATTACTTTAAGGTACATTAAATCTGTGTTAGCTATAACGGAGCTTGACGATATTATCCCTACAATAGGAAAGGCTTTCTTAAGTAAGAGTTATAACTGATCCTTTTATTTAAGTAAATGCTTTCACGCAAGTTATAAGTTAGAGAAATGAAATAAAGGTAATCTCAATTCAAAAACACAAAATAATTTTACAGAAAAAGATAAGATATTGAAGCCGCACCTCTGATACGTGAAGATGGACATTATATTTCTCTACAGAAAGTTTCAGAAAATAGAAAAAATTACAATAACAATTTTTTATCTCGACTTTTTCCAAGATCAAAGATAAGCGCTAAAATAGAATATTCAGATCACTTCAATACTTGTTTAGGCACTTTTGGGAAATGAACCTGGATTTGTCAAAATAAGCTAAATCGATAGAATAGAATAAAACTGAAAAATGTTAAGTAAAAATAATAAAAGCAATCTTTTCATCATTATCGAATATTCATATTTCTATTTTAAAATTATTTCAGAAAAGTATTATAATTACATACTTTGACATAAATTAAGCCATAATACTTTTTTTTGGCTGATGACATCCAAAAATGGATGTAAGATAGACTGAAATAATCTATCTAGGGTTACTATTTCATTAGTAATTTATAATCAAACGCAATAAATTTTTTTGGGATCTATTATTTTTTTTAAAGTATCGAATACATTTTGTAACTATCTCATCGGATAAGATATTTATTTTATTAAATTTTTTGGTGGTAAAATAACTAAATAATAATTTAGGAATAATTGTATCAGAAAAATAAAATCAGTAATAATTAGTATAGTAAGTAGCTAAGAATGCTTCATTAATAACCAAAAATAATAATTGAAAGCGTTGAATTACATTGTATAATTATGTATAAAAGTAGTTAATTTTTTTGATTCTTATGCACCTAGCATGATAAAGTTATGAAGGAAAACTATTCTCACTTACTAAATTATTATTCTATTATATGATTTAATGAAAATGAATAAAAAAAAAAAAAATTCTTCTCATTCAAACTCTTTTATAGAATGAGTGTTTCAATATGAAAACAGTTGTTCTTTTTTAAGTATTGAAGATAATAGGTTTCTTTTATAGCTTTCGAAAGAATAACTTATTATGCATTTGCTCATTTTAGAAATCTGATTAAAACATAAGCAACTAAAATGAAAAGTTAGCTTTGAAATTGAATGAATAGTATAAAAAAAGAATTTTTAAAGTGTACACCTGGATTTTTATTGCTTTTGTGACCTTTTATTTATCCAGATGTGTTACGAATACTAATCCAAAACCTTTTTCTCATTATTTGCCTTATTTTTATACCGAATGCTCCCCATTCAAGTTGTAATTTCCATTATTCTGATTGTATTACTCACGAAAAAGCGAATTAAGAAAATAAAATACCTGATTGTATCTCATGAAAGCAAGAGAATGAATTTGCACTTATTTGATTATGTTATCTTTTTTCTTTCGTAACTAGTTTTAATAATTAAAATAAATTAAAATTTCTTCTTATAAACAGACAATGTAGATGTTATCAATGGCTGACATTTTTGCTACTTTTTTTTTGTCTTGTTAAAGTTTGCTTACCTATTTTATTCGCTTTTCTCGTTAACTGCATGAATTTTTAAAAGCTTATCTTAAATGAAATCACATTATTTTTAACAAGTCCTTTCCTATTTTTTGTTCTAACAGATTTATAGGAAAATTTTTGATAGTATCTTTAATATTCGTATTTTTCCAGAACAGAATAATTTATTGAATGATTATAATTCTTGTTGGTGATGTTGGAATTAAGTTATAAAAGAAATGCACGCAAATTAATTATATATTTTTTAGATAGAAACATACTAAAATAATTTCTAACAGCACGACACATACAAATGCAGTATCAGTATTTTCATAGATATTGAAAAAACCGAAACAGCAAATATTGTTGTCATTTCTGTTATGAATTGAAAAGCTTGCAAATCTTGATTTTGCTCATTTACAATTAAATAAGGAGTTATTTAATAGATACAGTCGTGTAATTAAGAATATTTTTATGAGAAAAAAATTTCATAAGGAAACAGCATTGTTTTCTTTCCCGAACTAATAGAAATGACGGTAATTTCTGTCTTTAGAGGTCCATCGCCAATAGGCCCCGAGTTGATCTTCGTGGATGTTAATAAATAATCACAATCCTAATCTCTGTCTCATATATTAATATATTATCCTTTTATTTTTTAAAGACTGATTCAGGGTATTCTTCAAAAACTCTATATAACTCTTAGGGGGTTTGTAAAAATATTTTGCTCTTTTATACACTCTATACCCCCCTCCCCCCCAAAAAAAAACGACGCACCGAGAAGGACTTAACAGGTGTATATAAGAAGTGATTCTCAATCTGAAGGTCAAATTTTCTGTTGCATTGCAATATAGGATACCTTTCAATGACTGAAAAAATTCCTTGCCGCAGGATTAGCGATCATTACGAGCAAACTGTCAAAGTTTGAAAGAGATCGTATCATTAGATTGAAAGAGGCAGGTTGAGCAAATCGGAGAATTACTAGTCATATGGGTTGTAGCAATGAGGCTATTGGAAGATGCTAGAAAGAATGGGTGGGCAACGGCGGATTTCAGCTTCATGGTGGTAGCGGTCAATCTAGGGCCACAGCAGACCGGGAGGACAAAGTGATTGTCAGATCAGCTGTCGTAGTCCCTAATTCATCCTTATCAAGTATAAGACGTGCGACCCACACACGAGTGTCCATCCTGACCATTCACAGACGGCTGATAGAGCGAAATCTACGCTCGTACCTACCACTATGCCACCTGCTCCTCACGCCTGTACATTGTCGAGACAGATTACAGAGGTGCTGGGCTCTATCAGGTTGAAATGATGCTCATTTGGGAAGTATAGTATTTAGTGACGAGTCCCGCTTCCAACTGTGTTCTAACGATCATCGAAGGCGTGTCTGGAGACGCCCAGGGCAGCGTGCCGATCCTTCATTCACTATTGAAAGCCACAAGGACCTCAACCAGGAGTTATGGTCTGGGGTGCCATTTCCCTTGATAGCCTCACCCCTTTGATCGTCATTAAAGGCACACTTACAGCACAGTAGTACGTAGACGACATTCTGAGACCTGTTTGGCTTCCGTTCCTTTTGCAGTACCCTTACCTTATTTTTCAGCAAGATAATGCCAGACCGCATACAGCACGTGTTGCTATGAACTGTCTTACAGCTTGTGAAACACTTCGTTGGCCAGACAGATCTCTCAAACAAATTTGGTAAGAAATACCGTAGGAGACTTTCAGGGAGCTATATCACTCAATGTCACCCTGTGTGGCAGCTTGCATCCAGGCTAGAGGAGGGTCAACACCTAATCGAGCTCGTTACTTTGTAACTATGTAACTCTGAAATAAATCATTCATTTTTTTTTGAAATTTTAATCATTTTCTATTCTCTATATATTTGTTCTATCCACTAATTTGTGTCTCAATCGGTGAAATTCTTCTTGGTGCGTTATTTGTTTTGTTATAGAGTGTATGTGTCTGATTCTTCCTAGTGTTGTTGTCCACCCGGTATTCGGGCTTCTACGCTTAAGTTTCTTTTTTAATGTACTGATTTCCTTTAGTCTGTGTGTTCACATTTCTGTTCTATAAACAAATCTTGTTATTTAGTCAGTATAGCAATGGGGAAGAGTGGGTCCGTAAAACTAGTTTAATCTCGCTATTCAGCCTGAGCTTACGATTCGAATGGTGAGTTGTATCCACTTTGAATTTGTAATTACTCATTGGTATCTCATGAAAAGACTTGATTAATAACTTTTTTATTCATTTGGTTAACACACGCACACACTTGTGTGTGTTTGTGGTGTGTGCCTGAAAGAATACATGACAAAAATAGCAAGAAGATTTACTTCAAATTATGAAAAAGTACTATCCTAGGCATGAAACACAACAAAAACAAATCAGAGAAATAAAACAAAATAGAAAATGAAGTATAACATTTATAAATTCCGAATATGGCTTATGACAGATTATCAGAATTAACATGTTTTACATTCTTATCATTGTTACATAAAAATATGGAACATTCATAAAGTTAAAAAAATACCAAAAGTTAAAAGAAATCTTTGCAATATAAGAAACCAAATCACAAATATAGATAAATAGAAATACCTTTGCATTATTCTAAGAAAACAGAGAAGGCGCAATCCAAAAATTAATCAATCAAATTATAAAAGATTAAAAACTTACTTGATACGAATTCAATGCAATAGCAAAAACGCTTTTAACACTAACATACTAATATTTTCCCATCTTGTTAAAATTGGAAATGTAGCAATGCCCTCTATTAGAGAGAAATAGTACTATTGCAAAAGAATTGTGGTTTCAAATCAGAAAAAAATTAAAGAAAAGCCCCTTTTAAATGCAATATAATATAAAAACAAAATTAGTTTTTTAAAAAACCAAACAATTAAAATTATTGTAATTACATCTTAAATATTTTTAATAAAATTCAAATGACAACATACAAACATCTTATTCTCACGTTCTACATCCAAATGAAACTTGTCCAGATAATTGTAAATATTTGTGTTTCAGATCTAGTCTGGGGGTGGGGGATATCGTGCAATATTTAGTTATAAATTAAATTTCTAAAAATATTCATCTTTAATGAGCTTTCAAATGAGAAAACATTATGTATCCTGAAGGAGAAAAACTCTCTTTTATTATATATTACATGAAATTTCATTATCTTTTAATTTTAAATAAATATCTAAATTTTTATTTATTTATTTTAATTATATTAATACTAGCTTGCAACAAATTTACATATTTGTGATAAAAGGATATGAAAGGTGTGAAACATCTTTATTATTATTAATATGAATGAAAAAACATCATCGATGTATCTAAACATTTTAAAACTATTACAATCCAAAAATTATTTTCATAAAAATGTAAATAAATATTGGCTAAACAATTACTTGCAGGACCATCTCGTAGTAAATAAGTAGTTCGTTTTTAAATATTATTATTAAAAAAATATATAGTTTTTTAAGCATTAACATACTGAATCAATTACATTTTTCATACGTAATAACTTTAATAACATTAAATTTCTTATAAATCTCTTTTAAATCTTTAATAAGATTTTCAAGTCAATAGAATTAAAACGATCTTCAAATTCATAGCTATACATAGCCTGAATCTATATTTTATTAATAGGTTTTAAAGTCTTCATTATCTATTGTATTTTGTACATTTTTTTGTAATTTTTTTTATCATCGAGAGAATTACATATATTCGATTCATTAGTTACCGTTGTTTATCTTATAGAGTTTTTATCAGATTTTGGTGTTAAAAAGTTTTTTCAGAAATTTAATATTATTAATACTGGACCACTGTTCTTATAAAATGCAATAATTCTGGTAGAAATTTCTCTCTGACTATTGCAAACAACTCTGAATGTATTATCAAATTGATGATGTTTATTAATTAAGTTAAAGTAAATTTTTTTCCATATAATAGCATTTTTATTAGGTACTTTGTCTACATAAGTAATATTAAATCTGTACTGGAGAATAAAAATAACAGTTTTTAAGTCTTTCAAATGAAATTCCTTTATTATTAAGATTTAAATTACCTAAGACCAATTTTTTAATATCATACTTAATATAGCCTTTAAACTGTTTAAAAGTTTCTAACCATAGTTGATTGCTAATTTAGAAATAAAATTACCAATATCTAAACTAATGTGTTTCTTAACATAAATCTATTTTTTAAAATATTAAGTCTGAAATTCACCTCATGACTCATTACATGACAATTTTTTATCTTTATCGTTACCTGTGCCGCTTGTTGGTATTACCTGAAATTACCTGTAATCACAGGTTGATATTCTTTATTGATACTCTTCACACACATACATCATAACAAATGGAAAAAGAGTGTCTCTGATGATGTAGATATTTTATATTTATTAATGTAAAAGTGAGTATAATTTTATTTTTATGATGTTAGTTACACCTTGCCTCAGTGATGAATTAAAACACAGGTGAAAGAGCAAATAAAAACCACTTGAATTTGTAGAGATGGATTAAAAATAGAATGTATTATAAAAAATAAAACAGAGAGATATTTAAATACATAGACTTTTAAGAGTTTGGACAATTAGTACTAACTAAATCCTAGATATTGCAATTGTAATGTAATCTTTTGTTTGAATATATATAAATCAAATATAATGTTTCCTCTCATCCTTGCAATTCTTTAATCAAAATGACTACTTTATTTACGTATGCTCACTTTCACTGATGGCCGTAACTTCTGATGTTTAATGAAGAGCCTAGATTTATTGAGGAACTTTAAGGAAATCGAACATTTTAGTGTCAGGCATTAACTATACTCCTCTATTCTGATATTTGTATGAAACTGTGCGTCTCTATCCTTTATACTAATTCAGTATAGAATTATCACATATGTGACTGATGTGAGCGTCAGCTGAATAGCTCACTTGGGAAACATATTACGAGCTATCGGTATTTTGATATGAAATTCAGTAAATGTGAGCATTTAAATCATTATCATAAGCGAGTAGTTTCTATGGGACTTAATGTGGTTTTGAATTAATGATTTTCTTCTATTAAGTAATAGTATTATTGGTATTTATTATAACACGGCGAAATCAGTAATTTTATGATTAAAATTGGAAATATCAGAAGAGTATTTATTTGCTTTCCATTTCGTCTCATATATAGATGAAGGAAAAAAGTTTTAGTTTTCAAGAACACTTTTCTCATTCATTTCTCAAATCTTCTATGTTTTTCAAAGTTTTGTTATATATATAATATATATATCTTTCTCAGATCACATCACTAAGTAACACGAGGGTTCTTGGCGACGGACCTCACAAATTTGAGCCATGATCAAGTGACGAGGACGATACCTGAGCTGGCACCCTCTCTTCTAATTTCCACACCATGCCAACGGGAGGACTTTGGGTCCCGATAGATTTAACGTGCATCAGCCCCGGCTACAAAGTAGATCTTGAGTGGCCAAGGATCGAACCCGCGACTGAACTAAAACCGTTGGCCGCGAATCCGAAGCCGTGACCACTAGGCTACCGCGGCCATCTATATATATACTATACTCTTTTTTTAGAATAACCAATGCTCACGAGGATTACCATAATTGCATTCTTCATTTCTTCCTCGCATATACTAGGGCCGTGGAAGCCTAGTGGCCAAGGTCGTGGACAAGCGGCCGGCGGTTTTCGTTCAGTCGCGGGTTCGAGCCTTGACCGCGAAAGACCCGCCGTGTAGCAGGGGTTGATGCACGTTAAATCTGCCTTGGTCCAAAGTCCTCCCGTTGGCGTGGTGTGAAAGTTAAGAGAGGGGGTGTCTGCTCAGGTGTCGTCCTCGTCACTTGACCGAGGTTCAAAATTACGAGGTCCGTCGCCAATTGCCCTCGTGTTGCTTCTAGTGCGACTTTAATAAAAAAAAACAACCTAAAACTAAACTAAGCTCTCCTTTAAGATCTCGTTGAATAAATAATTCATCATCATTTTCAATTCCAGTCAACCAAAGTGGTGCACGAAGCCACAATAGTTGCATGCCATTCAATTCGATCCAACACTGCATCCCGAGCACTTCCCTAATTTGGCCATCCAAAATAATTCCTCTCTTCTATGACCATATGCATCATGTAACTCTCGGTTTTCCTTTCTTCCTCTTTGCCATTGGAAAAAAGGAAAAAAAAAAAACTTTCTTTCTCTTTCCTGCTAGTGTCCGTGTCAACAAATTCTTGTGTCATCATTTGATGACATTCTGAGTACATGTCCAATTCATATCCAATGTCGTTTTATAATTTGGACCAAAATCAGTTTAGTAAATGTTTGGCTGCATAATTCAAAATTCCAAATTTCATCTGGCCGGTCTATTTTAAGAATCTTTCTGAGCACGTAGTTTGAAAGGCATTTAATATCTGTTCTCTTGATCTGGAAAATTTCCAAACCTCACTTCCATAAAGAACCGCTACTGTTGCAATGAATATATGTAATATGAGCTTAATGCTTGTATTTGAGGTTTTCCAGAAAATAAAGGAATTGGAGTGCGTCAAAAACTTTTGTTTTTATTTGGAAAAATCCGTTTTTATACCTCAGTCTAAAAATTTAGAAAAGCATTTATTTTGAAAATTAAAGCTTACAAATTAAGCTAAATAATTTTATTTTATAAATTTAACAGACATAAAAATTCATTAATTCTCATTAAAATTCATTCCGCGTTGATCTTTCGCGATATTCAGAAACCAATTTGCGAAATGTAAACAAAAGCCCATGTCCTTATCGAGTATTATCTTTCTAAAAGATTAATATCTGATTCCTTAAACAAACGAAAATTGTTTTTCAACTAAATTGTAAGCATCGTCACAAATCTTACTAACAGTAATAAACAATACAAGAGGATTCAAAAGAATTTCTTTTTTCGTTTCGAAGAGAGAACGTTTTTACATGAAGTATATCTTTTTTCTCTTCCCTGTCTGCTGTTCACTGTGTTTCAAGTTTACACTAAGCTTAAAAGAATCACAAGATTCATTCTATTGTGTTTCTTCGTTTACTTTTGAAATTACTTCGGGCTTAGTTTTCTTTCCCTTGCATATTCTATTAGTGCGAAACAAAAAGAGTTGGTTTTAAGCCTAAAATCAAGTATGTATTTAAAAAGTCCGCATAAGGCTTTAATACTACTTTAAAATTGAGAGGCCGTTGAGCTATGCGCAAAAATATTCCATTCTGTTTGAAAAAAAAAAAAAAAAAAAAACACGAAGGAAAATGCTATTAAAAATAAAACTGGAATCGAGAGAAAATGTATGCAAACAGCTTGCGTGTCGGGAGATACTAAGTTAAGATGGTTCTAGAGCTTTTGAAAGCTAAAAGATTGAACTGCAACATAATCTTTAAAAAATTAAATATTTTGAGATACATTTGTTAGGTATTGCAGTTTTTTTATATATTGTTTTAACAGTTTTAGTATGCAAATAATAGTTCGTAACGGTAGAAGATTTTAAATGCATGCAAAATTTTTGAAAGTCTTGTATTTTGTTTAAAGTCTTTTTTATAAAAGAAATTTATTGCGTCAGTAATTTTGTTTATATAACATGAAGCTTCAGTTTTACAATGCTGGCTTATTTCTATGCAATTTTTTCTACTTTTCTTCAGGATGAATAATACATTTTTTGTTCAGAGTTGGAAGTTTGTTGTTACGTATATTTTTTGAAAATAACCTGAAAAGGGAAAAAAATAGTAATTGTTAAGCATCGAGAACTATAAACTTATTAATTTCTATTATATCTGAAATAAATTTAAAGTATTCATTTATCGATATAACGTGCCACATTAATTTTTAATTAAATTAAATAACATTGTAATTTTAGTTATTTGAAAAATATTTCAAGGAAAATAAATCAGTTTCAAATGTTTTTTGACAAGGTCCTGTCTGCTTATTCCTCCCCCACAGATTTATTAGAAACAATATAAAATTCAAATAATTGATTGAAAAATATTTTTGTCTTAAAAAAGTTCAGATGTAAAATAAATTTCAATTCTATTATTTTACATAAACTTTACCTCGTAAACGTCCAAATATTTATGCGATATATTTAAAAAAAAAATGAATTTAAAAAAAGTCTTTTATTTTTTTATAATGGTGCAGGAATTTTGAAATAAGGTTTAATAACCTTATTATACTGAATAAACATGTACAGGAATACTGTGTAACAAAAGTATCATAAGACTTATTAGATCAAAATTGCCGATAATTATACAGACTGATTAAATAAATATTAAAGAAGAACTTTTCTATAGTTATAGAAAACATTCAAAAGGATACTAAGTTATATTTTGAAGGTTAAAAATAAGGATAATTTAAAAAGTCTTCTTTAGATTATGGAAAGGTATAAAGACATATAATCAAACTTCTAAGGGATAAATATCGATACTCTTACGCTCAAGATTTAAGATTTAATAAACAACGAAAGTGAGACAATTATGTAATTGTTCTTAATACATAATTAATAAAAATATAAAAATACTTCAGTATTCCTATTAGTTTAAATGATTCTAAACGGCTTTAACGGAGTGTAGCTTTATAAATATTTGCATGCTTTTCGTATTTTTTATTAAGTACTTGTTGCTATGTTATGTGTTGTTGTTTGTAAAATATTATCTGAATATAGCATTTAACTTTAACCAACTTCTCTTCCAGTATATTCAGTAACAATTTAAATATAACCGAAAATTCTTTGCTATTATTGGAATATGAAAATATTGTAATTAGGTTTAAAAAGTTTATTGTAATTGTATATTAAATGCAATTGAAGCAAAATGAGTGTAGATTTTCTGAAATACACTGAAATAAATTTATTTAAATATTTAAATCCCATAACTTTTGACAGATTCCTTTTTCTTCGTCTTGCAGGGACAGATATAATGCTCATTGTTTGTTAGAGAAAGAATTTTAAAAAAACATTGAAGTAGAACATTTAATGTATATAAATTGTATCAAAGTGCGAAAAATCACATAAAGCATTCCATTAATTTCAGGAGATACAGAGAAAATATATGCAAGACTTTAAGAAATCAAAATCCGCATTTAAAAATCCCTTATATTAGAAAATTTCGATTCAAACGCAATAGTTGAAGTCTTGACCAAATAAATAAATAAATAAAAGTTTATTCTAAAGCTCTTAATCACTTATTTATTTAATTTCTGAAGATATCTTTCAAATTTTTTAGGAAAAACGTTTCAAAATTTGGTACGTATTTTATGCTTTTGATAGAGAGAAGTTATTGTTTTTTTTAAAAAAATATTATTCTTACGTTATGGTATTTTTTGAATGAAATTATTGAATATTTGAAACATTTGCTTATGTTCCTTAATTTCTAGCTTCAGAAGGGTTAAGAATATTTTTCACTTTGTTTCCTAGAAGAATTTCAGTCAATGTAGCAATTTTGTTGCAAATATAATATTTCAATAAATTCTTATATTTTATGTAAGTGTATGCAATGGTATTATATACCAAATATAATTACAGTTTAAAGTTCTATAAGAAATTTTCTATTTGTATAAAATTTTAAAAAAGGAAAATGTGTAGGTAGTATTGAGCTCAGCATGCAAAATATTTCGAATTTTTTCTTGTCCATTGTTAACATGTGTTCACTGAAAGAGCTTAAATATGATCTCTTCTAAATAATTTCTTCTTCCACTGATCTTTAACTAACATTTATATTCATAAAAAAGAATAAAGATAATGGTTTCTAGTTATTAAAATAACAACCAAAACATTTTATGACGATATTTTGTTACCGATCTCATGCATCATTTCAAAGTTTACTCAACTCACAAGATCTAAATTTCAGTTTAAGTTCAGGCACAGACAAATTAATTAAATTAGTCAATTATATCTAAATATCTTCTATTAATGAGTACCTCTTTAAATTACTCCAACAGTGTTGAGTCATAATCTTACTAAACTTACTATACACAATAGAAGACTTCCGTGCACATTACACTATCAATCTACTTATTACTGCAACCTAATTATTCTTATATCTTTCTCACTACCTTTCAATTTATATCTGAACTTTGATTTGTATAATTGGAAGTTGAATAGTCTGAATCGAGTAGCGTCCAGAAAAGTCCACGAGGATAGTTCAAGAGAAGAAAGCCTTCTATCGTTACAATTTGTTAACTATTTTAAAATACACGCCCTATAACATTCATTTTATTTTCCTTTTTAATTATATCAAAACTGCAGTAATAGCTACGTTAGAAATAGCATTCTATAAAGAGAAAATTATTTAATCTTAAAATAAAGTAGAAATTTGGAGAATAATAGAGTTGTGCAATTTTCTTACAATAGATAGACGAGTTTCAATTATGAATTCCAAAAGACAATACAAGTATGTGGAAAAGTTCATGTCCTTTTCAAAGTTTATGGAATTCTCGAGATCGAATTAAGTTAACTTAATGCAATATACACTTCCCTTCGGGCAGCAAACTCAATTGTATATATCTTCTTTTCCTTCGTTTATCTCTATTTTTACTTTTTCTTTGTTTCGCGAAGAGGGTTACTTGAAACGAGTTTAATGTTGTTTAGAGTAACTCCAATCTATTTTCTCGTTTGGATTCTAAACAGTTTCACTGGGTTGATACTATCACTTTAATGGGTTTTGATTACAGCTTCACAATTTTTCTTGGATGCATCAGATAATTGGAGAAGATTGGAAGATGATGTGTGTATGCGATTACGTCTACCTAAATTAAAGTATAGATAATTAAAGCAACTTATCAGTTGTTTATATGTTTAAAGTGTAATTTTAAAAGTTTTTCGCTTATTTAACATCGTTACATTTCTTTCAGAGAAAGATAAGTGAATAACAAAAAGAATAGGATGTGTACAATGTTTCATATTGTTCAAACAACAGCAACAGCTGAAAATGATGGAACTTCAATATAATAATCCATCATTATTTAATCTTAGAACAAATGTTAATATATGTAGATGATGGTTCAAATTTAGTTTGTCAAATAAACAAAAAAAGAAGAAGAAATATCGAGCTTTTTGATATAAGAACATTTTTTTGAATTTTTGATATGTACTTAAGCGGAAGGCAAAGAGAGCTTCAAATACAATAAAATGTATTTATAGTAAAATGTATTTAAATGTATATAAAATGTGTTTACAATAAAAGGTATTTAAATGTAATAAAATGCCTTTATTGCACAAGTGAAAAAATAATAATAGTTGGGAAATAAAGGAAGGAATTTGTTTTTATCACAGATGTTCAATAAATATGAAAGCATTTTATATTACTAACATTAATAAAAGTGTTAGTTTCTGTTTCATGTATCTTATATGTATCACTTTTATTGTATTGGGAAATCTAAGTATCTGAAGCTGATATTTTTCAATGTAATCGTTGACATAATACTTAATATAAGCGATAGAAATTCATGACACTGACATTCCCCTTGATAAATAAAGTGCCAAGAACACATTTTCCTTCCTCTCCTCGCAAACAGTCCAGCCATATTTTCCCCATCAACGCCAGCTGCGACAACGTACCGTTCCATTAGCTGATTGTAGACACAAGAGGGTCCAGCTTGCAAGTGGACAGCTGTCGACTCTGTAGATCAAGTTCCACCCTGTTTGTTGACATTTATGGCCTATCTCCTTTTGTCTAAGAAACCTCGAATTTTTCTTCTATGTCTTATTTGTCACTCTGAAAGTAAGTGGGTCTTCCATATGATAGATGGATTTTAGAGATTTGTGGAAAAGTATTGGAAAATTTTTTGGACTGAAATATATATAACCACAGAATATATTTCATAGGTGGATCAGCTGATTAAAACTATCACAAAAACGTCTCAAAAAACGTTCCATATTTCAGCCAAGCGATCACTTATAATCTTACAAACAGCGTTTCAAAGAATAATGCAGATGGAATTATTAAAACACCTAGAAAAATTAAAATATTCAATGATTAATGTAGAAAAATCGTACATGCACTACTCTCGATGAAATTCATTCTAAATCTGACTTTCACAAAACAAGTATTTTTAATACTGTTTGCTATTATTGTAATGCTTTGTTTTAAAAATTCTCTACTGAAACATCAAACATTGTTTATTTGCTTTGTTTTATGTATAAAAGGTATAATTTGATGCTTATATTATTAAATAATACTCTCTCTATGTATGAATTTCGTGTTACGATTATAAATAAAGTATTTATACTATTAGATTTATGACAGAAAACCCATCTATTTGCAATTTCATTTCCTCTCAAAGACTAAAGATCCAAAAGCAAAGTGCCTAAGGATATTTTATTAGCCTGTAATATACTTTAAAGCTAGTAAAATATCCGTATGAAACAAAATTTGGGTTTTTATTTCATTCTTTTCTCATCAAAACGAATGTCTTATGGGTGTTTTTATACGTCTTTCTATGCTCAAGCACCAATGTTTCACAAGCAATGTGAACTCAAGTAACTATTGTTATACTTACTCATACATAGTAAAAAGTTAATGCACTTTTTAATTATGAATGCGCATTGGTGATATAAGTATACAAATTTGAAATCATACCATGCAATATTTAAAAAATTGATGCTCTTACACGATGGCAAACAAAATAATGGTACGTTGGTGCCAGTACTGTTTGCTACAAAATACAATTGGCTCTATAAAATTGTTACATTATTCTCTACTGGAACAGATTTTTTGAACAACGAGATGTATTAGGAAAGCTCTGTAAAATATTTATATTTCGGTAAAAGTATTTTTTTTTCGGAATTAAAATTTATGGTAAGACTTTCTAGATTTACAACAGTTTATTTTATTATTTAGAATTGTAAATAGCTACTTTTTAAAATATGTGGTGAATTATTAAAAGTTCTAAAAACTTCTTGAAAGAGTGCAGCTTATTTATAATGCTTTTAACAATGTACGATAGCAGTTCAAAAGGTATCAGTGTTAGGTAATTCACTGTAATGTTGTCCACTGATCGATTTTTTCTTTTTCTGAGGTCTGTTATTAAAACGTCCTTTGGATTTCAAAAAGTAATCTACACAACATGTTTGGACGATGAGACCATCTTCGCATTCTTTGGAGAAAATTCACTGGAAGCAATCCATTGTTTTGATTGTTGTTCAGTTTGCACAGTGTATAATGAGGAAACCAGGTCTTATTAAAGGTGGGAATTTGACGCAAAATGTGTCAACGACTCTTCGTGAATCAAATTAACTGAGTAATAAGTATCAAATTAGTTTCGGCATCCTTTAAAAGATGGCAGCAAACAATGATAACCCTAACTTACCTTAGCAACGCCTCCTGTCTTCAAACGCATTACGTAATTTTGTGGTTGTGTTACCTTAATAGATAGTGGCAACTCAAAAGATAATGGTAAATATTTTTTCCTTCCTTTAAATAAAAAATATAGCTAACATTATCACATACATTAAGTTACTATCATAAAATAATATATAAATTGCTAACTAAACAAATAATTGTACTGCGAGGATAATTTAAATATAATTATTTAAACAAAGCACAAGTGCATTTTAAGGACTAAAATCACATTTATTAAACGCAAATACTTCAAATACTATAAATTATTTATGTTCCAAGTTCGAAATTAAGAATGATTTAATTTCGGTCGGTTCTTTCACTTCAATTCTTCCATTGGGAAATAATTTGCCTTATTCGGTCAGTCGTAATTCTAGGAATGTTTCAGAATTTGCTATTTAAATCTTATTTTAGTGCTATCTTCCAAGTAACTAAGCAATTCAAATGTCCAATAAACATAAGCCCTTATTATCTCTCTTGCGACGAATTCCATGATTAAATTAATGGGAGAACGAAACCAACCACCTTAAGGAAAATGTACAATTGAATCTATGAGCAATCAGAGTAGGAAAATCATAATATTTCGGTTGTTTTCTCGCTTTATTTCATTCCATTATTGGAATCTGAAGCTATCACTGAGAGTAATGGTAATTTCAGATAATTTTAAAATACGACTGTCTGCACTTTGTTGAGAACATAGCTTAAAGCTCTTTGAAAGTATTATTATCTACGAAATTTGGATGGAGGTTCGATTATCATTTGATATGCACTTAACGGGTATCCTCTTCCATTATTGAAATATCTCAAATTTACACTATCACGAGGTCTTCCTTTCTCTTTCTTTTATGTTTGTTTTTTAATCGACTGTAATAACACGTGATTATTATTAGTATAGATTGTTATTTGCTCAATTTGTAAGGTAAAGACAACTAGTTTTTATTTTATTCTCCTTATCCCAGTGGTAAATCTTGTCATTTTAATCTTGTCATAGGTGTACAATACACCAAATGGGTGTCCACTTAAGACAGCAGTAAAATCCAGTTCCAAGGAAAAAAAACGAGTGCAAAGTTTTTAGCAAAATGAACTAATTACAAGCGCAATTTATATATTAGTTATTTTTCAGGTTCGAACAACCACGGCACAACCATTGGAGCTAATGAAAATATTGATTTTAGCTAAAGTTTTATAAATGAAATAAATTACTTATGATTTCTTTTACAATATATTTAGATTATCAATTTTAGTTAAAAATTCGCATAATTTTTTAAAAAGTTGAGAAAGAAAAATATGCAATGACAGAGGATACAACCTAAATCAGCCATTTGGCTGATTTAGGTTGGTTAAATAAGAGCTGTGTTGTAGTTGTTCGAAACTGAGAATAAACTAAAATATAAACTGCCATTTGAAATTTTAAACTAATTTTTCTTGAATTGGCTTGCTTGTAAAATTTACTGCTTTCATAGGAGGACATCCTTTTTGCGTACTACAACCCGATCTAGTCTCTTACTCAATAGAATTTCCTCATGGCGTGTTCTCCGATTGTAAGTCAATATTTCAAAATAATTTTATTTACTAATCCATCATGCAGTACTACCATGAAGATTTCGAAATTCTACCATGTAATTAATGAATACTTTGGAAAGTTTTTTGTTAATTTTAGTTGCAAAGTTTTTAAATGTGAATTTATTTTTTTTGTATCGATTTAAGTCGTTACAGGGAGTTCTACGTCCATTTTCTATTCGTGTTTTGCGCAAATAGGCAAAAAAAAAAAAAAAAAAAAAAAAAAAAAAACAACTAAAGCAAATTGCATTTTCTATCTCAATAAATAAAAATGTTTTTGGAAAGAAGAGATATTGATATTTTGAACTTCATTATTTACTAATGATGAGCCTTACCAACCACAATGATGGGTTTGACTTGAAATACGAGTATAACCCCTGCGTAGACTCAAGGTTATTTTGCTTCTCATCAAATCATGTAGTTTCATGTTGTATAATTTTGCTACTTTTTAAATTGTTTAATCATGTTTTTTACCAAACACTGATACTTTTAATTTGCTTCTAGGATGAGGGACATTATAAAACAATTTAATTAGCGAAATAACTTTTTTTAGTTCTCAATACCCTTTTTTTGTAAATTTGGCTATTTTATTGCGAGCTCTAAAGTTATATCGAAGTAACAAAACAAAGTTAGACTTAAAAATTTCACAACTGTTTTTGATGAAATCAAGGCCCCAAAATTTCAATTGTTTGGTTTTTCTGCTGCCGCAGTAGCCGCGGCGTCATGGTCGCGAGCTCTCGTCTGGCGTTGTTTCAGTTGAGTCATAGATTCAAGTCTTGGGTCTAATAAAGACTCGTCGCGAAGTCAGGCTGAAACAAATTAAATCTCTCGAGATTCCAAGTTTTGACTTTGGTAGGGTACGAAAGTTTTGAGAGGGGGAATACTAATTCATGTTTCTTCTTTGTCACTTGACCGTTGCTCAAAATTATGAGGTCCATCACTAATAGTAAGCCTCCTGGCGTTGTTTTTGAGTGCGTCGTTAATAAACAATCAATCAGTCTTGTTTTTCCCAACCATGTTACCACGACACCAAAATTACTTAAAGGCCCACATCGTAGTAATAAATAATCTATATTATTGTAAAATAACAATATAAGGGTATAACTTTTAAGTATATTTTTTCAAGCTTCCGTTTAATGCATTTATCATCAATTTCGTTCTCATTTTAAAATAAAAAAAAATGATCTTTTTTTTTGCTGCCCATTTTTTTAATTACTTTGTCTTCCTAAACTAGATATTATTAACTGGGACCTTTTTAAACTGGAATTAAGTTACTGAGCGTTGTTTATGGTTTCCTGAAGAATGATATTTTAGATGAATAGAAGAAAAGAATGACTCGTATGATGATGTGTGTAGTAAATATCAGAAAGTAAAATTAGTACATGAATGAAAATGAAGAACATTCTATTGATTACGAATATTAACCCTCTAAGGGTTATGCACGAATAATCCCTTCCGGCTCGATCTCCTTGAAAAAGCGACCAAACGTATAATTCCATAAGGCCATGAACTAGTCGAAAAGAGACGAAACGTATTTTCTCTCCTTCAAGAGATTCTTTGAAGTTCGTTTTTAATGAATTTTGCCTATTTCCTTATCCCCTTTAAAGGTAAAACATCTTGATTGATAATTAGATAGGGCTGCAGCGACACAATGTACGTTGGCAGAAAATTTTATGGCTCATTTATGTTAGGAATCCCACTCCTTAACACATGATTCAACCAACGCCACGCAATCGCGGTGAATGAGCAATTACCCAGTTTCCACTTACAGACAAAGACACCTAACTAAGTAATAAAAATGTCCTCTCAATGGAGTTTAGTCAACTATGCGCTTCTTAAAAGGTGGAAGGTATTGAAGAATTCTGCTTTTTTGAAGATGTTTACAGAAGAAAAGAGCTATCCTTTTGTGACCGGTAGCTATGCTTAAGTAGATCGTTTTAGGAATAGCTTTACACAAAAAAGTAAAACACTTTTGGGTAATTAATTGAAAATACTTTTTGATACTCATTATATTTGATTAAGTGAATATTTGCGAAAAGAATTTAGAAGCTGAATTCTGATTTAAAAAAAAAAACGAATTCGAAAGGCTTCTATGACCATTTAGTCGGTCAACATTTCCTTTTTGCACTTCAGAACTTGTTTGTTCATTGTTCAATTTTTCTATTTTTTTTATTAATCCTGCGTCCTTATAAATTTAAGCTATGAAACTACTTATAAAATTTTCCTGAAAAATTCTTTGCTTTTTTCGTAATACATTTAATTTAATATATACGACCTTGACTGAGATTTCTACAGTCAAAGCTTAAATTATTCAGCTACCTGAAACAAGGTATGCACCATTAAAACTCTATTAAATTGAAACTGAATCGTTTTCTTACAATTCTTTATTGTACAATACTATTTTGAATTTATAAAAATATCTACAGGAAAAATTTCTTGCGTATGAATAATTGTTGAAAATTGAATGCCAAGGCTGGAACGTTTATGGCATTTAAAATAAAAATTATTAAAATAAATTTTAAAAAATCATTTTATTAATTTTTATAGTACTTAACTTACAAACGTTAGGAGTCGCATTAAATTGTCAAGTTGGTTCAAGTATTATATTTTGTACATTATTTAGTTCTCTTTTTTGATACTGTCAACGTAAAAAGATTAAGAAAAACCACACTGATAAAAAACCTTATTTCATCGATAATGCAAATAATTATTCAGCACCAGATGCTTTAACTGAAAGGAAACGACGGTGTTTTAACTAACAGAACACGACGAAAGATGTAAATACTTTTTTTTAAAAGCCTAACTAATTTAAATGAAAAAGTCTCGAATATTGTTACAAACCAGTGAGTTTTAAAAGTTTTAAAGTGTACATTGGAACTTAATTAACTGAACATAGCTTTTTAAAGCATTGATGTTAAAAGAAAAGAACTATGATGTCGATTACTTCCAAAAATTAATTACCTTACCCATTCAACACCACTCACTTAAGCAATATAAATAAAAGTTGCATTATATTTTACTCCCACGAGTATAATTAAAAAAAATTAACTGCTGCTGAACATTTCTTTAACTAATTAGCTTTTAATTTTAAGAACAGAAAAGAGAGCGTACTAATTAAGAACTATTTCGAATTCTACCTTATCTCGAGCAGAGAGTTTCATTTATTAAGAAGATACACTTTTAAAAGAGAAAAGGTAGTAGTAGAAGTCGTTCATATTTTTCCTTTTGCTATGCGTCTACTAAGGTTACTTTTCTCTGTAATCCAATTTCTTTATTAACACTTTTTTGGTGCTAGATTCGAGAAATTGAAATGAGAGTTATAGCTTGCCCTCAGAGCATAGAATTTCTTCGGCTTCCTTTGTATTTAATTATGCAAAAGGAAATGTTAGTGTTTGTGCAGATGATTAAACTGAGCAAAAGAGTAA
The DNA here is from genome assembly GCA_019974015.1 of Nephila pilipes. Taxonomy (NCBI): domain Eukaryota; kingdom Metazoa; phylum Arthropoda; class Arachnida; order Araneae; family Nephilidae; genus Nephila; species Nephila pilipes. The sequence goes on along the minus strand of BMAW01065351.1, from coordinate 391,070 downwards.
AAATATTTTTTTTTATTTAAAAAAAAAGGCATTTCTCGCGCTGATTGCGAAGGCGATATAGTTTTTTTTTACCCCTCCATTATATTTGATTACTGTGAAAATTATATGAAAACGAAGTTGTAATGTAATTTGTTCTTTAAATTAATTGTGAAATTGTTAATGACGGAGGGGTTTAGATGAAAAATGGAGGTTAAAAGTTTAATGAAGCAGTAAAACTGTTTTAAAGAATATAAAAATGAGATGAATAGAAATAGAAACTATGCAGCAATAGCTTCTGTGCGGAAATTGAAAGGCTGTAGCCCAAGGGCAATGATCCCAAGCTTCGAGGCATGAACGTTCCAGCCAAGTCGTGGTTTCACCAAAGACTTTCGTGTGCACGCTAAATAGATGGGCATCTCAAAATCTTCGTATGACTTAGTGTGGAAGTTAGAAGAAAAAGCATTGTTATTGTATCTGACTATGGCTCAAAATTATGGAATCAATCACCAATAGTTTTTGCGTGGCTTCTTCTTACATAACGTTAATTCAAACCAACCAAAAAAAGGTAAGAGTTAATATATCTACTTCCTAACTTGACTCCAACACATGGGCTTACCTTCTTTAAGTAAGCTCGGGAATTGGTTCTCCTGAGTAGCCAAGCGATCTTATTTTTCTACAATAGGCTTTGTAGTCTTTGATAAACAAAAGTGGCGCATCTTCTGAAAGCCTTAGTGATCTTCCTCCATTTTCACCCCCTAATCTTACTTTTACTTTTGTTTTTTTAACTACGCTCTTTGAAAGCAATACTTAAGCTATTGGTGGGTCTCGGCCAAGTGACAAGGACTACACCTGACATGGAACTTTACCTCTTTACTTCCTAATGTGTAGACATTAATTTTCGACAGATTTGACGAGCATCAGCTTCATTATATGGTGTGTATTCAGTAGCATTGGGTCTCGGTTGGACGTTAGATCTTGTCTAAACATAACCCTTTTTCTTTTTTTTGTGTCATAGCTTTGAGTCTTTTTTTCCACTAAAAGACCCACCGTGTAACGATGCTGATGCACGTTAAATCTGACAAAACTGAATCTTCTCACGTTGGGATAGTATGGAAGTTATGAGAGTAGAATGCCATGCCAGATACCGTCCTCGTCACTTGACCGAGACTCAAAATTACAAAGTTCGTCATCGTGTTGCTTCCAAGCGCTTTGTTAATAAATAATCAATTAAATTGTCTTTTGATTCCTTTCTTACATTTACGTAGTTTAGTCTAGATCACATATACACGATATTTTTTTGTTAGTGCATGTTTGGTGCAGCTTGTTAAAATGCGGACATAGATACCAGTACCCCATCCCCTCAACCATATCTGTAGCTTAATATACTTTAATTATTTCAATATATTACTCCTTAAGGGTTCTTATTTACATAAATGTTTCAAAATTTTTCGGATGTAGGTTTTTAAAAGGATTAATTCGCAGATATTCTATTTAATGTTTTTTTATTCGTTATAAACGGGTTTTAAATTTTTCCCACATCATGCTTTACTATAAAAGGCTGAAAAAATTGAGAAGACTATTTTTATTATTCATATATACTATACAAGAATTTCATAAAAATTATTGATTTAGCTTGAACTAATTTAATAAAAAAATACCTTTTGAAAAGTTTATTATGTATAAAGAAAGAGAAAACTTACATATTTTAAACATTTTAAGATTCTACTTAGTGTAGCATAAGATGGCATAAGATGGATTTCATAACTTGTTGCAAATTTAGTTTTAAATGGTTTCTTTTGTATAAATTTTTTACACGCTCAAGGAAACTTAACTCAATACCAATTCACATTTTTGTTTTAAAATATATTAATAAATTCTGAAATATATATTTAACAAGTAATACATATTTATGCAATTTATTATTCCTATTCTATACAGTAAAAAAATATTGGATTGTCTTAGTGCTGGAAATAGCGTATTAAAAAATAAATTCTAACGAATTTGGATATTAGACGAAATGCTTACAACTGATTATAAGACCGAACAAGTTTTAAAATTGTTGTACAATACAATAACAAATTGAAAAATTAGAATAAAACTTTAAGAATAAGGAAATGATATAAATTTCGTATATTCAATGATTATAGCAGATTATATGTTTTGAATCGCCGAAAATAGACAATATCACGCATTTTGATGAATGCATACCGTCTCCCACATGAAAGTATAAGTAAGTAATTTAAGAATTAGGAAGTTAATAGACTTATATTCAGAGAATTGTGTTAATATAAAAAAAAGGAAAGGTAACATTATAGTGAATTATGATATAGACATTTGGTAATTAAAAATAGATTTTTTTTTGTAAATGTTGCATAATGAATGGATCTTTTTTTTTTAAAAAAAACTCTATTACTTCAATTTTTTTTTAAAGTTTCATTAGTTTCAGTACATTTATATATATATATATATATATATATATATATATATATATATATATATATATATATATATATATATATATATATATTGAATTCTAAAGTCTTACAGAATTTTCGAAGCCATATTCATAAAATATTAATTTTTCACAACGTTTAATTTCACTTCTATGAAAAGCCAAAACCAATACATAGAGAGACACAACTACTTAAAAATATATCTCTAGTTTCGTATAAGACATAGTTCAACATTCTATAACCAAATGTATTTAAAAATATGGATAAACTATTACAAAAACTATGGATTTAAAACTATTACACATAGGAAAATGGAGTTAAGAGCCGAGAAGCTTATGTTCTGTTGCAAAATTGTCAACCCATATATAGAAATTCTTCTCATTGTCAGACTGACTGTGCTATACCTTGTTTTTTCATTGTCTCAGCAATACGTATTGGAGGGTAAGTGTTTTTTAATTGCAAGATTTTCAAGATGTTTTCGCAAAGGCCTTTTCTGATATTCACATGGGTGTATATCTATGAATAATGTCAGAAAAAAGAATAAGTCTTAGAGATGATACATCAACTTTTATTGGAAAGATATATTGACCTTTATTGATGAAAAATATTTTATTACTTTTTAAAGAGTTTTCAACTTTCATAAAATATCTTTGGAGTCTTTTAAGTCTTTTGAAATCTTGTAACATGGGAATTTTTCCTTCGACTAGCATCTGTGGTTTCTTTCTGATTTTATATTTAAGTTCCCAGCATCAATCAAATGAAAAGTGATGAGGCAAAGGAAGTAAATTTTAGAAGTTGAGTGAATAGATATAATTAAATTGTATAAGAGCTACAGAGAATTGAAGCGAATAAGAAGATTATGGGGAAAAAAGGTGTTAATGTGATTGTCTGGACGTCTTTCTCGGTGGATTTGACGTTCGCATTCAAGCTGTAGTTTTAATTAAAGGAGTTGCTTGCATCGTGTTCCGGCAAGCGAATTCTTTGATATATTATAGACGTTATTAATACTCGGGGATATGGACCTGACTTTGGATAGCATCCCCTTATTTGAGAATGTATACAATATATTTTGGATATAAATGATTATTTTGATTAATTTATCTATGCTTGAACTGAAGATGAAATTTATATTTTGGTTGTAGAGTAAACTTTAAAATTACACAGACAAGACTGTTAATAGAACACCATTATTAAAGGCTTGTTTTTGGATTGCTTGGATTTGCTGCTACTTGTGCATCTTAAGATGCTTTCAGGTGAGAAAGCAAATAAAAAAGCTCTGGTGCCATATGAACGGGAACACAGAAAAAGAATAGAGAATACGGGTATACCACGATGAGTCAGGAATAAGGGTATACAGACATTAACGTCTATTTTCGAGAAAAGGTAATTCCGAATGAACATACCAAATGTCTTTCAAATCTATTAGACTTTAAAATAGACGTTAACACTTTATAATTATCTGTTTCTCCGTTGTTTCTTAAACTTTCAATGTTTTAATTAAGACTTCTCACGCTGACTATGTTCGACTACATGCAGTTAGCTTATAGTGGGATTCTGAAATAATTCATGGTTGATAGCACTTTTCGACATGTCTCTGGATTCGTAAAATATCACTTATTTTACCGTTTAGGCATACTAAATACCATATCAAACTCCTTTTTTTTCAAATGTCATTCAGAATCACTCCGCTCTATCCACTCAAAAAAAAAAAAAAAAAATTCAGTACATTCTCATTATTAGAAAATAAAAAAAAATGGGCAGCAAATAAACCATAAAAGTGTCTTTTCAGCCTGAGCTCGTTTTCTCTTCTTCATTTTAAAAATGGCAAAAAGAATTAATAAATTAGAACAAAGAAGTGTAAATGAGATATAAAAATTTATCTCTTCAGAAATAAAGAAAAATTCGATAAGAGTCAAAAGAAGAATAAAGTTCTTGCCTAATTAAGAATTTTACTTTTTTGTGAAAGGTAATAAATTTAATTTTTAAATTAGTCTCTTTGTTTCAGAACTAAAAACAGAAAAGGAAGCTGCTGGAATTGTTCGAGGCTGACTACAAATGAACTTCTAAAACTAGTTATTTAATTTTTGAATTGTCTAGCACACCAAAGAAAAGGCCGACTATGAAAGGAATATAATTTTTTGGCGATTCAGAGTGAAAGCAATAAAATTTCATTAAAGTGTGTAATACAATTGATCATTAAAAAGAGCATTTTAATAAGTAAAACGTATAAGGTAATTTAATGGCGTTAAAAGATGAATGTTTATTCTTTTTTTTCTTTAGTTTCATTAATTTGAATAAACATTTGAAAAATATTTGCTAATTTAATTACTTTTCAGGTATTTCGTTGTGAAAAAGAAAATAAAATGCATCAATCAGAAACATAAAATATTCCAAAGGCTTTCTCAAGAATTTTATATTTTTAACATTTTCTTTTTTTTCATTTATATCAATATTAATTATTTTTGTGTAGTTCGTTTTGAAATTTTTACCATAACATCTTAATTCCTTAATGAGAAAGCAATTACTTTATAATTAAAAATAAATTTCCTTAAGAAAAAGTAGCTGATTTACTATATGTAATTATAAACGCCATTTATAAATGTTAGTGAAATTTAAATTCAGTTTTGGAATAAAAAAATTGATGTTACTGTTATCAAGGATTTAGATTCTTTAAAATGTATGATCATTAAAATATAGTCACACAGAAATGAGCTTGGACAAAAATGTATTTTCAAAAATACGAGATTTGTGCAGAAAGTTGTTTTTGATGACAGATGGTGTTGGTAAAACTTTGGTTTTATCACTGAGTGCAGCCACATATTAAACAAAAAAAAAATATGACACTGATCCATAGAGTGTGCGTGTGTGTGTGTGTGAGAGAGAGAGAGAGAGAGAGAGATCCCAATAATTTCCCTTATGAAATATTAGATCTTACTTATTCCGTTTCTGAATTATTCGAGCTCACTCTTGGAATGTTTTTTGATTCTTTGTTTGTATCTTTATCTTTCACGAAGAGAAAGTGTTCATTTTAAACAGGAGAACATTTCTCAAATAATGGCAATCCACAAACTATGCATTGATTACATACAATATTTATTACAATTGCATGTTACCCAAATACTAAGGATCACACATCTTACAGCAAATTTGCCTTAGGACACTTATGAATTCGTTTCTTCTTCTCTCTGAAATGTCTATTGTCAAATACAACCACCACATTACAGCTCTTACGAAGCGCCCCCTCTACAGTTAAATTCTAAGCAAACAGGATTCAATAGTATCTCTTTATACGATAGTCCTGTAAAATATGTAAGAATTCATACCATCTTTCGTTTCTTCTTTTTATACTTTTTTTATTCTTATTTTCTTCTTTTTATACTCTTATTTATACTTTTTTT
>BMAW01065351.1:374783-385230 GCA_019974015.1 Nephila pilipes | reverse complement strand
TTTTATTCTTATTTTCTTCTTTTTATACTCTTATTTATACTTTTTTTTTCATCTAAAAAAAAACTTCTTTGCCTTCTTTGGAGCATGTTCACACAACACAACCAATTGTTTTGATTATTTCTTAATTTATGCTACATAATGATGAATCTAGATCTCATCGAGATTGAAAACTAGACGTAAGATGGCGATGACAACTTGTTACGGCAATAATGAAATTTTTATTTGGCAGCAAATGGTTGTCAAATAAAATATAATGTATTAGTCGGAGTTACAATTGTTATGGCAACGTTTAATAGAGGACAGTACACTATTGTAACACTAACTTGATTTTGTAACGCCTTCTGTCGTCAAAAGTTTTGTTTCGTTTAGTTTTTATTAACGTCGCACTAGAAGCAATACGAAGGGCTATTGGCGACGAACATCGTAATTTTGAACCATGGTTAATTGACGAGGACGACATCTGAGCTGGCACTCCCCTCTCCTAACTTCCACACCACGCCAACGAGAGGTCTTTGGTCCCCGATGAATTAACGTGCATCAGCCCTGACTACACGGGGGGTCTATAGCGACCAATGATCGAACTCGCGATTGAACGAAAACCGCCGGCCACGAGTCCGAAACCATGACCACTATGCTACCGCGGCCACCTGTCGTCAAAAAGAGGTAATTTTTGAAATAGTTTCGTACACCTGTAATGAAAATATGTTAGTGAAGTTAATTATACAATGCTTTTAAAATGTAGAACACATTCCCAATGAAAGAAATGCTAAATAAAATTCATTTCTGATTTCATATTACGTTTTCGCTGAAACATCTAAATTTTAAGCTAAAAATTATTAATTTTTATCAACTAAATTCAATTATAAAGCAAAAAAGTTTTATTGAAACATATATTTCTTACAGAAATATATATAAAACCTTAGCCTGATTTGATTTAAAAAATTACAAATAAGATAAATTACTTTTCATGGACAAGTATTATAAATGAATTATGATTCACTAAAAGTAGTAAAAAAAGTAATTTTTATCCGGAATGCTTACAAAGAAATATTTTTGTAAGAAAAATGTTTCAATGATAAATTTAATCCATTTCCGGCAATAAATTCATTACATGAATGGCAGCATCAAAAGATCCGCATCTATAAAATTCGCGTGGAAAACTGCAAAATATTATAGATAGCGCAAAAACGGTGAAATAATAATAAAAAAAAAACACATGAAAATATATTTTACGAGTCCAGTTTTCCTTAAGAAATATTTACTTTACTTGTGATTCAATTCTTTATTTTTCATTTCTACCCCAATATAATTAGAAATTGAATTTTTCCCAGGAAAGGCAATAAACGGACCGTAAAGTCTAAAAGAAAAATAGAAGTCAAAGAGAAAATTGAAAGGAAAAAGACTTTCATATGTCCTAAGCCATAATGGATTTCTGAAGAATTTTTTCTTTTGAAATGATGTTACTTATATTCATTACGAAGACGAAAATTATGGTATTTCAGATTAAAATATAATTTAGTTACTTTTTTTTTTCTCATCAAGATTTTTCAGGATAACACATGTATACAACGGATTAGATAGGTGGCTACACAATAGAATTAATTTTTTTTTGTCTAAAAGGAATAAAAATCTGTTCAAGCAATGACTTATTCAACTTTTTTTGAGTAGTAAAGTAGTTTAAAAGGAATTTTGGTTAGAAATGGCACATGAGTTATTAAGAATTGGAAAAGGGAATTAAGAGTGTTAATTCACTTCAGTTTTGACAGTGATTGTTTTCTTCTTCTAAAGAGTTCATGCGTTCCTCCCGAAAAATCCTCGCCATAACGTTTGCAGCCGTTGAGATTGTCTTCGTCTTCTTTGGAGCAGATTCCTAGGTAGAAACCCGTTGTTTTGATTGTTACTTGATTTTCATTTTTTCATGATGAATCAAAGTCTCAGCGACAGTGACCGCAAAATGACGGCGATATCTCGACTCAGCAGCATTTCAAACTAACCTATGAATAAGTGTCACATTTTTTTTGGTGCCATTTTATAGATAATAGTACTCAATGGTAACACTATTTTGTCTAGAAACTTCCTCAAAAACAGATACGGTTCAAGCAAGTCTCGTAGAGCGTGTTTGCAAGCTGTTTCATCAAAATAAAAAGTTGATACTCGTATTGCTCATTTTGCACAAAATATGTGAAAGGAGATTTTGTGCTGTTATTTCATACAAAGTGTTAGAGAAGAATAAAGTTAAATGACTAAATTTCTCTGAGTTAGAATACCAAAATATCAAGTCTTCTTGTTTCAAGTGATTCGTGGTTAGTTGCAGGTTTTTTCACTCATTACATACGGGGAATTAGGCAGGTTGCGTCCGAATAAAAGTGGATTTGTGCAAAGTTAGCTTGTGGAATATTATTGCCTACAGTAAAATAACAATTTTGCACAATAAAATAACGATGTATTGCATTTTGCCATTTATAACATTGTACAAATTGGTATACAAAAAAATACAGGAGAGGATAATAGAATAACAAATAATATAGAACAACTAATACGCATTACGAAATTAAGTAAAATTAAAGTTTTAGGGTTTTCTTATTTAATTTCTTTGATACCGGTAGTGGTTTTCTATCATTTTCAATATGCCCACGGGGTTCCGTTTCGATCCACGCGCCAGGTAAAGAAGGGGACTTTCTCTTTTCTTTGGTATGCCAAATTTTAATTCCGTGGGGAAGTCTAAAAAGTTTACGCACAAAAAAATTAATCCTTCCGGTTTCTGGATTATAAAATATAGCGCAATATTCTAGCTCACCGCCGCACTCCTTCTTTGTAGATGTGTGGAGGCAATAGGCATTATTGGTTACGTGTTGATTTCAATAATCTGTAACTCGATGTCTCTCCCTGCTGTGACCCATCGCATTGTCAATAAAGGATAAGCTTGTGAGTTTATTGCCTGCTCTCTCTATCATGGTTGACTATATAATTATAATTTAATTCCGTTTGGATGTATCTCAGAAAACCAAGTTTCATATATACATATACACACACACACACACACACACACACACACACACACACACACATATATATATATATATATATATAATGGGATCTTTGAAGCCATGGCTATAATTAGAACAATTGTTCAGGAAAAGTATGTTTATCCTTTTGATGAGAGGGAGGTTACATTTTTAAAATGGATAATGCAAGGGGCGTATAGCAGAAAAGAGAAAATTTTATCTTACTTTCGAATTTATAAGTAGAAATTTCTCCAGATCATGTGGTGAAGGGATTCTGAGGGACTTTAATGACATCTTTAAGCCTAGTAGGGATTATTTCCTACAGATTTATGACCATGAGAAAGTTGACTCAGTAAATTTTATGAGAATTTAATCATATAAATTAAAGGATAATTTGGAATTGTATCAAAAATAAAGAATGAACTATTAACTAATTGGTTATAGAATGGGAAAAATGAGGAAATTAAATCTTTTTTTTGCATTGAATCATTACTTATATAGTTACATTAATCATTATAATTTCAGGAGGCAGACGACTTTGACCAAATATCTAAGATGAAATTATTACTTATGTCACGTTTTTCTTTGTCTCGATATTATATATATTTCTAGTTATATTTGTCTTTCTCTTATATTCATCTATTTTACTCCTTTTCACGTCTCATTGCAGAAATGTGCGATATTTGACCAGCCGTCACAACGCAAGCACAACGATACATATGATATTTATTTTTTTCTCTAGTAACATCTGTAAGCTTAGCGATTGACTAAAATCGCTCAACCAACACGTCACAACTAGAAGCAACACGATGCCTATTGTTGATAGACCTCAAAGTTTTGAACCTCAGTCAAGTGACTGGGACAATATCTGAGTTGGTACTCCACTCTCCAAATCTCCTCACCTCTCCAATAGTACTTGGAGCCTCGACAAATTTAACGTACATTTGTTCCACTGGACGGCGAGTCTTTGATAGTATCAGGACTCGAGTTCATGAATCGTTGGATACAAATGCTAGGCACGAGCTCGCGATCATGACAACTCGGCTACCAAAGCCACCAATTAAGAAATGGGGTTAATAGCTTGATGATATCAAAATGCCTACAACTTCGGATCAAAATCAAAAATTTAAATAAAAGAAAATGAAACCATTTTGATTTTGAAAAATCAGCTGGTGGCTTTGGACCATTGTGCTCTCACTCCACTAAAGCTCCTTAGGGCCAGCCCTAGACTTAAGGTTCATGCGTGATAAAGTTCTAGTTTGTTTAGTCTAGTGGCGCGATATTTCTAGAACGTTCCATATCTCGGAATATAATTTAAATTCAGAAAAATTATGGTCGGCTCCTTTAATCACCAGATTTAAACCCATATATTAAAAATAAATCCATAATAATTTAGCCTAAATCCATATTAATGTTCCGTTAGAGCTACACAAAGAGAAACTGACCATATACTTTGGAATTTGATCAATAATGGGATAACAAATTCGTTAATCAGTTAAGTTTTTATCATTTCCACTCATCAAATTTCCACTTAAGAATGATTTATTTTATTTAACGTTAAGCAATTCTTATGACTCCCCATGATGATATTTGGGAAATTCAGGTATAAAGATCCATGATCTGTTGATCATGAAAACCGGCTAGTTTATTTCAAAATTTACCCTTTTCTCTGACTGTATTTATTTGCAAGAAATCAATTATCTGAAGCATAACTTAACGAGCTTAAATGAAACATTTTACTAATTTTATATAATCAAGCTGATAAGATTCTACAGCAGATAACTATAAAAATAGATTTCATTATTATTTATTTTCATTTATGCTTAAAACAGATTATTTTGATAAATTAAAATAGCTATATTTCTTCAAAAGCGACCGAAACGCTTTCCTATAAGCAACAACCTTGAATAAGGAAACCAAAACACCATTGAATTCTAATATATTGGCTAACACAGTTCCCTGTTTACAGAAAATCTGAATGGATCGAATGTAAGAATGCGAATTCGATATTGATCTGCGATAATCGATACACAAACAGAGACGTATTGAATTCAAAAAGGATCAATTCTGTTTTCTTTGAACCTTTCTTGCACAGTCCTTTCACGCATTCATTCTTGTTTTGAAAGGAATTGTATAGTCAAGCAGAAATACATCTTTGACTTCTTTATGCTGTAGTTTTGACGGAATCCTCTGAAATATTCTTGAATTGTGAATTAAATTACTCTAACTCAAAAATATTCTGTAGTTTTGATGGAATTATCCGAAGGATTCTCGGTTCGTGAATATCTTCGACTTTATTGAATTTAATGCCATTCAAAGAATTGCACGTCATTTTGAGTTTCTTAAGAATCAGAGAATGCAGAAAAAAAATTCCGTAGTATTTATAAAAAACTAAAACAGAAAGCTCTTTTATTAATTAACTAATTACATTAAATTCCGAGAGTTAGAGGTAAAACAAAAGAAGCTCAGATTGAGGTAATATGCTTAGCTGTAAAATGTTAAGGTTATGCAAGCTGTAACGAAACATTTTGAGAAACTGGAAATAAATATATACTATTTTAAGTGTACAGTTATGGTACACTGTGCGTGTGTGTGTGTATGATTCCTCGCACTGTCTATAATGACGGAGGTTGATATGGGGTCCATTTTACGAAGTGGGAAGTTCAATATATAAAACTCTTTTTTTTACTACGTTTAAGAACACCGTTATATACTAAATAGAAATTTCACTTCATTTTAGCTGTTTGCATGTTGCAACAACTGTAAAAAAAAAGGAACGCAAGCTCATTAGAAGTTGAATCGGAACTACAGAATAAAATCTTATGCTCACAAAATGAAATAACAATGAAAAAGAATAAACCTAATAAAAATAATTATTATAGTCTAATACTACTGTATCAATGTAATAACTTAAAGTCAATCCTGTTGTATTTAACCACTACAAATAAAAAGTTTATTTTATGCATTATATTTCCGATACGGAGGGTTTGGGGTGGGTGACACAATTACCGAATGTTTCTGGAAATATTTTCGTCTTAACGAAAATTGATGTATGAATTGTTATTTGTTTGCTTTATTGTTTTCAACCATAAGCATTAGATAACAGTATTCAAAATTTAACGTGTCGCTGAAATCAGATATGAAAAAGATGAGAAAAATGAGCTTAAAATTTTGAAAGGCATTGAAATGATTTGGTATACTGTTAAAAAAAAAAAAAAAACTCGTGAAATAATGTAGCTACAGCTGCAATTTTTGTTCATACATATAAAAATGTCACACAAATAGAATAAACAATAACAAAATACACATGAAAAAGTTCTAAGCTAAGTTTTGAAGGGACAGATTTAGTCATCTAGAGTGCGTTTTTTTAATAATAATTATTAAATTAATCAATTAAACATAAGAATTAATGTAAGCGATGAAATATTGAGAAATGGACAATAGTAAACTTTTCCGATATTAAAATTAAAGGCAACGTTAAATTATTAAATTGAATATATTCAATCTAACTGCAATTAAAATTAAAACAATAGAAAAATTATTTGATTGAATATATTTAGGCTAAATGTAATCAAAATTTAAGCAAATGGTAAAAAAAAAAAAATGAAAAGTGATCTGGTACACCGAAATTGATCCAATTAAAACAATAGCCCTTTTGGTGGCAGATAAATAATTACAAGAAAAAAAAATTATGAGGAAGAATACCGAGCTAGAACTAACAGTTCTAACAGGCAGATCGTACCAAAAAATCTATTCAGCATTAATTGAATAAAATATGACTTTAATAAAATAAAATTACATGCTCACAAAAGATATGCAAGTAAATAAGATTTTAAACTAATAAAAATAATTATTTTTCTAAATAAATTTCCTTTATTTAACGCTTCTGTAGCAAAGACTAATATATCTCGCAAAAATTAACTTTATGATTTAGCGTCAATACTAATTAATTGTTTCGCAAAGTAATAAAAATAAAAATTTTCAAACCAAACATCTTATATACAGTGGGTCCATAAATTGAATATATAGCAGTTACTTTACTACTTAAAGATGTAAAACAGTATTGTTAAATATTTATTTAAGTTTAATATTTATAAAAACAGTAAAATGCATATTACAAAATATATTATTTAAAGGCAAAAAATGAAGAATTGATAACATTTTAATTACCCTATTCTTTCCGTTGAAGTGACAGATTTCTAGATCACAAAATTTTGTGTACATCTAATATAATTATTAACAATTTTTTTTGAAGAAAAATTAATATTTCGTTGCATACTCTTTGGCCTTTAGATCAATTTCCAAATATTGTGCATTGATTTTATAGGGTTTGAGTAGAGTTTCACTGAATATTTTAGCCCACTTTTTTCTTCTAATATTGTTTGTAAATACTCTTTCGTTTCCAACATTAAGAATTTGTACAGAATTTTTCAAATGTTTTTTATCATAATATTATCGAATTATTGAGGTGATGTATGAAGTTGCATTTTACAACTGTACAACGAAACAATTTTAACCATATACTTTAGTTTGCTATCTTGTTCAAACACGCAATTCTATCCATAACCTAATTTCTGAAGAATAGTTAGAAGTAATTTTCAGTACAATGAAGTATTTCATTTTCCCCATGCCTATTACAGAGTAAAAATCGTCTTTCTCATGCCTTTTATATACATAAGAAATTTAACCACCTTTATGCTTGGCAGCCAGAATGATGTTTGGGGGGGGGGAGTAGTTCAGAACCAAACAATATCACCAATCTTAATTTCCAAAAGGTATTGAATTAACTTTCATCTTCGAATGTTACGTTATAATATAATTACCGAGGCTTTGAACTATGATTTTTAACACATGTAATTTTCTTATCTTTTTGCTTTGGAACTGAAGGATTTTTTTTAGCTACGCATCCACTATAATTTGCTCCTAGGAATACTCCTCGAATTGTTGTTGCCAAAACACGTCTTCCTATTGCTGCAAAAACAGATGAGGCAATTATTACAATGCTCAACTGGGGAGTTTTTTTATATCTCGAATGATGTTTTAATTGGTTTTTGACCTGTAGGACTTTTTACTCAAATTTCTGACACTTCTGGATAATTTGTTATGCTTATTCGGACTATATTAAACTTTTTTTTTTTTAATATCACGTAGAAATTTATCTATTTAGATATTATGATTAGAATTTTCTGAATTTCAATATTGGTTTCAGGTCTGAAGCTCAATATCACATCTAAAATATTTTTTTCTTTTTGAACATAACATGTTAGTATCTTAAAGAAACAAAAATAATTTACTGAATTATTACCAAAATAATAGTAATAAAATCGCAATTTTTATAGATTGTATACTCAATTTTGAGACTTACAAATTTGGAGATTTGACGTAAAAAATGTTAATCAAAATATTATCGATTTTTTTCATTTTGGTTTTTTAATTTAATACAATTTTTAATGTGCGAAATGCTCGTAATAGTTCTTATGTGTATAAAATTTCAGTATCTAATAATATTGTCTTGGAAACCTTTCAAAAACAAATTGAGAGGTGCATGCTCAATTTTCAGAGCAAATATAATAGTGGGATATGTTAAATAAGTTGAAACACGTTCAAGACATAATTTATTCATATCTAATTCGTGACATAAGCTTCAAGCTCATAAATTTTACATTTGATAAAAAATTTCTTCATCTTAAATTGAACCATAAAGATGTAGAGTTTGATTATCTGCTTGATAAACTACAATGTAATTTTGACTGGAGCAGTTAAAATCCCCCGAAGTAGACCCTAAGTTGCCCTTTTGGAATTTTAAAAAAAAGTACATTAAAACTCTTAATCTCAGATGTATAAAAAGTAAGTAAATTTGGGGGATATGGTAATCCAAAACAAACAAATAAATAATTGCTGATTTAAAACAAAAGAGTGTTTTAAACATTGGGTTTCTTCAAACTTCACACTTTGCGTAACATAACTTTTTTATACCTTAAACTTTAAATAATATTCGCCTGTCTTGAAGACGGGGAGCCTTGGTGACGGATTTGACGACCATTTGGAGACTTGGCGAGAAACTTTGCTTTAAATTTAATTATTTAAATAATTAGTTTTAATCAATTAATTTTTATTAGTTTCAATTAAATTATCGTATTTTCATCTAAAAAAATCATGTCTAAAAATTTCAGCTTCATTGGGAGCTTTAAAATGAGAGAAAAAAGCTTTTTAAGTTTTGATCCAGACATACAATGTAAGTAGAAAAAAGCGCATTAAAAACGGGTGTAAATATGAGTTGCACAATTCACGAATCATACAAATTTACGACGCATGTATCCATTTATGATGTAATATTCTTAAAATTTAGGAATATTCCCAAAATAAACCATTTTTCACGTGAATACATAAAGTTTGAAAGCCACTCATCATTACAGTATAGGAGATGAAACATGAAACATATTTTAACCAGAAAAATTGATGTATACTGTTAGAAAATAGTAGTAATATTAAATGTGCTGTTCTCTAAAGCAGAGCGAAGTCAGAATACAAAATTAATGATCTAGCGCTTTTTTATAGGGAAAAGTGTTGCAAATTCCCTGTTCTTTAACATTACACGAAGACAGTCTTGAGAAAGTTTTCACACATGCATAGCTTTGTAACAGTAACTCTTACAAGTTGGGATATTCGTGCGTAAACATTCTTATTATGTATAAAATAAAAGTGTTGGAAATCTCCCGAATATGAATAAAATAAAGTTATCATGTATAGGAATTAAAAGAAGTGATCAGATACATTTCATTGAGTTCATCACATTTCATTTAAGATATCGCATTTCTAGAGATAATAGTCACTAATATTTACAACTTCAAATCATTCGACGCCGAGCCAATCCAACCCGAGGCAATTTCTTCGTACATCCATCACCAGACATATCACCTGAGAATAAAAACCTCATTTCCTATAGCTCCCAGGTAAGATCTTCCCATATGCATAGCTCCCAGGTAAGACCTTCCCAAGAAAAGAGGATGGTCTTCCTCATCCTCCTCGGATGTTGTAAATGGATGAGAATTCGATTTCATGGAGCGACCTTTCTTTGATAGGGACATGGAGCAGTGGGTGGAGATAAAAAAAAAGAATATTGAACTCGAAGAGGAAAGGGGTGGGCGATAAGTCGATTGTTCTTCGGCGCGTGTCCCCGCCACTGATCAGGCCTTTTATTTCCGTATTCTTCTTCTCTTTTATCTGGTCTTCGAGGTCCTTGTTTTTTTATTTCTGGAACGACGATTCCTTTGAGACAACATTTTCTTCGTGGGAAATATATAAGAGAATTTAACGGATTTCTTTGAGCTTTTCCGGAATAGGATGGATCATTGAAATTTATCCTGGAGGGAAGGATGTGTTATAGAACGCTTTTTCGAAGTTATAAATGGTACTGGTTTTAAAAGTAATGGATGATGCGG
>BMAW01065351.1:358756-371783 GCA_019974015.1 Nephila pilipes | reverse complement strand
CATTTTTATGTGCTTTTTCTGATATTAATACTGAATACAGGGTAGGATTCATTTTTATATTGTTGCTCTTTGTGATCTGATACGATTGTTTTAAAGTGAATTCATTAAACATGCTTTGTGCGATATGTTGTCAAAATTCAACTATACTGCACTGCTGCTGGTCATTAAAATTAATACGCCACGAAGGTGCTACTAAAAATACTTCAAATTTGTATAAAAGCTGCAACATTTTAGGATGTGTATATAACTAGTATGTTTCCGGATTTAAACAACACAGGTAAAAGTAATGTCATTTTCAGTCTACATATAAGGAAATATTGTACAGTGGGTTTCTCATTTGGAAGTCGCATTCGATCTTTGGTTGATCGAGTAAGAGTAGCGTAATGACCCACAGTTTATTGGTATACTAATAGTTTTTCATATAGTCGATCGTATAAATAAGTTTTAAGAAATTTAGAAGAATTAGAAGAAATACAATTAGAAAAAAAATCTAAATTCCTCCTAGGAGAGGTATTTCTTACGGTTTGCTATTTTCACCGCTGCGTAGTTAGAAAAATCATCAAAAACACTTGCTTATGATTCACGCTCTATTGAGATCAATCGAATATGTAAAACACCATTCAATAGATCCTTTTATCAACTTTCTAATGGCTTATAACACGTCATCTATTGACGGAAAGAAGAAAATACCAAGAAAAAGTTACAGCTCCTCAATCCCTCTTGGAGTCAGCAATATAATAATACGAGACTTAAAAGGTGTGGCCGGCTGTCATTCAGACCTGTAAGCCAATGGGTTAATATGGAGTAACTTCTATCAACACGTCTCAATCATGGCTTACAGAAGTTGTGATTTATAGTTCGCATTTTCTGTGATACAATGACTTTCATGAGAATATGAAATCGATGGGTCCATAAGAACTCTGTGAAGGATCTCAGTGGCCTCCGGCTTTTAACGCTTGAGGAGACAGAACTGCTGTCCTTGCAGGATCTTCCAATCACGTTATGTATTCTGAGTTAAGAATATTGCTCGTTTGCAGAACATAAGGGCCCTCGCGGACAGTATAAAGAATGATGCAAATCCAGCAGAGTGACTATTTTTGCTAATTTACTTGACACGTACAGCGATGCGATGGATGGGAGAACACAGGAGGAGCGTCGCGTCATTTTTATCTGATGGTTTTCTTGATTATGAAGGGCGAGTACATACCCGTGTGGGGGAGCACCAAGGAAACATCCGTTTCTCGGACGAAGATGTTATACTCGACCTCGTCCAGAAGCCATTGCGTACAAATCCCGTGCATAATTTAATTTCATAGCCGATTCTTTGGACATCCATTGTTTCTTTCCTGACATGCTAAGTTTCGTAGTCGTATATTTTTTTGAAATCTCAGTGATTCTACATTTCTTCAAGAGAATGCAAGGCCGTACTGTCCTTACCTTCCTAGAAACGGAGGATGATAGATTGTTGTCCGGGTCATTACATTCTCCAGATTTGTCATTCATTGAGTGGTCATGTGTTCTAACTTTTTAATTCCCGGTATTGAACTATGAAAAACTTCAAAAACGGAAATTCTTTATTGATACTGCTGTATGTAACAACCCTAGATGGAATTTGATATCAATCAAGTGAATGAAAAAAAAAGTTCAGTTGCTTTTGACTGAAATTTTGAGTAATATTAATATGACATTTAACACTAACCATGCTCAAGATTTAATTCAACTGTATCTGAACTATTCCTCTGATTCCTTCTTCACCTTATAAGTAATACAAAAACGAACCTTTTATATAGAAAAACGAATTCTATACATCCAATTATTTGATTCAATATTGCTAACCTCTAGATAAAAAAAAGGACTGCAACAGCACAAAACTTCACCCAAATTTATGTATTCGATATTTAACGCACACACACACACATACACACACATTTATATAACATGTATATGTTGTTCATATATCTTAATAAGAAACCGCTAAATAAAAATCGTTCAACTATAAAAAAAAATTAATGTATATTATCATACTTCAAATGGAATATATTAAAATAAAATTTAACAAAAGCTTCTCCAGAATATAGTTTTTAAATTACGTACAAAATTGTTAATTTGTTAATTAATTCCTCACTTGATTTTGTCAATTTTAATGCGTTTTCATGAATGCGGTACGATTATCTTTCCATTTCACATTCGACATTATAACTATATATAAAATAATTCAACGCTAAAATATTTTACTATAGATCTCTTAATCAGCCTTTAAATAAAATAACTTATAAACAGACGTCTGCATTAAATAAAAATATCCCCAAGTAGTTTTAAGGGATCTTTAAATTGAGCTGACGGAAATTGTGCTAAAACAGCTAAACATTTAGTTAAAACAGACTATAATATTGATCCATTGTACCTAAAAGATTTACCATTCATTTGAACATTATTTCTTGGTACTAAAGCCTAATTTAGAGTTCTTAACTCCATTTGAGTTTTTCTTAGAATTTTTCGGTAATACCCATGATTTATATTTACTATAAATATTCTTTTTAAATCTTCTAATGTTTTAAGTTTGCCCCTGCATATAGTTCATTCTAAATTAACTTATCAAAAGTCAAATGAAAACAAACTTGGGACATAAGTTACAAAGTTCACACATCACTAAGTTGAAAGTAGGTTAATTACTTAAAAATAAATTCAATTTAAAATTATATAATCACTTTTGCAATGCAATTTCTTTAAATCTGAACAAAACTTCTCAGTTGGAAAACTCCTGTACATGTAGAAACTTGTATCCATCCCCTTATTGCACTCTACCGGGAAATATATCAGTCACAATTGCATTTTAACTTAATTACCTCACATCCTACTGTTTTGGTCCTTGCACCCTCGCGAAAACAAATCACCATCTCAGCAAATCTTCCCAGAAAACTTCTCTCAGAGAAAAGGCGCAGGGGCGAGAATGAACTACTTGAATGTATTTCGGAGAGCATTAATGGCTATCATTATGCTAAGAGGGTGGATGAATCCCAAGCAATGCCTTTTGTAAAAGAGAATAATGAAAAAAAGTAGAAAATCCCAGACAGATGCTCGAAGGGAACATTTACGCCGAAAACAATAATGCAGGAAGAGTTTAATCATTTTGCCAATAAAGAGGAAATATTCATTCGAAAAATGATCGAGTGTCCTAACGTAGAATGGGAGTCGAAAGATGGGCTTTGCATTTACATGGTAGGAGGTATTGATTCTGTGAATTTATTGCGAGGAAATGGTGTTTTATAGTTATATATTTTTTCAATGCGATTGAAATAAATAATGTGATCGATAAAGATCTTAAAAACGAAACGTCTAGCTTATATTATAAGAATTTTTTTTTATTATGAATAATATATTTTTACCTTTAACATTTGAAATCCAATAATTGTTTCCATTACAATATGATTTTGAATAAAATAGAGAAATACAGGGTTATTCAAAATGAATCAACCGATTTCGAAATGCTACATTTTTATAAATAAACGACTCAGAATAAATAATACATAAATGCAAGAGGGGGGGGGAAATGGAAGTTTTTTTACTAGTGTTCGATATAACTTCCTTTAGTTACACGTATAATGTCAATTAGATATTTTAATTCCTTCTGAACACATTGTAAAGTTTCAGTGATAATTGATTGTACAGCAGAAGAGAAATCCGTTGACTAATGTCAAATAAATTTATGGGTAAAGGTAGTGCATAGACTTTATCTTTTGAAAACTCCCAAAGGTAGAAATCGCAAGGGTTATCAGGTGAATCGCATATCAGGTGACAAGGTTGCCAGCTGTGAAACATTAAGTCTTTTGGTCCAATACAACCGATTCAAGTGCGAGATAGCTCCATAAAGGTACTAAAACAGCTTTCGTGAAATAGCTTCACGAGAATACATAGGGCCATCTATTGTTCACAATATAAAACTTCCACGTTATTCTTTTTTTTTATTTATGTATTACTTATTCTTCTGTGTTGTTTATTTTTGAAAATATGGAATTTTGAAATTGGACGAATTATTTCGAATAACCCTGTACATTAAGATAAATCCAATTCTGTTAAAGTTCAAAAATTTTCTATGATTTCTTTTCACGTATTGCTGTTACAAGTAATGGATGGATAAAAATTTTTTTTTTTGTATCTCAATCGTTGTATTTTATTATTTGCGGGATTAATTATTAAATTTATTTAACAGTGAAATAGTATAATGCACAGGATCACACACACCTACTGAATTGTTCAAGATTTATAACATAGATTTCAAAAGTGAATTCATTAAAGTAAATATATTTTTTTTAAATTTTTTTTTTTTTTGCTGTGAAAAGAAAATATTTGATAAAGAATTTCTTACTCATACAAATTATGTGCGACAGTGAAAAAAACAAAATAATTTAAAATTCTTCCCAATAATTTCGAGAATAAAATAAATTTAATTTCCCGAGGTAGTTAGTTAAAGTTCAATTCTGCATTTTTAAAATGGTATATTTTTATTTCCCCCCAAAAAAGGAATGTGATGCTATTTTAAATAATGTTATGAAAGTTATTTCTTTAATTCTTATACAAAATTATGGAAGTGCTATAAATTATAAGACCTTTGTGTAAATCTGAGAAATATAATTTATTTCTAGAAAGTGGATGGAAGCATAAATTTTAAGTCTTTACACTAAATTTAAATTATTAAATTGTTACATTTAATGAAAAATAAAATTTCAGACTGTATAAAGTAAATACGTCAAGGAAATCACCGTTTTGGTATCAGTTTGCATTTCTGTTTTGTGTTTGTGTTAAACTCCTTAATGTGATTACAAGTCGTTTTAACGATATTTTGTTTCTATATCTTGCAATGTTTTGCAGTAAATGTAACTCGAGGAAACTGAATTTCATATCCATTATTTTCCTACATTATTTCTCACACTTTAATCAGAAACATTTATCCTACTAGAGTAGAAAAGTATGTCTACCACATAAAGAGCAGAAATCTGTGAAATATTTTAATTGTATAAGATATGTCTTTGAGTGTAAAAGGCTGTAGTGCTCTAATATATATATATATATATATATATATATATATATATATATATATATAAATATGAAAAATTATAGTACTTTGCTGAAGGAAATTGAAGCTATCACTTAACTCTTTATCTTTTCAAATGTCCTTTGTGTTATAAATATAATTCTTAAACTATATCTATGGGTACACAAGTGATCACAACAGAATGATTTATGACTATTACCTATTTTTTTTTTATAAAAAATAAAGTGGTCCTCATTTATAAGATATTACCATTATTATTTATCAAACACAGAGCTAAATGTATGGATGGCTCAAAAATTACCGTGTTAGGATTAGCAGTAATATTGTTCACTGACACTACAAAAACGTTTTTCCACTTTTTCTTTTTGCAAAAGAATCTATGAGTGTCACGCCTTTCGCATCTCTAAATTCATCTCCATCACCGTCCTCTCTTTCTTTGAAACAGCTTCATCGGAAGCTATCCATTTTTTTGGCAGTTGCTTGATTTCCGGTGCAAGAAATGAGTATAGATTTGAAATTTTGGTTTGGCAGCAAATGGCTGCTAAGCAAATAACACATACAAGTATTGGCGCTGTTTAAAAGATGCCGGCACACAATGGTAATACCATCTTGGCTTAGCAAATCCACGTGTCTTTCCAAGATATCCTCGTAATAATTACTGTATGATAATAAACAAAGCAAAGTTAGATAGCAAAGGTGGTTGTTACTTTACAGCAACCAATTGGGCAATTAATAGCAGGAAAATTTACTTTGGAGTAATATTGCATTTGTAGTAAAAAATTTATATATTTTTTTACTATTTTGTCTAGTTATAAGTAAAATTTATTGTTCATAGAAGTTGAAAAATGTCATTCATTTCGTTTTCTTAGTCTTAGTTAATTACGAGTTAAGTACTATTAGTTATAAAATTCTTGCGTAAATCGAGTGTAACACATTTCATTTTGTATCCAACGTGTTCAGCAATTTGTTGAACGAAAGTAGAATTACAGAAACAAAATGTGAAGCTTCTTTGTTGTCTTCTTAGAGTGGTATTACAAAACTTAACAAACTCAGCGAAGCAGTATTTATATATGTTTTGTCTTTTGAAAGAATGCTTAAGCATTTCCGCGTTTTATAAATTCCAACCACTAATTTTGCACCTGCGAAACAAATGTTAGGCTTCGTGTGCAGATGTTATTAACTGAGCAGAGCACAGGTGTTAAAAGAATAAAAAGCATTCAAATTGCCACTTGAATGGCGAGACAAAGTATTTTATATTTTTGTTTAAGTACTATGTGGAACACCTTTTAGCATTTTATTTCGTGGGGAATAGTTGTGCGTTCTTATCATAAAACTTGGATATAAAAATATACAACAAGGAATATATTTATGAAATGGAACGTTGTTACTGCAGACAAAAGTATAATTAGAGGTGAGTAGTCTTCTTTTTCTTCCTTTAACTGATTGTGGCTCACTTCATTTCAGTTCTCCTTACAAATTATAGCAGCACACGAATGCTAATAAGTGGAATTTCCCAAATTCGTTCGCTAAAATCCAGTTAATGTTATAGTACATTTTATTACATCAATTTGTATAGTACATAATAAAAAAAATGTGTTTTCTCTGCTTTAAAAGAAATTACTTATTCGTAAATCCTCTAAGGCCCCATAATTGTTTCTAAGAGTTGGAACTCTCTTAAAGTCAAAAGTAACCAAAACTTACTAGTTTTGTTACGTCTTTATTCAGAATTTTAAATGGATTTTAGGTTTAGAAAACTGTCTTTCGTTTTATAGGGAATAATTTTGGAAGTAATGCCCTACTTCTGGTGTACGTCATTATTATATTTTTTTAGACAGAGAAAAAAAAATTACATGTGACATCTGTGGATGTCTATTCGACAAGTAATAAGTTAAATTATCTTTGTGATCAATGTTAAATGCAATGAAGTTATTGTTTAAATTAAAGTTCCACCCATGGATTGCAACATTTAGCAGCAAGATTTTTATGAAAAGAGATTTCTAGATTTGCTGAAATTCATCAAGGAAAGTTGGCACAGAATGAAAACAGCTGTATATGTCAAAGAAAAAAAATTATGAATGGATGGAGGGCTCAGACTAGGTTAACAGAACGTGATGAATGATATTGGAACAAGTTTGCTATCCATCTTAAATGCACGTAACAAGATCTGACAAAATGACCAAGTAATGACGAATGTCTTTCAGAGATATCTTTCATTTGTTGGATATCAGAGTTTGCTCTTTTGAGCACGAAAAGATCAATGTCTACCATTTCTTTTTTTGTCTTCTAGAGAAACTGTGTAAAATAAAATGAGAATAAAAATGCAATGTGGATATAAATACGAATATTTTGGGTGTGGAAATAAAACTTATATCATAATTATCAATATAAAAAGGAATAAATTTGCGACAGATCTTTATTACCTATCTTTTCCACATCACTTTGAACCACAAACTTAACTGAAAGTCTATAAGCACATATATATCCAATTTCAGTCACTTAAAACAGTTCCATGTCACTTATCAATAGGCCAGGTCAATTATTTATTTATACTATGAAGGAAAATGCTCTCTGTCAGTTCCCGGTTTCTTAACACGTTTTCTATTAATTTTTACGTAAATATTAAATATCACACTTACCCGGATACTTGGTTTCAAGATGATGTAGTTACGAAACGCTTCATCTTCATCTTCTCAAGATAGAATTCGATCTTTGCTGAAGCAAGATAGAATTACATTAAAAAAAGCATAAGTATATTCCACTCAAATTTCAATTCCTTCTCACTCCTGCTTCTTTTCTAATACTTTCGACGTATTTCATGTATCTGTTTCTTATTACCATCTATAACAGTTCGTTAGTCTAACGAATTTACGTAATTACGTTTCAATGTACTGTTCGGAGGTTTTAATTTTGATAAATTTAATTATAAAGAATCCAAAAGGTAATAAATAGCAGAACGCTGATAGACTATCGTTACACTTTGAATGTAGAAATAAAACTGCCATCACCAGTGGCTGTATAAATAGGAATACTTTGAATATGAAATTAAAACTATCATCATAATTGCCAAAATAAGGATGAATACTTTTAATACGGAAATAAAATTATCATAATAATTTGCATAATACGAATATTTTAAATGTGTTAATAAAATTGCTAATATATATATATGAATAATTTGAATATGAAAATAAAATTGCCAATGTATTAAAATTGGCTTAGAATGAACAAATCAAAATCATTCTCAGAGTATATGTAATGGTAAATAATGGTGGAAAAGTTATTTAAGGTATCCGTACATCTTTGGAGAAAATTTTTTGAACTACATTGATATTTGTTATCAAAATATTTTTAATGCTAAAATATAACCTAAAACTATGAAAAAAACATTTAACAATCTACATTTAATTGAAAAAAAAATTGGAGTGGAAAACATGGTGAAAATAGTACATAAATTGATTATAAGAATAACGCTCATAACTGAACAGTAAACAAAAATGTCATTATTCTCTAAATTTTATCTTATTCATCATAACATTTTTTAGAAATGGTACTATTTTCATGATGAAAATCATATTACTACAATTTTTATTGAGTTTCGAGTCAAATAACAATGAAAAATCAAAAAAAGTTATAACAATACATGATTTACACTTTTGTTACTAAAAATATATCAATTTCACAACCATGAAAGTAGTAGGGGTTCTTAAAACTATATAAGAAAGATACTTGCGAAATGTAAATTAATTTGGTTCATAACTTTTTCTGATATCTACGTTGCCATATGTGAATATGACGAAAAAACTCATTTTGGGAAAAATCAAAAACAAAATTTCAAATGCAATTAAAAATTAACTACCGAGTAAAATTCAAATCCCTGTAATTTGAGTTATAAATAAGATATAAGCATAATTCAAACACTATTAGGAAAAAAAAAAGTTTAAATTTTAAACTAACATTAAAATTAGAAAATCGAAATTTTTGAGAAAAATAACGTTTTGAAGGTGTACAGATACCTTAATATATAATATTATTAATCTCTCTCAGCTAATATCAGTCTGAAAATATTTTTGAAAATCCAATAGTTTTAAATTATGTACCTGAAAGCATTGATTGCCATGAATTAAGGCTTTCATCAACATTGAAGTGTGTATTAACAACATATTTTCTATTAAATTATATACTTTTCCACTCAAAATCCAATAATATGTTTGAAAGATTATTCCGTTTTAGATTATCTATGATCAAAGAGAAAAATATTAAATACCAAACAACCACATTTAGAAATAAGGCAAGTGTATCTAGTTAAAAATTCCTGTATTTTGTAAATCCATCGCTAACCATCAGTTTAAGTAACACAAACTCGTAATATTCTGCACAAATTTTTAAAAATCTAACTTAAAATATTGAATTTTACCAAAATACGCAATAAATTTCTTTCGCGCTTTTAAGTCATTTTGTAAACAAAAGTTCTGTTGTGTGTTTCTGTAAACTAAAGTTCATTCAAATAAAAGCATTAGTACAATTTCCACTATTTTGAACTACAAGGCATTCCTCAAAAACAATCCAGCTAGAAACAGATACAGAATAAAATATTTCTGAATAAAAGACTGAACTATTCATACTTCTTGGTATCTAAAGTATACTAAATTATTGTTTCAAATTCTCATTTATCAAGAAAATGGAGCATTTCACCAACGAAAATGTAAATAATAATTTTTGTACAGGAAAAACGGCTTTGTCAATAGAACATATTTCTAGAAATATTTGTTTCGAATCATTATGGACTCATTTTGTCTACAAACATATCGGAAAAAAAATCCATCAAGTCGATTTTTATCAGCTGTAAATATACAGCGAAGAATCACAAGTCGAGTACTACCTGGGTAGAATAAATCGCTGCCTAATGCGAGGCAAAGTCGGTTTCAAAAATTCTCGTTACAGAACTATTATCGACATCATGAAATACAAACCCAGAGCGCCGCCATTTTGAGCCACATTTGAAATTTTAGCTTCAGTTCAAAGAATACATTTGAATTTACTGTAATGAATGCTACTTATCTAAAAGTAATTGTTCTAAATAAAGTACAAATGAAACGAATACATTTGAAGCTCATTTTAATGCCATTTGAATACATAAATAGCTCAAATTTTCTGATCATAAGAAATCTCCATTAACTGATACCCTTACATCATGTCCATTGGTATGTCTTATCATCAAAAGCCTGTTGGTTTGGTCGCGCAATCTTGGCCGCGGTTTACGTCGAGTAACGGGTTCGAGTCCTTTGGCAAGACTTGCTTTCTGTCGGGGCTGATGCACGTTAAATCTGTCGGGACTCAAAGTCCTCCTGTTGACGTGACATGGAAGTTTGGAAAAGAAGATGCTAGTTCAGCAGTGTCATGCTCGTGTCATCAGAAACACACACACACACACATCACACGCACACACACGCACGCACACGCACACGCACGCACGCACACACACCACGCACACACACACACACACGCACGCACACACACGCACACACGCACACACACACGTCACACACGTCACGTCACACACACACACACACACACACACGCACACACACACACGCATATACGTGCGTGTGTGTGGTAGAATATCGAACTTTAAAGGATTAAAATAAAATGCATTCGCCCTTTTTCCCGATATTTCATATAATCCAATTTTTATAATTTTGTCTATTGAGTTAAATAGATTGTTTTTTTTATGTTAAATTATATATAATGTTATATAAAATAAAACCAAATATCAAAGAACGTTAGATTTTATTAACTTCTTTGTTGGATAGTATTTTAAACCGCATTAATCATAGATGAACATATATTTTTCCTGAAATCAGAGTTAAAAAAAAGGGTATGGGTGTTGAAAATAAGCAGATGTAACATGATTTGATATTTTATACCTGACAAAACAATGAGTAAAATTGCATTATCAAGTAGTCAATAAGAAAGTTCTAATTCGAGAATTTTTTTCGAAACAATAATCATTAGAACTACCTAAAATATTATCCCAAAATCAAATTGTTTCTTTCTGCAAGTATTAATTCCTATTTTTTTAAAATAAAGAACATTATTTTAAGTTTTTCTTTTATTATTAATTTTTCTCATCCCTTGGTTCACGAATGTCTTCATTATAGTTCCGATACTCACTGTAAGTGCATGGTAAACTGAAAAAGGAAAACTCATCTCAAAGAATCGAAAGATCGAAAAAACAAAACAAACAAAAATGGCTAAATAGATTAACGAAGAAAAAATTACACCCTTTAACTGAACTGCAGCAAACTTAATTCCTTTATTTTCATTTTCATGGAAATAACAGCCACTACTTCAAGACAAATATACCAGTATTTTTCTTTTTAAAGATATTGGTGCATATTCATATGTAAATTAGTAATCATTCAGTATTCCTTAGATTTATATGTTTTGCATACTGTTTAAATATTTTGCATATGAAGTCAGATATTCTTTGATCGAATTGATAGATTTGTAGTCATATGTAAATATCTTATGTATAATACACAAACCTTTCATTGGTATACAATGCAAGATATCAACATATCCAGATGTATAACGTGATATCTTACTAGTTGAATTTCGTAGTCAGATTCTTTTAAATGTCGTATGTATGACAGTTTATTATTTGCATATCTAAATCAGATATC
This sequence comes from Nephila pilipes, assembly GCA_019974015.1. NCBI lineage: Eukaryota > Metazoa > Arthropoda > Arachnida > Araneae > Nephilidae > Nephila > Nephila pilipes. The sequence continues at coordinate 360,047 of BMAW01065351.1, read as the reverse complement.
TTGATATCGATTTTCACAGATTGGTTGTCAAATTGTATATCTAAGTATTTTGTATATTTATGTTATCATATGTAAGTCATTCCTTGGTACACAAAATTTTGGTATCTTTCTAATTGACTTAGTGAAATCAAATATCTATACTCAGTGAATTCAGGTTTAATAAGTTTTAATATTTATTTTTTTATAATTCAACAAGTTGAATATTTCTTTGAATACAGTATATCCATTTAAACGCTGCATTAAAGAAAATTTATCTAATATTTGTCTAATCATCGATGTCAATATTTATGCAGTTGTGGTATCAAACCATTCTGTTTCAGGAATTTCGTACAAATTAAAAACAGTTGTCCAAATTAACAATATATTATATTGATATGGACACCTTTCTCTGAATTTAATTATTATTCAAAAACTATTTAATGTTTAGGATTTTACCATATTTCATGAATAAACAGCTTGGCTGAATGTAGTGATCGTATAGTGGTTGAAGAGGCTTTGATCAAGATGAGAATTGAATTTACAATTTAGAAAAAAAGGCCACAGATAGAGAATATCACTTGGTGTACCATTTGATTTATTAAACAAACAATTGAAGTTAACAATACATACCTGGAGGAGGAGTGGCAGGTGTCCAATCTATTTTAAGTTTAATCGTGAATAGGACATGTATTGTTTGTGTATAGATTCTCATGATAAGATATTACATATGTTAATGTCGTGGGCATGTGAGTGCGAAAATGTCACAGATGAATAAGTCAAATTCTTTCAGCAACTTACTATTTAAATGTGCAGCCAATAACTAGTAAGGTAACACAAGTGGGGAGGAAAGCGCCCTTTCTTCCTGAAATTACGATCTTCGAAAGAAAATGTTCACTGACCCTCACACGGGTCTTGTTAGTTACATTAAATAAGGGACTATTCTAAATTGTACTCAATTGTTTCATGATAGTGAGAACTTAACCGTTTGGCAATATAAATAAAGACAACTCATATCCATTGCTTCAAGACAGAGAAAATCATTAATATGAAATACGCCATTTTCCATCTAATTATAGCATAGCAGTTTTAGCAGTGCATTTTCAGAATTTAGTTGCAAACTTTTCTTCTGTAAAATATACTTTATGATATATACATTTTCTTAGACAAAATTACGTGCAATATTCTGAAATAATTTCACCTAAGATGAGCGTTAAAGAATTTTCTGAAATAGAAAAAAGGAAATTTTAATAAATTTCAAATAATGTTTGAATATTAATGTTATTAAGTACTAGAATTAAAAAAAAAACATCAT
>BMAW01065351.1:294553-358731 GCA_019974015.1 Nephila pilipes | reverse complement strand
AGTTACGTATTGTTCCATCTGTCAATGTAGTATACCAAACCTGTGTAGTGCATTTTGCAGAATTTGATTGCAAACTTTTCTTCTGTAAATATACTTTATGATAATACATTTTATGACAAAATTGATTAGAAATTCTGAAATAATTTCACCAAGATGAGCGTTAAGGAATTTTCTGAAATAAAAAAGGAAATTTTAATAAATTTCAAATATGTTTGATAATTAATTGATTTATTAAGTACTACAAAAATTAAAAAACATCGTGAGAAGATTGATCGTTTTGCTATCTTCTGAATCTGCTCATGATCTGTGTTTTAGCAAAATCACAAGAAATGCTGTCTCCTTCAAAAAAATTATTTAGCAATAAAAAAGAATAATCTTCCTGTCATAATAACAGTTAAATAATATGAATATTAATATTTCTTATTCCAACTTTTATGTGCACAAAACGTACACATTTTTGAATGCGAAACTAGATAAGATTTTAATATACAATTTTTCCTATTATTAATAACTTAAATTATTAATAAAGAAGAAATTTAATTATTCTAATTAATTTTAATAATTAATATTACTTAATTTTAAATTATTATTTTCAGCTTATATTGAACTCAAAAATCAATGACAATTAATTATTTAGTTTTTTTTAATTATATTTTTTAACTTTTTTATTTAAAAATAAAAATGAAAGCAAAATTTTAATAATACAGATGAATGAATCAAAGCAACTTAAAATATTAGAGACTACTATAGATCAATATTATTAATTTCGATTAAAAAGTACGTTAAGATAACTAGAACTGAAAATATTGAACGATTTGTTAATTAAACTTTATGTATCTCTAGCATTGCCGCTACACTTGCAAAAAATGATTTACACACTTAAGCGAGCATATATTTAACATAGTTTTTGGTTTCATTAAGACAACAGAGGACACAAAACATAAAAAACCATTCATTTACATCAGAGCACGGTTGTATCATAGTATCACCTTAAAAGTTACGAATTTCCACCTCAGTGTGTAGAGTGTTGATCAGAAGGCAGCTGCAAAATAGGACGATTACAGGTATAATTTTAAAATGTTTTACATCGAAACTTTTTAATTTAAATAAAAAATGCATTTATTACTTGCTTGTCTCAATAAGTTAGATCATAATAAAAAAAACATGTGAAAAAAATCCTAATTTTTTATTTAAAAAAAAAAGAAAAGAGGAACAATTTCTGTTTTATTATTCTTAAATGTTTCTTCCTATTATATAATTTAAAAAATATGGCACTGTACATTTTAGGTTTTTTCAAAGTTCTTAATATTTCCAGCAGAGTTATATGTATTTTAGAAGGAGAAGAATAATTATAATGAGGATTAAAAAACAACACAAATCGTAAGGAATAATTTGTTTATATTGTTACATAGTTTTCAAAGTGTGTTTCTTTTTAATTCTTTCCAAATTTATTTCAGATTAATATCATCTTTATTTATATACAATTCCAGAGAGATTGAACTTAGTTCTTTATTAATGAAAATAATAACATATTTTGAAAAATATGTTTAAATTTATCTTTTCATATTTTTAATACAAAGAAAGAAAAAAAGAAAACAACAAGATTTAAAAAAAAAATAGAGATTAGATCAAATGCATGTATTATTAAAGGGCAGCCAGCACGAAAGCGTTTCATGCCTTTCAGCCAGCCTGTGGCAAAAGGCGAGCGTACTCTGGTAGTAGCCAAGGCCATTTCAAAAGCAAAATTTTGATGCAACCAAAAGTAAAGAGCACGGCAGAAAGCGGCGTCGTTTATCTTTACAAAAATGTTTTTTGGTATATACTATAAGCAGTGAGCCAAATGCTTCTGGCGGAAGAAGCAAAAAGGCAGCGGCGTTTGCAATTCTTGGCGGCAAGGAAAAATTGTTTACGGACAATAGTAGCTTGCCCGGCGGCTTTGCCGTACGGCGTTTACCAAATTTTTCTTAAGATGTCAGTGGGCTGCCAAATGCTACCAAAACGCTATGATTTACGATGCAAGAGCAGCTTGTTCTCAAAATCTATAGATTTAATAATTTATATGCATATAAGAGAAAATATTATGCATTAAAGTATGTAATATAAAAGAAATTATTTTTATTTTTTATATAAAATAAATCGTTGATTATGCAGCATATTGAAAAACTTGATATATATAAAATCAAACATTTATACATAAATTTTACTATGTTATCCCTACATCAAATAACATTTCTAAGAATATTTTGTTGTAATAGCTTTTTTTTTATTATTTATTAATATTATGATGAATGAAATGTATTTGCAAATTTAAATTATTCAAATTAAGTATTTAATATTCTTATAATTCTTTTTGTCCTGTTATTACAGAAATATTTAAGAAATTAAAATAGATAGTTTATGTAAACTAAAACTTTTTTTAAAATTGATTGAATTTTTTCTGATATTTTTGAAACTTTTGTCATTTCAAACCTATTACGAAATAGTTAAATTAAAAAATATTACATTCATTATATTTCTCATTCAGTCCTTTCTTAGAAAGTTGTTTGTATCATTTTTTGAAGAGAAAATTTTTACGAGTAAGATTTTCTTTCCTCATCGACTATATGTAGTCATCATCAATCAGAACTTCACAAACCATCAGTAAACAAGCATCAGCATCAAACCATCAACATACAAATCACAATTATTAGGTAATATTATCATTTTGAACACACAATACATAAGATAACGAATTTAAATACATGTACCTACTTATATGTTTCTAACTATAATATTTTATATTATAAAAACTCTCTCTTTACACACACACACAAAACAATAACACACACATCATCATCACTGGTTTACTACTATTAGCTGATTGTCACTGTTTATCATTGGTTTGTTTCAATGTCACTAACATTACCATCACCGCTCACATGTCTGTGTGCAAAATATACATATGCATGCATGCACATGCATACATGTAACATATATTATATACATGTGTGTGTGTAAATACATATATACATGCATGCATGTGTATATACATATGTGTGTGTGTGTGTGTGTGTGTAAATATATATATAGTATAAGTATACATATGCATATGTATTCTTTATGTATATATATATGTGTGTGTGTATATATATATATAACATATATATATACATACATACGTATTATTAATACATGCGTGTACACATATAAACACAGTATACATACATGTACATATGCATGCATGCATATACATACATACATATATTATTGTTATTACATACATATACGCATGTTGTTGATATGCAGTACATACATACGAACATATTACATATACATATGCTATTATTACATGCATACATACATGCATGTATGCAAATTATTATTACAGGTAACATATTATTACATATATACATGCATGCATATATGCATATTACGTTATTGGTTATTGAAGCATATTATTATATATACATATAGAAAGAGTATATATATATATATACATATATTACATATATATATATGCTATACATATATATACATATACATATATATATATATATACATAGTTGTTACATATACATAGTTACATACATATACATATGCATATGATAAACAACGAGTGATCTTCAAAAGTCCCCCAGAAAATCACAAAGATGACGCCGATCGTAGCATCGCAAAACGGTGCATCTTCGCAGCACCCTTTAGAACTCAATACGACCTCATCAGACAGCCTGCCGTCTGGGTCCTCACTCAGTTCGTGATCATGACGCCTTTTTTCACCTTTAAAATTCTTTATCATAGCTTCAAGCGTTATACATCTTTGTTTTTTTTTTAAAAAAAAGATTTACCGGAAGCAAGTAAGGTTTTGATTTTTGCTTGATTTCCGGCATAATGATGAATTCTTGGTGGCCTCTGATGGAGACAACTCGACTTCGAAGCAATCAAATTTGATTTGGCAGCAAATGACAACGTTCGAAATCAAAGCTAACTCATGAGTCAATGTCAAATTTGTTTCTAATTCCGCTTGACAGATGTCAACATCCAATGGGAACAGTAATTTACCTTAATGATGCCATCTGTCTGATTATAAGCACTTTTGTACCCCTTTTATATATATATATATAGCCAATCAATATACTAAATCAAAAATAATTTAAAACTGTATGTAGAATACATAAGTTAATTTCTATTACAATTATTATTGTAAAATCAAACTCAAACAAAATAAAAAATATTACAAAAAAATACAAAATTAAAGATTAAACGGAAAATAAAATTTAGAATAAAAGCGCAGCGGTGTTGCAGCGTGCAGCCAGCCAGCAAAGGCGCGCTGTATGCATGTGCGCAAGCGGCAAAGGCCGCCTTGCCAGTACGGCCAGCAAAAAGCGGCTTTGCCAGCGTAAGGGTCACAGTATTTAGTTACGGACAAAACTGAGGCATCATGTTGCTTTTGGCTATGTGAGTATTCTTTGTTTTAGGTTTAATTTTTAAATCAAATTTATTTTTATGTCTATTCTCACATTACATTGGATTATAAAGTTTCCTATGAATCTATATTTAAAAAAATTATGTTTGTTTTAATGCTGTTCTTTTGAGTGTTCAATTTTATTTCGCTTAAGGTATGAGATAGTGCCATTTATTAATAGAACTTATTTTACTAATTGGTGAATATTTATTCATTAAAGCATGTTAAAATGGAATAACTGTTAATCTAATTTAATGATAGTATTATAGTTTTATTTCTATTTGGGTTATCATTTTTACGAATTTTCTTTTTCTCAATATCTCTGTTGTCTTTCCTGTCTCTTTTCCTAAATCTTGCGTAGCTCTTTAGTCTTTTTTTTTTTTTTTTTTTTTATCAGTTTTATTTTTAAGATTAAATAATTAATTGTTTTTTCAGTTTATTTATTTATTTTCTTTCAAAATTATATATATATATATATATATATATATATATATATATATATATATATATATATATATATATATATATATATATATATATAATTTTAACTACTTAATATTAAATGGAGATTTTGATTTTTTAATAAATATTGTATATCTGAATATTATTATCAATCTATAAATGAGGGAATATCATTAAAGCTTAATTATTACAAAGAAATAATTTAGATAACAGAATAAACTTTATTCTGCATATTAATTGATCCTTGTGTTCATAATATTATTAATTAGCTAATAATTTTGATTTGCTTGGTTTTAAGTAGTTGTAGAATGAAGTAACCCAGAGTATCGTAGAGTTTTATTAATTATTACAAGGTATCATAAAGTGTACTTATTACTAAAAAGAACCTGGTTAGAAGCTTACTTTTTTTCATTATTCATAAGATTTCTCTACGTAGTTATTATCCAGAATTATACATTTCTCCCAGTGTTTTTTTCAACTTTCGGAGGCCATCATTGTAGAAATCAGAAGATCGAAAGTTTTCCAAATTTCTCTCGAAACAAAATGAATAAATATTAATAATTATAATTCATAATAGTATATACGTAAGGACAAATTAATTTCTAGAATATTTATATAAATATATAAAATCGAAGCTCCATTTATGGGAAAAGATGGAAGTTCCATTTCTTTCAAAGCTCCCTTTTATGAGATAGGATTAGTGGAATTGTATTAAAAATATTCAATAAGAATGCAAATGAGGATTGGGCTTATACCTTAAAAAGACATTATTAATTACATATAATATAATGTTTAACAATCATTTTTTAAAAATTTCTCTAATTTTTGCCGGAAATAATTATTTTTATAATTTTTTCTCCAAAGTTATTTTTGTTATTATCTTGAATTCCATAATTCATCAATGTTAAAGAAAGGCTTATTATTGTTAAAATTTTAATTAATGATAAAAAGAGCCTTCAATAGATAAAAAAAGAAATATTTTACTCATAAATTTATATACAATTAAAGAAACATTTTCGATTTTTATTCTTCTAAAAATAATCAGCTTATTTAAAAACTAATTCTGTTCAAAATTTCTATTTCGCAAATGTTCTACTGTCGAATACTCTGATTTAAGTAACCATGTTTAAAAGAAATAAAGTCAAAGACAATATTTTGAACCCAAAAGTAAGGATTATGGTAATCGTAAAAGAATTATTTGGAGATAGTATAACTATAATTTTATATTTTAAACTGAAAAGATAATTGTTAATCAACAAAAAGGAAGCCCTAACAAAAATGTACAAACTTATGAAATTATATACTACATGTCTTTTAAAAAAAAAGGAAAAAAAAAGGGAGTGTACTAAAAATATTATTTAAGTTACCTTTATTTTACACGCACAGTGAAAAAGAAAATGTCTTTTTCAGCAAGTTCTAATTTTTATCATTACCTTCAAAAATTCATTATACCATAATGTTATACCGATACAAAAATATAGTTTAGAACACGTCAGAAAATAGAATTTCGAAAAGTATCGTATTTCCTGCAAAGACAATTTAGTTATAAATAATTTTCCGCTAATAACTCAAATGATATATCTATTGTCTCATCAAGACGACCTAAGACATTTCCTATAGCCACTGCTTAACCCATGTCAAGGGTTTTATATCGACCCACCGCAAAGCTCTTAAGCAATCACCTATCGAAACGGAAAGTATAAAGGAAGAAAACCAAAGGTTACGTTAGCGGAAAAGAGTTACGCATATGAACGTAATAACATACTTTCTGAGTTTTTTTCCCCTTAGTTTTTCCTTTTCGATCCAATTTTTTCCACTCAAACCCAATTGGTGCTCGTGAATTTGATGACTCAACAGTTCGCTCTGATGTCTTGTTGGCAAATTATGTCAAAAATGGCTGACTTCAGACTATCTGTTTTTTTTTTATTTGTTCTGTTTAACTCTCTCCTTGTTTATCTTTTTTAGTTGGAGTTTGTTCCAAAGAAAGACATTTCTTGACAGTGATGGTATAAGTGGGTGAAAAGGTAAAAGAGTATTTGACGGTATTTTAGAGTGAAGGGAAAGAAAAGTGTTTACTTAGCTTTTAAAATGTCTTCACGCTTATAATTTTAATTCTGGTTTCAGTTTGTGACCACAGCGAGCTTTAAGCTGATTATTATTAATTTTTCTGCTATGCTTAAGTATTACTTCTTAAAGTACTTAAATTTGACATGTACATAATATTTGTTAGAAACAACCATAAAAATATATATTTTGCTGAATTGCAACTATATTTACAGAATTTGCATAGTTTACAATAACTTTTATTTATTTGCATGTATTTAGCAAATATAAATCAACAGATTCTTCATATTTGATTTTAGAGCATGTAGTGTGAGTACTAATTCGGTTTTTTAAATTCTAAGAATATTTCAATGAAATGCAAAGGAATGCAGTTTATAGAACCTCTTGAACCAAAAATTTAACAAATGAAGCACGTTGCAAAGAAATAATATTTAAAAATTGAAATCAGTTATCTTAATTGAATTCAGTATAACTTTTGTTTGGAATATTGTCGATTATAACTTATGGATGAAATACATTATTCGTAATTTAATTAACCGATATATAATTAATGATATCTATCAAATAATTTATATTTGCTAGAGTTGCAAGCATAAGCGCTTGCATCAAGTATTTTCAAAGTTGTCTTAATTTATAATTAAAGCTATCATATAAAAATTCAGAGTAGATCAAAAAAAAAAAAAACATATTTTTCAAAAAATAAGTATAAGATGAAAAACTATGTGAAACCAAAAATTACTTTGAGAAAAATACCATAAAAATCAAAAATAATATGTTTAAAGTTGTTATAGGCTTCAGAGTGTTAATTTGGGTCATTTTAAAATTATTGTCTAAACTATCCCAATCAATAAAACATATTATTAAAAATGGTTATTAAACCAAAATCTGCAGGCTAAATCCTTTAAATTAAATCAAAAAATTGAAACACACGAGACACCAAAAAAAAATCTTTAAGAACCGAAAGCTAAAATAACTAAAACAAAAAGATCAAAATTTTGCATGCACAATACACCACGGATATGAATACTATAAATATGGCACATAAAGAAATGAACACAAATTTCAAACACATTTTAGAAGCAATTTAAATTTAGAATAAAGATTTACTCACTTGTAAAGAACCCATAATTGCTATATTTCAAGTCTCACAAAGACTACAAAAGAATAAAAAAATTAGTCAAAATAATCTTGAACCATATAACCATAACATCATTCAACCTTTCCAAGTGAAATGCAATAATTTTTAACCTCTGTCTAAATGCCATCAATAATAGGATTAACCAGTCAATTAAGAAAAGTTCTCACAAAATGCGAAACGAAATACTGAAATTAAAAATTGCTGTTAAATAACAAATATATATATATATATATATATATATATATATAGGGAAAAACAGATTAAAAACTTAAAAAATCAGAACTTTTAAAAAGAGAACCTGTAAGACAAAATTAATTACATATGAAAGTTAAATATGCAAGAAAATCAGTATACTGTAACGTCATCAAGCAAACTAATTCATTATTAAATGGAATTTTTTTTAGAAGAATAGCACTCAAAAAATAAAATAATTAAAAAATATTTTTTTTTTATTTTTCAAAGAAATAAAAACTATAATAATAAAGGAAATAATAATAATAATAAATATTTTTTAAAAAATTAAATGAAATTTTATCAAAATTTTTTTTTTTTTAAAAATTATTGTTAAAAAATTATAACCTTATAAGTACTCACAAATAAAGAAAATTTACAATTAACCAATTCTGTAGTTCTTATAGTTAAAGTTTTTTTTAAAAAAAATTAATCGGATTATCAAATTTGGCTTAAGTAAAAAAGGAATTATTTAAAATTATTTTGAATTTTTGAAAGCCTATTAACTAACATGTTATTTCAAGTAAAAAAAATGTTTCTATATATATTTAAGCTTAAATTGCTATAAAAAATAAACTTTATTATTGGAGAAGCAGTAATTTTCTCTATTGTAATTTATGGTATTAATATTATCATATTATTCTGAATTTTTAAATTAAGAGTGAAACGAAGCAATTTAAATAAGACGTATAAAAAGATAAGTCTGACTTAGCCTCTGGGCTGATCTGTTATATATATAATTTATGTATATATATATATATATTTATATATATATATATATATATATGTGTGTGTTCAAGTAATAATGTTCAAAAGAATTACTTATTAAACAAGAAAATAAGCTAATTATAAATTATGAAACTATAGCAAAAATATTTAACCAAAATTGAAATATAAAAACGAAAACTAATAAATTAATAAAACCATTATATTACCACTGTAAAAATATAAACTTACTGAGGTATTCAAAACAGAAATAAAAAAAATCAAGGCAGCAACGTTAAAAAAAATTAGGAGACAAAAATAAAACAGGCAAAAAGTCAAAAAAGGAAGCAAAATAACTTAAATTTCTGTTTTTGGCTTTGGACAGAAATGCGTAGATATATTAATATTATGGACCCAGCTGTGTTTAGAACAGCTGAACAGGGAATTTAACTGTGTTGGGCAACAGCAATTATTTTTAATTTTTACCCATATAAAATTTATAGGTCTTTGTAATACGAGAAGTACACTTGCTTTATAGGAGTATTATTAGTGAATTTGGTCCTCCGCTGCTCCCTCTTGAATGTCAATGTATAAAAATAGCAAGTGAAATACTTCAATCATAGTAAAAAATTTAAATAGTTGTTAAAAATTAATCCATAAATACGATCATACGTAAAATAATTAATACACATGTAGTGGGTTTTCACGCATTTTCCCCTTCAACTAATCTATTGAGCTATTTTAATACGCCATATTAATTGAAATCCTACCTTGTAAAGAAACTATGACTTACTTAAATTAGCTATACTATATTTGAAGTGTACTGAATAGGAGATTATCTGATATTGATATGAATAACGATGAGAGAAAGTAGCGGCTTTGAAATGCACACGATATTGATGCTAGAGACTAAAGTGATATTCTAGGAGTCGACATTCAACTCGGTTCCTGTTAACAAGTGTTTATTCCTGATTTGAATAATATTTTTCTGTTTTTGAAGATAAGAAGAATTCTCATTAATATTTTTTATGCGATTTTGTTAACTCTTCATATTCGTACTACTAATCAAGTTTTGATCATTTTATAGTTTAAAATTTTGTTTGAATAATGAACTATATCTCTATTGATCATCTGTTGCATATGGTTGGTTCAGATCCTCGATGGAGAAGCGGAGATGTAAATATAATTATCAGTGCGTGAAAAAGAAACTCAAATGTCACGATCACAGCCGTCGATATGAGTGCGTGAAGTTTTTATAGTAGACGATGTATCACACCATGGATCAACAGGATATACCTGTTGTATTTCATCCACTATTCATTATAGCACTATTCATTAAAACTTTAAGTGAAATGGCTAAAGTATCTTTCTTAGAAAATAGTTTGTACTCCTTATTCTAAAAGTGACAATGGCTATAAGGCTCAGCAACAGAACAACACTCAATTTAGAAGAATAGCGTACATGCATTCGCACTCAGACACCACAATCGAAGCATTCTTATTTTCTTCAGTACGTGCTTTTGATACAGAAAGAATGAAATCTTGAAAGAGTTCAGATCGAAAGAGGATGAAAGAAACTTTTTTTCCCCTTGTTTCGTTTTAGTAAGTGCTGCATTCAGAAGAGATTTGAGAAACTACAGTAAAAGATACCCGACACAATTTTATTCTTTATGGATATTTGTATCAATGTAGTGAATTTAGGAATGAGTTCCCTTTGTTTTAAATTATATGATTCCTCAAATTATTTAAAGGAATCCTACATTTTCTTTTATATTGTACCTGAAATTGCATTTTTATGTAATTAATTAATATAAAATGTTTTCAACAGTTCTGCTTTCTAAAATTTGTTTTTAAAGTAATACATTAATCATTTTCTTTGTACTACGTATAGAAGTTTTAGTTCAGATAAATGTTTGAACCTGAAGATCACTTACGATGTGTAATGGTTTAATTAAAAATTTGTGGAAATATATTAATTTGCTTAAATTAACTGTGTTTTTATATAATCACATATTGATACCCAAAATAATTGTTAAATGCGAATGTTTTGAGTCAGTCATTTCTTTCTTTCTTTCTTTTTTTTTTTATCTAGCATTGAGTCTTTCCAATAAATCGATGTCTGAATTTAGAACTTTATTTTTTAACTCATTTTTATTGTCAAGTAGCATTAATTTAACTATAAATATTTAAAAGCATACTATTTGTTATGTTCAAAATTATTCCTAATGAATGAGACTTTATGTTAAAAAATAGAATGATAAAGAAATAAGGGTGAAATTTATGGTTATACTTACAAAATTTCAAGAAATATTGTCTGTTGGTAAAAGTAAGAAATCAATATCTTATAAGCCAGAATTTTGCAAATTCACTTTTACATACTCTATAATTAATGTAATTAATTAATTTCTTAAGAAAATTATAACACTTGGTGCCCTAATTACAAAAATACATAATTGAATGGATTCGAACAAAACTCCATTGTATTATAAAAAATGCATTTTCTTAAAGTTGCAATTCATGATTCTTTTTTTTCCTTTAATAAACAGAATCAATAAAAATATTTTTGTAAAATTAATTATCTTTTATTTTGAATGAAAAAAAAACTTGCAGTATTTTTAAATACACATAACTACTTGAAATACGCGTATGCTTTTTTTCCTAGATTTTTTTTTTTTTTGGCTTTCTTAAGAAGTCTTAAATTAAAAATAAAGTTAAGATCCAACTATTAAATATCGATAAATTTTACTCTTTTGTATCCATTTCAAATGTTTTCGAAACCATTTATTGCAATTTATCTATTTTCTCATCTACAACAAAACCAATGCAAATTATCCATTTTTATCCTACGCGATATGTTTTATACCTAACGTTTCCTTACGTTTACGAGAGCCCACGAGAAATCGAAACATAAAACTGGTAAAATGGCTTGAAAATAAATTAATATCTCAATTTCCTCAAACTCGATATTGCAGTTAAACATAAACTTAGTCCTTTCACTTAAGCAAAACGTAAAATTTCCCTTCAAAAGAGACCTTTCATCTCTCTTTTAAGAGTCCAGAGAAATTCAAAAAAGTAATAGAAGTGGTTTACGAAAAATCTTTGTAAAGTCTAAGTATTCGCCACTTATTTACCTAAGTCCCAAGGATATGACTACTGTGACATTATCAGGTGCTAAAGCAGTCTCTCCTTTCGATTTATATACGCGCACGGTCGGCATAAATACATTCTAAATGAAGATATCGATTCCTTTTTACTACAATACCTGGCTGCTAGATTATTTCTCTCCATGAATACATAATACTTTTGGGAAATAGTATTCTTGTATTTTATGGCTCGACGTATAGATTGGAGAAGTTTATTTTGGGAAAATGAAAAAAGGGAAATTTGTGTGTGTGTGCTGGGCAAGTACTCGAATGATTTTAAGGGATGAAATAGTTTTGCTTTTTTTAGCAACGTTTTAAGTTTTTTTTTCCCTCTAATGTTTTTTCCATCGAACGATTGAGTGGGTTGGTGAAAGAATCATTTTTGATAGTTACGTTTCTAAATTTAGCATAAAATAGTTACAAGTGTTGAAAATAGCTTTAGTGTAACACTGCCCTACGAGGAATTTTTTTTAAAAAAATTAGATAACATTTACAATGAAAAGTTTATATTCATTCTGTTATAACACAATAACATATACATTTCAGAAAAAACTTAATGTTAAAGCAAACAACCATTTAAAATTTTAATAATTTTTAAAAACATGTGAATATTTTAAAATTCCTAGTACTTTTATAACTTTTAATATTTTTAAATAGTTTTTTTTCTCGATTTGGTGGAAGTATTTCTGCAATACTATGTATGGGATTAGTTGTACTAGTAATATTTATAGTTTTACGAATCACTTTCTATCAGACCCTGTAAATTACTGTTGAAAACAGCAATGTTTAATTTTTGTGAAAACAAAGCAATGTATTCGAATGCTTATTCCACGCACAGAATTATCAAAGAATTAAAACAAAACAACCAGGAAATTTTTCAAGTATCTCTATTAATTAAGTGTATAAAGCATTATTTTTTTAAACAATGACCATCGTGAAAAATAAAAAGCTGAGTAAAATAGTTTTAAGTTTTGAAAGTCAATGAAATGACTTGGCATACTGTTGAAGAAAAAATGCCAAAAAATGATTTTCGATATTTTGATCATTTTAAGATATTGTGTTCCCTTAATGAACTCTAACGTGATGAAAAACATAGAATAATCAATAATGGACTATACAAAGAAAATACAAAAATAGGGAATTTTCTTCGGAGGTATTTTTATAATTTAAATGTGGGAAAATTAAAGGTTGTGCAACTGTCGATGTTGAAAATACATAGCGAATAACTTAGAAAAATCCTAACTTAATCTCTAAGAAAGAGTTTGAGATAGGTACTAAGGAGTTTAATGTGTGAAAATCAAATTTTGGGTATGCAGTGGAATTCCCAAGGAAAAAAGGCCTAATATGCACTTATTAAATAATAATAGGACTCAAATCCAGAATACTTTTTCAAAATTACTCCAACATTAATACTGTTGCATAGGTTATATGGGAACCTACTCTTAGCTAACATCTGGAATTTCTTTATGACTTTATATTTAAGTTTTCAGTTCCTTTCCGAACAAATGATACGGGGTTTCGCAAATAAGGTAACTTTGGGAATGTAATGAATAGATTTATCAAGTCCTGTAAAAACTAACGGGACTTGAATATGAGAAAACATAAAAAGGTAGTTGTAATATAAAGATTGTGAAAGTTGAAACATAGAAAGAGTTTGAAGAGACTTTGAATAGTGCGTGGAAGTTACTTGCGTGTCTGTGTGATCTACAGGAATTAGAATCCTATGGTAACTCATCAAAGGGCTTTCATTGTAAATTAACTTCCATTATATCCCAGTAAGAGTGATATCTATAGAAATTAGTATCCGCTTTGAGAACAGCGAAATAGTAGAGAACGTTCCTAATTTTTTGAAAAATAATAAATAAGGTTGTGAAAAGTAATTAAATACATTCTTAAATTGCTTTTATGTAGCTATTTTAATTACCTTATCTGTGTTTAAAATTAAATTAGACTTTAAAATTGCAATTAGATAAATATTTAAGACGAAAATACAATCTTGTAACACGGATACGTCGCAATACTTCATTCTGACTTCGCATAAAGTGCAGTTTATTTCGTCATATTTCTCATTTCTGTTTGAAGCAATCTATTTCTTCTGACATAAAATAAATTCAACACTTCGTGTTTAATATATTGTACATATTAAACTGAAAAGCTGCATACGAGTATTTATGGTATGTTTCTAAATTGTAAAGATGTACAATTCAGAACATATTTATGTGTCACAACATTACGAATTGATATGAAAATTGGACAAAATCTTCTGCCTCAAAATGTGTTCTGAATTTCGTTGCGGCTCTTTGGCATTTGTTGAAGATAGTCTGATGTATAATTATATCTCAAATATATGGTAAAGATTTGTATTCGTAATGATTAAGAGCCTCAGTGCAACAGCAGAGCCTCACGCAATAATAAAATAAGGCAACAATTTTTAACGTTTTTCCTAGCATATAAGTTATTTGAATTGTTTCTGACTAAACTGACCATACTAAATACGAAAATAGCCATTAAAATGTGTAACATCCACAACTTTTTTGTGACAGTGACCAATCATAATTCAGTAAATTCAGCTTTTTTTTTTCTTTCCGAAAAAGGGTTTTAAAGGAATTAAATGTAATATGTTTTATGAGAAAATTTGTCATAATTTTCAGTGATGTTGTAATGGTGTGGGGTCAAAAGGAAGGGTCGACATTTCTAAACCACTTAATTTATTTACTGTTCAGCTACAAGTCTATCCTATCCCCCCCTCTCTCTTCTTCTGAAAGCTTATACAATATATATATATATATCAGTCTTTATTAGCATTATCACGTTCTTTTCTTCGGAGGAAACTTTCTAATAAAAATAATTTCTAAGGACTAAAAATTCCCCTAGAGGACTGTTAGTGACAAGGTCGCGGATAGACCCATCACAATATATAAATATATTTATAAAATCAATATTAGAAAATGCAATTATATTGAACAAATATTATCTTATTTTGAATTTCATTACAAGAAAAATGTATTTGTTTGTATGTAATTTACAGTCTTGCACTTTCAGAATGTGCGAAAACTGAGCATTAAATTTTATAGTATAGCAATGAAAATGTTGATAAAACTATTTATCTATGATTAATAGAATTTCAACAAAGAATGTTTGAAGACAGTTTTGCTTACAGCATCTTTACTTTCTAACTCTTATGCGATATTTCCCCCTCTCTTATGGAAACCAACAGAAATCAACTATCATATTGGACCCCATCTCCCTAAGTATGTTTGTTGTATTGCGAGAATATCCTGGAGGGATCTTTCTCATTGTTAGTCTCTCATAGCTCCAAGGATTTCAGTGATAAAGTCCAAATAGTAGCCAGGTAGTGTATTTTGAGTGACTTCCGACATCCTAGCTTTTCTTGACTGTATTGGAGTTCGTATACTAATTCTTTGCAGTTTTCGACTTTGGAATAGCAAAGAAAACCATGAGTCTCTGATGCAATGCAAAAACCTTCCAGACAGCCATCTCTATTGTATTTAACTTTTCACTTAAAATTTCATGTTTTAAAAGCTTCCTAATCCGTGGACTAACAAATATTCTCTTTTTTAGTTAAGTATCATTCACATTTGGCAAATAACACTTGATGAATGCAAAACATTCCCCATTTGTTCCCATAGATTTCACGAAATTTTTAATAGACATAAATTGTTACGTAAACTGGGAAGAAATGCCAGCTTTCTGTCTATCAGGAAGCCGTATTTAACATTATGTTGCCCCGATACGTAATTTTATCTATAAGGGCAATCTTTAACAGTATAGTGTTAATCAGTTACTTTACTGTCCCATAGCAACAGGAAACAACAATATTTTGCGAATCCAATCAGAGTAACAAGCTTATGATTTTTGTACTTCCACATAATTATCAGTTGTACTTGGCTTTGCATTGTCTGTTTTAGTATTTTCATTGCTAACACCGACATGCACAGGTACATTTCTTTCATTTCTACTGAATATGTCACCGGTATTGATGGTTTAGCAATGTGTAGCAACAGTGCCTTAAGGCTTCCCTTGGAAAAGTATATGAGCGTCATCAAGCTCCTGATGCATATATGTTCGAAACCATATTCAGCCATTAATCCGTCAAAATATATGCAAACGTATATGGAATTTTGCGTTATAAGTTTCTTGGAAAACTGCTAATGTCATTTTCGGTACAATGAAATTCTAGTGATTAGAGCCGATAAATTCTTTTGCTGCAATCTAGACCTAATATTTAGTGAGAATCAGGTCTCTTATTGAGTCATTTAATTCTCTTTGCTGAGTTAAAAGCGGTGTTTTTTTTTGTCCTAGGATTAAAAAATGGATAAAATGATGTTGATGGTTCGTATTATTTGGGTATTTCTTCAGGAAATATCAATCGTTCCAAAGGAGAAAATGGAGAAGACACTGGCAATTCAGGTCCGTGTAGTACAGGACGTCTTGCAGATTGAAGATCAAAATTTGTCCTCTGAATTGAGAGATCTGTCCTTGAAAACGATAAAGAATAAATGTATTTGTCGAAGCACCAACAGCAAAAAGTGCTCTCTTCACCACTCACTTTAAATAACTGAATAGAGTACGTTTACTAGCATTATGCAAGAAAAGCTCTCAATCGTCAGTCGTTCTAGAGTGCACTTATAAAAAGTGATATGAATAATCCTCATTCTGTGTACATTCCATTCAAAAGAATGACTCATTATTGATTTATGACTTATCATAAGCAATAATAATGAATTAAAAAGCAAAATAATTCGATATAAAAACCAACGTTTTTAAAACAACGTTTTTATATGGTGGCAAAGTTTATTAAAGAAAATTATTGAAATATTAGTTAAAACTGTTAGTTATTTTTAACTTTAAAATTTACTTAAAAAGAGACATTTGTGAGCGTATTAAAAAATTCATAATACTCATAAAATCAAAACATGCATTTGAAAGTTTGTAAGTCCTTCTATTAAAAAAGTGGGAACCAGAATTCAGAAAAAATTATTGTGATAAGACATGGCGCCAAATATTGGAAACTTTCTTTCTTGCCAATGATTACTGACTAAAAGTCAGCAACCCTTACTATCTCGGAGATAGTAAAGGGGAGATAGTATCTCCCCTTTGTGAGTACAAAAGGTTTACGATACCTCATGTGGCGTGGGGAGTGCCCGGTGTTCCCAGAGGGGGAAAGAAATTTTTTCCTCAATCCTAAATGTGCCGAGGGGAAAGAATATTTTGACTTATTAAAATTATTGAAATATTAGTTAAAACTTGTAGCAAACATCTAAATATTGCATTGTTAGGCGAGTACGAACGATTACCAAAATTTCAAAGCTCTAGCTTGATGGGAAGTTGGTTAAATTAACGATCGAAAATTTGATAACACACACACACACCAAGTGAAATTCAGAAAAACGTTTTAAAAATGGTCAAAAGATGGAGGTTTAAGATAACACATAGACGCAGATAAAAGTGTTTTACTGTTCTTTTTTAAAATTTATGTTTTTCGAGATATTTTTCAATATTGTAGTACAATGGTAAATATTGAAAGTAAATGTCCCTTATCGGAGCATAAACATGTTCTTGAGAAACATTTGTTTATCCGTGTAAAAAAAAAATTTTTTTTTTTAAAAAAGTTTGTAAAAATTTCATTTATATTTCGGTAAAAATTCTGAAACATTAATAATCAACGTTTTAATACGAATTTAGACACCCCCCCCATACACAAATAGATGTTTTCAACGTGTTACGGAGAATTTTTTACATTAAACAGAGAGTAAAATTATGTGCGCTTAGTATATCGACCTAGTTGCTCGAACTAATAGAGTGTTCCTATGAATGACTCTCATTCCTCTCTTTCTCTTTTCTATTCACTATACTTCATATTATATAGTAAGGCTAATATACGTATTCTACGGCTCTTTCACAAGATGAGGTTAAATACCGTATTAATGAAACCACGGAAGTTAATTTAAAGGAAATGTTTCGAAAATAATATTTTAACAAGTTTGCAGATTACATTGAAATATTGCTACCGTAACAAACATCATCACCTAAAGTTTACCTTCATATCATGGAATCATTTTAGATCTATGCTAGAATTTATTATGATCATTACTATGTTAGAATTTATTATAATTAATTTGCTAATCTATAAATTTTAAAATACAAATAACTAGAATCATAGCTGATATATTTATTTTATTGCTTAACTTTCCAGAAGCATTATGTGTAGAGTTTGAGGTCAATAGAAGTGTTCAATATTTAAAGATTTACATCAATCGGCATATAGTACAACTGGAACTAACTTATAATCGATCAATACTAAGTTAGAGTCTCTGTCCATGAATTACCATAATTTTTGTGAAATCAGATTGTCTCATCAAATTTCATTTTCGAATATTTAACTCAACTGCTTACACTTAATCCGTATTTACGTTTCAATAGAACTTTTTTTACTATCTAGTGCTGAATTTATGGCAAGCGTATTTACATAAAATGCGTGTTACATGACATTGCAACATTTTCCTATAAATGTTGGGTATCTCCGTGTTGTTGTTGCTCATCTCCGTGTCTAGCCAAGCTAGATCAAGTCCATGATGTCGTTCACTCTCAGAAAGTCAATAACCAATCGTGGGTTCCCATAAAGGTCCTGTTTTGTGAGATTCAGGAACTCAAGAATATGTTCTGGAGAAGCCTGGTAGTCAGAGCACCAAGTGCAGGTCGGGAAAACTCTGTTATTATGGTAAGACAAAGTTCTAAGGTGTCCACTTCAGAAACGGGTAATAGCAGTTTGTTCTTTTCCACTACTCCGCATATACTTCATCCACTGGTCGAATTCTTTTTTTAAAATTAAATTTTATAATTCATCTTTATATTAGAACAGAATACGCAGAGCTAAAAATAAGTTAAACGTCATTTCAATCATAAATGTGAGTCACTTTTGCTTCAAAATGCAGATCGATTTTTGTTAGCATAATTTAGAAGATGCAAATTTGCTTATGTAAATAATACGTAAAGAACGAAATGTGATAAGTCAAATCTAGAACAGATAAAACTCCTCTTGCGTAATATATTTTGAATAACCTGATGTTAAAAATACTGTACCGTATTTTGATGTACCGCAGAAACCTAGCGGTCGTGGTCGCGAACTCGTAGTCGGTATTGTTTCCTTTGAGTAGTGGATTAGACTCTTGATGCGACTAAAGATCCACAGTGTAGTCAAAATATTCAAATAGCCCTTATGTTGCTTTCTAAGTGCGACGCTAATAAATAATGAATCAAATTTTGTAAAAGCAGATTATTGAATTGTTTTCCCCTGCTATTTTCCCGACTAGCAGTATAGCTTGTTTTACAAAATCGAATCATGTTCTGTTAATAAAATGTTAGAAAATGAAGGTTACATTTTAGGTGACTTGCTAAAACAAACCTATAATTTAAAACTTATTTGATGTATACAATATATAATGCGTATATAATATGGAATATATAATGATAAAATTGATACTACATCAAGAATTTATCATTTGGCGAATAATTTATAGCTTTTCTAGAATTCATGCAAAATGAGGTGATTGAAAAGAGAATCAGTAACGGAAGAGTATTTATTGGATTATTGAAAGGTACGAAATGTTAAATTCCAATCTGGAGTGATTAATGCAATTTTCTGAGAAAAATTCGGTTAAAATTTTGCCAGGCATGATAACTTTGTTTGCGTTTTCGAAATGTAAAACGTTACTTTAAATTGATGCAATTTGTCGCAAGAACGACGAGTAAATTGTGCTAGAATTTCATTTTTCACTATACTTATGCGAAACGTTTACATAATTTTATGCAATATATAGTCACGACGTTCGTAAGCCCCGATGCTACTGTGGTAAGACACTTATCAACAGTAAGAGAATTTACGGGTTCAAACCACAGTGCTGACAACTTTGAAAATTCATGTAAACGTTTTGTTTAACTGCTCTCTGTTTTTCAGTATAATTTCTAAAGCCTTCCAGAATGTTCTTTATGTTTCTATTCTGGAATATTCTACTGTAATATATAAAGCCATGTTTTCTCAGTCGGAAAGATTTCTCATCCATGTGTAGCTGCTTTCAGGTTGTTAATGAACCTCGTTATCTATTGTGTGTTCAATTGAACTAGCTCCATCATCTACGTGATAATATCATGAAAAATTTGTATAATATTTTTAGGAGCTACTATTTCATTTTTTTATTATAAGGAATTGTGAAACAATTTTATTCTATCTACAGTTCACAAAAATAATTTTGTCTGAGAGTATTATTGCTTTTATGGTAATTTTTCTTTGCTACTTTTTTATATGTGAAGCCATTTTTATTATTTATTGCTATTTAATACAGAGAGAGCCCATTTAATTATTTACCGAGCTCTTTTCTTTATTAAAAATATTAATATGCAGCTTATCTTTCGTAAAAAAAATTCCTCAAAAATATTTTTAACCATAGCATTGTATAATAGAAAATAGCCAAATGTAAAAGCTGCTGAAATATTGTTTCTTTTCAGAACTGGAAGGATTTCTTTAAGGAACAATGTTGGGTTCATTTAGTTGTTTTTATAGAGCATTCTATTGCTGATAGTATTAATACAATTAATAAAATTTGATCGAAATGCAGAGAGTTCTATATTATCAATTTTAATGAAATAAATGTATTCTAGAAATATCTCCCTGTTTTAAAATTGAACAAAATATGGCCATAAATGTAACATTTATGAAAATTTTCAACCTTAAAGATTCTTTTATTTTACTGCGTTTCCAGAAAAAAATATTGAGATTTGCGATTCCAATCAATTACACAAAAAAATAGAACAATTTCTTTTAGCCTTAAGCTCCGAACATAAAAACACCCCAGTAGACAAAAACAGAATCTAATACATACTTTAGAAAGAATGATTTAACGACAAACGATTTTTTGCCAGTCCACTACCAAAGGTCATAAATATTCCTTCCTCACTTTTTCAAAATCGAACTGGCAGACGATAATCACGAAGACTTCTTTTCTGGGAATCAGAACACCTGTGTTCGAATTCGCCTTTGCTTTTTCCTGTAATAACAAGTGATTCGTGTGTACGGCAACAGAGTTCTGCTTTAAGCCCCACCCCTTCTATAATAACGCGGGAATCTTTATCGTCTGCCTTTTTGAGAGAGTGTTTCATTTAAATATTCAACCTCCCCCAGGCTTTTTATCATTATTTCTTTTTTCCACTTCGCCTCATTGAAAAGGACCACCTAAAATTTTCGCAGAACATGATGGAAATGACGGGGAACGTAAATTTGCTTTTCATGTTCCCTTCTCAAAAATAAAAGATTCCCATCTTTTTTGTATGAATGGATCTTTTCTTAAATTAATTCCTTGTCTTCGATGTTCGTTACTGTCGATTTCGTCGGATGGTTGTTTAGTAAAACTTAACATTTATGATTTATTTTTGGTGCTGTTTTCTGATAATGATATACTTAAATGGAATCGTCATCATTATGTCGGGAAAAGTAAGTTTTTAATTCCTGTAATTGCTTTTATAATATTCATATTCAGCTAATACTTATTATATATTTTAAAAATATGTCTATATTTTATTGTAGTAAAAAACATTCCGTTAGATTTATTGTATTTTTAAAAAAAATAATATTTTTTACTCGTACATTGTTTTGTACGTGCTGTGTAATAGGCATATTGGTTTTTATGTGTACAGTTATTATAATATTTCGAAAATAAAACTAACCAAAATAGAAGTAATTCTAAGAGTTGCTTTACATTCGATAACAGAATTAAAGCCTTTTTCTTAATGTTTTAAGGTATCTGTAATAATAAGAGAAAATAAATTATAATCATTATCAGCATAATCTTAAAGGTTATGGTTTTTTTTGTTGTTATTTGCAATTCACTTGGACTTTTGAAATATTCTAATTATTTGAATGATTAATTATACAAATATATTAGAACATCAGTTTTTATTTAATGACATAATTGATAACATAGATAAAACAATCATAATAAATTAAATAAATTTTAATCATAATAAATTTTAGACATAATTGATAACTCAGAAAAAACAAGCCTATTTGTACATAACACAATAATAAAGGGAAAACTCAATTTTAAATAAAAATACTTCAGGATACTGTGAATTCACATGAGAAATTAAAGAAAGGCTATACTTGCTTGAAGATCTATCTATGCGACATAGACCATTTTGAATATTTTTTAACTAATCCAAGCTTATATTCGATAAATGAATTACATTTTTTGTTATGTTATGGGAAATGAGGTTTTATAAATTTTGTTCTAGCAGAAATACCAGATGAATTAAATTTTACTTGACTTTTTTCAAGTATTGATTGTTCAGTTTCATCAATTAAATGTTACAAAAAAAGTTTTGAAACACGGGAATATCAGATAATGGGATTCATGTAAATTAACCTAATCAAAACAAACACATTAAAAACAATTTAAAACATGATAACAAGACAATTATAATCACTCGTATTTCTAAATTGATGTTCATGATACTAAACTAGAGACTTTTGGAGATTTGTTTGTGATGTATACGATTTAAATTCAGAAGTTTACTGATATGGAATCGAACTTCGTTTGAATATAATGCAATTACTTTATATGAAAAAAATATTATTTTGATTTTATATAATAAACACTATCAAGATAATATTATTTAGAACATGGCCATCATGTAAACTATTTTAGAGAAGTAATTAAAAATATTATTTAAGAACAAAGAGGTAGACACAAGAAAGTGTGCTTTAATTAAATGTACCATAAGCGAAACTTTTTAAACCCATATTATATATTTAAAACAGTAAATTTCCAAAATTTTATTATTATTATTATTTTGAAAAAAAAGTTTCCCTTGAGAGAAAATAATAATTTTTGATGATGAAACTAACGTGTACAAATTAAATAGATATGATACAAGTAGGTATCCTTAAGTTTTAATCATTATTAAGATAATATTAAAACTTAAGGATACCTACTTGTAAGAGGAAGGATAGCTTAAGGATACCCCCTCCAAGATACATCCAGATGAAATTTATACTTCATGTTTATTGATTCTTTGTAGTTGTAAATTATAGCTATTAATGTTAATTTGTTAGGTTTCAGGACGCCATCGACTGAAGTAACCAGAAGTGTCGTAAAGTCTTAATTATTACTAAAAATAATCGAGAGGCAAACTGAAAATTTAATTTATTTATTCTTAAAACTTCTCTACATAGTAGTATCCAGAGTTATATATTTTCCCCAGAGTATCTTGATCTTTTGAGAGTCATCACTGTGGAACTCAGCAAATTGAGTTCTATCTTCTCGAAAAGACGAGTTTCGTGAAACAACGGCTTTCTGAAACCAAACTAATTAACATTAATAGTTGTAAATTACAACATTATGTACAAAAGGATCAATTGATATGCAAAATAAATTTTATCCAAAAATATCTCGATTATTTCTTATAAATAATTAAAACTTTGTAATAAGCTTTTGTGAAATCGATAACATCATAGAAAATCTTCTAATTTTTAATGGGCGAATTTCTTAAGGTAAAGATTCAATTTTGCTTTATTTATGCGAAAGAAGTATTATATTTCAGCTATAAAGTAGATAAAATAATGTACTTTTGTAATAAAAAATAGATAACGTACTTTTTTTTTATCACAAGATAAAAAAGTGCCTTATTTTTGCATATTTTTGTATAATTAAAATTTTAAGTGGAATAAATTTGCTTACACTATACAGATAACCCCCAGTAATTATCTCTCATTATATCAGCTTTTACAACCTGAATCCATGTTAATTGCGTAACCAATAATTTATTTAAGCATTCGAAGTACTTTTCCGATATCTCATTAGATAATAAATTAAATCTATCTCATTAGATCTTAAATTAAATCTAATTAAAGTTACCTATATTACATTTGATACTTTTATAAAGAATATCAATAAATTGATTTTAAATTACTTCAGACTTATTTTCTTTATATTGTGATTTATTTTAAGGTTCTCATGTTTGTATATTGTTTCTATTTTATATTTTTCTCCATTTTTAAGTTTCTATACACTTGTTTGAGAAAAATTATAAATTACAAAGTATGCATGGGAATTCAATTCTTTTAAAATGTCTGTAATATTTTATTTCAAATTCACGGAAAAATATTTCTTAGTTCAACAATTTCATTTATATCGATCATTAATTTGTACAAATAACCTTGCTTTGAGCTAACTTTAGCTAAACATATCAATTATTTGGTGCAGATTAAAGATATCAGTATTTCATAATGAATTTTAAATCTTTCATAGAACTTAATTTATTTTAAGTAATATAAATAATATTACTACAATAATATTTTAATTCCAATCCTGAATAATTAAATAAAAATAATTAAATCTATTTCCAACTAAATAATTGGTTATGAAATAAAACTTGAATTTATAAGACTATATGCTGGTTTATTTGAAAGTATTAGAAGCTATTGTATTCTTTTATTATGATCGCTTCAATCCAAGTACAGTTCTTTATTATGCGTTTTCCGTGAATAATTTCAATTGGGCTAATTTGCTTATTGAATAAAACAATAAAGATATCAATCACATTTTTGGCAACTAATCTTGGAAAGTTCTATTTTGTATTTGCAAAGATATTGTACACTGATTTGTGTAATCGTATCTATGAAATTATACTATCCTTGTAAAAATAATTGTATTGATATTTTTTCAAACTTTTGTCCCATTTAAAAGCGATATGAATCAAATTGATAACATTCATCAAAAGAATTTTAATCTATCTCTTTGTGCTTAGATACATTATTTGAAACTGAACCTGACTTTATTACCTATAATCTAGCGACAAATAGAACCGGCGAATAAGAAAATTTAAATTCAGAAATAAAATTGTGCTTTATGAGAATGAAGTCTGATTTCTACTGCAAATTAACAAAAGGTCGCTTTTTATAGAATAAAAATAAATAATGCAGATACCAATCCAAATAAATACCCTCACTTATCAATATCTTGCTTTGGTCATCACGTTTGGGCTCAGAGGTAATTGAGTAGGTTTAATTTATGTAGGCGGTATCCGTCTAAGTAAGACACCTCCAAGTGCTACGGAGTCTAGGGTTCAAAAAGTTCGGAGTTGCATTTACCAGTTCAATGATGAGCTTGAAGTTGAATCATTATTTTATTCGTGATTAGATGAAGTAAGAATATTTACAATATTATTATGTACAGGTGATTTTGTATTAACTCGTTCGTGGCGATGGGCGTTGGAGCGCGCTCTGGCGTTCGGAGTTTAGTTACATCGGGAGAAGAGAGAAGGTGGAGATGAGAAGAGGATAAGAGAATTTCGGTCTTAGTTTAGTCCAACTGCAGATTGAGTTCTTGAGATGGTTACCATATAACGCTTAATGGTTTCTCAATTTTTTAAGTAATCTTAATGTATTTTCGCAAATATTCTGTTAAGCCTAGAAAACTTCGCAACTACTAATGTTTTTGCGACTGAGGGTTTGATGATTCCATTCTCTACTATGTAACCTAAAAATTCAACTTTTTGCATCAGAAACTGATACGTCTTGAATTTTATCTCCAGACCACATTTCTTTGCAACATCGAACACAGTTTTAAGTTTTTGGAGTCCTTCATTTTTATCTTTTGCTGGAAAAATGAGGTCATCCATATTACTTAATAAAATTCTTTTACTAGTAAGGTCTCTGAAAATTCTTGTGACAAATCTTTGAAAAACATCTATGATCGTGCTTAACCAAAAAGAAACTTTTCTGAACTAGAACTGTCCATCTGGAACGATAAGAGTGAATTTTCTGCAATCTTCATCAACGTTGATGTGGAAAAAACCGTTTCGTAAATCTGAAGTGGAGTATATTTTTCCTTCTTGAAGCGTATCTAAACCATCTTCTATGAGAAGTAAAGGAAACATATCTTTCACTAGAATCTGGTTGAGTTTTCGGTAATCGATGTACATTCTCGAAGTTCCATCTTTCTTTTTGACCATT
The DNA here is from genome assembly GCA_019974015.1 of Nephila pilipes. NCBI lineage: Eukaryota > Metazoa > Arthropoda > Arachnida > Araneae > Nephilidae > Nephila > Nephila pilipes. The sequence goes on along the minus strand of BMAW01065351.1, from coordinate 332,519 downwards.
ACGACTGGACTGTCGTATTCTGATGAGCTTGGGCGAATGATGCCTTCTTTGAGCCATTCTTTTATCTGTTTATTTACTTCTTCTCTTTCCGTAAATGCTAATCGGCGTGGTGAATGACAAATTGATTCATCATCCTTCAAAATGATTCGCATGGTGACATCGGTGCTTGCCGTCTTTTTAGGCATGTAGCTTTCTATGATTTTCGTAAGTTCTTTTTTGATTCCAGGATCTCCTATGTGACCCAGTTCTACTTTTTCTACGTTTTCCACTAGTATCTGCATCAAGGAATGCTTGATTTTCATATTTAACAATTTCTACACCATTCTTCGTGAAGTTGACTGATGCTCGTTCTAAAATATTTGAACCTATGACTGCTTGGAATTTCAGTTTTGTTGTAGGTACAACATGCCAAGTTAATGTATACTTTTCTCCATCCGTCTGAAATTCTTGTTTGAAAGATTCTATCGTAGTGACTTGAGCTTCACCTATGCAGGTTAAGAGAATTTTGTTCTTCGCTAGCTTCGTTGGATCGATGATTCTTCTGCAGGTATTTTCTCGTAGTAGACGGACAGTACTTCCAGTGTCGATAAGCGCAGTAATTTTCTTGTTTCCGAACATTATTTCTTTGGTGCGTAGACTTTCTTAACTGATAGTGGCACATGTTGCCGCAGGCTTGCTTATTTCTCTCGTGAAATTCGTTGTTCTCTTCGGCTGGAGTGTATTTGGCTCTTTCGCTGAATCGTTGAATCTTCTAAACCTGGAGTAATTCGTTTGAGCATTTTTTGAGAAACATTTGAACTTGAATGTTTCTATCTTTCTATTCCATGAATTTGATTTTGGATTCGTCGATTTGATCTCTCGTGATTTCCTTCATGACTTCCGTGACTGGTGAATTGAGCTTCGTGATGACGATTGTAACCCATGGTCGCTGCAGTTTCCTACTTCATATATCCTGCTCAAAATTTCGTGGTGATTCAAATTGTCAAAATTCTTCTGCTGCTCTGAAATCTTGTTTGTCCCTAAAATACTTATTAACTAGCTTTTGATTTAGTGTTTTAGTGTTCTCTTGATATTTTCGTGTGCTTCAAATTTTTCTGCTAATTCGGCTGGCGAATTTATCGTTGTCCATTCGTCTAGAAAATGTTATTTGATGTCGGTAGGAGCTCTACATTTCATTTGATCTGAGATGTGATCAATTTTTATAATTCTTCAAATTATTTGATTTTTAACCCTGATGTCCACCCATCGAAATATGTTGCAAGTTCATGATAAAAATAGGTCCAAGTGGGGCTATAAATTTTTTGATGCGTTGTGAATAACTGGCGGAACTTTTCTGGCATTAATTTAATTTTAAGTTAATTAATTTAGTAGCAGTTCTTTTATGTGGTTTTAGTTGTTTGCTATGTCCTCTGGTTCACGTGTGACGATGTGAGAAATTTCGGAAGGTAAGTGTTCTAAAAGATATGAAACTCAATGTTCTTTTGGAATAGTTAAACGTTGCACTTGACGATCGAATAAGATTAAATATAAGCTAATGTCCTCTTTAACTTCATATCTATGGAAAAATTTGGATATTTCCTTGCCTAGTAATTTTGATTTATCGGTTTCACCAACCGTTGTATGTAGTTTGAGTTGATTTTCTAATTTCAATCACTCTAGATCAATTTCGTGTTGATCTTGACTTTCTTTGTCTTCAAACTCTTGTTTACGTTGTGCTTCGGCAAGAGGTTCAATGCGCAACTTTTCTTCAAATTTCTCTTTTGTTTTTTGCTGCTCTATTATACTCGTAAACAAATTTTTGGTAAATTCCTCACCATAATCTGTATTCTTAACGATTAAGTCTTTCAGTTTCTTAAAAGTTATTAAAGAATCAGGCTTTAGATCTAATTCTTCTGCGAGTAAAAACATATCTTCCCTACGTCCTTTAGTGAAGTACAACATTTTGAAATTAATATGTGAATAAATAAATAGAATCAATTAATTTGAGAATTTATACTTTAATCGTTTTTACGTAATTTTTTTACGTAATCGTTTTTACGTTTTAAGTGTTTTAAAATAAAACACGCTTATTATGGTGAATTTAGTTTAATTAATTTGCTTAAAAAAACTATCTGTATATATAAATCAAATATATACGCTAACACAATCATATAAATACAAGGATATTTGATATAGATAAATTGTGAAAATGATATAAATATATAAACTTTCTTCCAGACTATTGCAATTCTTTGAAATGTTAAAGTACTTTTTTTTTTTTTTTTAAAAAAAAAAAAAATAATTTATCGTATCATTCTGAAGTCCCTTCGTTAAAATTTTCAACAAAACTAAACAGATCATGAAAGATATAAATTATTTCATTTATAATAGATAATAATCAAAAAATATTCAGACATACCGTGGAATAAACAGAGAATAAAAAAGTATTAAAATTATCTATTTTAAGAATACACTTTCAGTTTGCTTAATTTAGAATTCACTAGTCTGCCAAACCCATTTTTTTTTTCTGTACGAAGTAATAAGTTACCATTCATTGAGAAATCACTGAAACTAAACTATGAATATTTTTATGAGAATGTTATACGCAATTTCTTGGGAAAACTTAATGTTTTCGTTAACTGTAAGTCAAAATCTAATTACTTATTGCTTTATTCGATCAGGCGCCTGGGAAACGCAGACTGATTTGAAATACCATTGCATATAAATTACACACATACAATAATAAAAAAAAACACTCCTAGATTTTGAATTTAAGTATCACAACTTGTAAAAATATATATAAAAATGCACTTAGAAAACAACACGTTTAATTAACTTTTGCTTCCCAATTTCTTTTTAAAATTTAAAAACATGAAATCATAGCACTTCAGTGTTATATTTGACGGATTGTCCGAAAAAAATTAATGTCTTTTACAGTACTTGGATTTTGGTGATACAGCATCCTTAGATTTATCCGGTTTTGAGCACAGTAATGTTTTTCACACTTAAATATACTGGATTTTTTTTCTCACTAATTGCTCTTTCAAGGGTCGACATTTTGTCTTAGAGTATAAATTAAACACAATTTACATGATTGTACGAAGATCACAATGATTTTATTCTTGGAATGCTCGAATGGAAAAACAAACAAACATGAAGATCACAAACACGGAGAGGCAATGGATGCATGTTGATGATGATGTTATCTCGTCGTCGAAGAATAACTATAGAAGTGAATGTGGATAAGGCACACATTTTCTCTGTAACGAGATATTTATCCGGATAGAGGTCAGCGTATTTCTCGCAGGAAATCTGCCATCGCTGGAACTGGCTATCTTGCTGTAGAGGCATATGTCTGCATTAGCATCTGCATCTGGGAAATTTTCTTGATCTCTGGGAGAGTGTCTAATTTTTTTTTTCGTGTAGTCATCTCGGACGAATCTCCCATAAATTTAGCAGGCATCCCTAGCAGAACACTCATCGATTTTGTAAGATAGAAGAATAAAGAGAAAGATAGATGGCTATCCAATTTTTTCGTATATCAAAGATGGGCGTTGGAACGCGTTCAGAGTTTAGTTACATTGGGAGAAGAGAGGAGGAGGAAAAGAACAGAGGAGAAGAGAGCGAAAACTAAATGCTTCTTGGTTTTGTTCAAAAATAGGGGTTGCTGCGTGAGCTATCATATGGCGCTGATTCGTGGTGCCATCTAACGGATAACTGAGGAACTGGTTTTACAATATCTTTGAAAATACAGTTAATACTTTGGTAATGAGCTAGAAAATCTTACATTTATAATAAATTAGAACATTGAAATAAATATAATTTTAATGTTTTATAATAGAATATATTTATTTGTGTACATTTTAGGACATTTTTGTTCTAGATATAGCAAAACAATATCTCTTAGACGAGCACCATTGTTCAGTTCGCAAATATGGATTCTTTCTATTTCACACACATTCTTTTTAACCGCTAACAATATTTTTTGCCATTCCATTTGATTTTATAGACGGATATTGGTTTTGAGTTGAGCAATGTAACGCGGGGAAGTCAGAGAAACGTGAGGACTGATTGGAAGCTCTCCAGAAAGGGGCAGAGTCTATCTTCCTGGTTTTTAGGAATTGCTTTCATCAAATCAAGTTTGATCTGACTTTGAGTCAATAGGGTTCTTAAAATACCTCTGATAGTCCCTTGTGTCACGAAACGCTTAATCAAAGCCAATATCTATTATTAGGGGCCCTTAATTTAAATGACCAACATATACCCTCTGTGTGAAGACAAGGAATTTTCTTAATTTCCCTTGAGACATTGGACAATTTTTACACTTCATTTAATTGTGTATTTTCCATAATTAAAATCCTAATCTTAGAATTTCAAATTCTGAAAAAAAAAAAAAAAGATTTAAAAAGATTTAATTTTCACAAAAGATATTCACAATTTAAATTGTAAAGATATTTTCTGCCTACTTTGGAGTATGATTAAATTAAACTTAAATAAAAAAATCTATATTTTAATAATATATTTATATAATATATCTTAAGTATTAAAATCTGGTTAATAATTATACATTAGTGTTTTATTAAGAGTAATAATACTATACAATTTCCTTTTCATTGAGATTTCTAATTTGGATGTATGCATTTGTATATAGTCCCCCAGTGGATCTATGGTCGTTCCAGTGATATGTGAGGCGAGAAATAAATTGAAGGTGTGCTCTGAGACTAAGGAAGTTACAGAAAATACCCGGATGTAAATTAACTAGCTTCAGGCAGATCCATTTACATTTGGAGGGAAATAGTTTTACTTTTATTACGGAGCATTGAAAAGCGTGCTTCGGCCATTATAAGGCACGTTTCGAATTAGTCTTCCGAGACTTTGCCGGGCGAGTTAAACTGATAACACAATTTATCCGGGGATGATAAAGGAAATTTGCTCTTCCATTTGAAAGATTTTTGAGTGTTTTTTTGTTCCGAATATCTTTTTTTTCCTTCCTTTTTTTTTTTTTTTAAAAAAAGATAATGCTTAGTTGTCCTGAAATTTAAGAATACGTGTACTTATTTCGGAAGCTCAGAAAGTAATGTAACCGATATTTCTAGTTATGGTTGTTAAGATATCTAGTCATTGCAGTCTAAAAACGGATATTTACATAATAAAATATAGCCGAACTGTTCTAAAAAAGGTTTTAAAAACCTTTCATAAGGCAACACTAAAAGTTTAAAATCAATAAAAAGTACTTTTACTGCATTAGCGGTACATGTTTTGTTTAATATTCCATCATATAAATAAGGATGCTATCTTTATTTGTATGAAACATTTTACTTACATATAAACAGTTCGGTAGAGGATTATTTAAGAAGGAAATGCCCAAAGGGTCCAAAGCTCCTCTCTACAAACTTTTCATAACACTTTTATATGTAGAAAATTGTACTTGTTTCCCAAGAGATACTACGTGTACTTGTTAAATATAGTGTCATAAATAGACCAAGTTACTAATGCTCTAAACCTGACATTGCTAAGGAATGAAACTTACACTGTATTCAAAAACATTTTACATTTTATTTATGCGTAGCTGCTACATAATAATGAAAGTAATTATTTGTATATTTTGGATATCTTTAATTGTTATTTCAAGGGTCATAAATGAATGTGTAATTATATTATAAAAGCTTTAAATAATAGTGCAATAAAATTACAATAGTTGAAATAAATTCAACGTACAATAGATAATAATGCATTATCTAATCAATTATAATTATGTTAGTAATCGTTATGATATAAATTAGAACTTCCTTATAGCTATGCTTATGGAACTAAAATTTCCTGAACATGGAAGAGGAGATTCAAATAAACCGAGTGACTGTTTTTACATGAGGCATGTAAAACTTTTTATTGGCCGAAGTAAACTTTCTTGTCGGCCAATCAAATTCCTCTCTCTCAGCCTACATTCATTGGGAATGAAAACTTCCACTTTATACTCTTCTCAGAAAGCATTTACACACGATTTTTACTCTTTTATTAGACTGGGTAATTCCACTTAACGATTTTCTTCCACTTAACAATTTTCTTATCTTATTTTCTTTTCTTATTCACTTGATTCTGTAAAAGAAATTTCTTAACTTTATTTTGTTTAAATTTAATTTTTATGTATCCCCCTAGCAATTTTTAAATTAATTTCATTCTCTTAATTTTTAGTTTTTATATTAAAATTAATTCAGGATTAGTGTAGAATTTAGTCTCACATTTTTTCTCACTAGAGATGAAAGACCGCTTGGTTTCAGTGTTCTATTTATGCCTCGCCTTTCTCTTTTCCCCAATTTCAAACATATTACGCTTATGATGATTCTGATATGATATATCCATAATTTTCATGTATAAGTACAAAAAAAAAATGAACATTCAATCACTTTATAAAAATATTACATGTTTTAATCAAATTTAAATGTACTGAAGCAATTTGAATACTATCACTTATTTCAGGTTTTGATGATAAAACTAAAACTTTAAATCAAAGCTTTTTCCTCCAAACTCCTTCTGAAAAACTAACATTCTTTTCAGGCACTTCATCTATTATAATAACTAGAATTTGCGATTCTCAGTTACTTTTATTCAAATAATCAAGATGGACATATTTTCGCTGTGTGATATATTAATATAGAAAACTTAAAATTTAAAAAAATTAATGAAAATCCTTTGAGAAAAAATGCCTGTATGTAGCTAAAAATGTCTTTTTGGGGATAAAACACCTCTCAAATACATATGTTTCATTAGCAGGGAAACTGTTCTTCAAGGAAGCTTCTCTTTTCGATAGTTACAATTTTCATTTGAGAAAAATGCCTCATATATACTTAAATATAAACGTAAAAATATTTATTTTGCATAAGACATTAAATGTATAAACATCAAGCTCTTATTCATTTAAGAAATTAGAATTTTATTTAAGCTCACGTGAAAATTTTTTCACAAAGCTTAAAGAAATAAATTCATTTATTGTAATTGCAAGGTTTTAAAATTAGACTAAAATGGAATAAATTAAAAATTAAATTAAAATTTTAAAAAATTAAATTTTAATTTAGAATAAATTAAATTTGATATCATTTACCCTTAAATGTATTAATAATTATATAGAAAATTACAACAACCATCAATGGAAATGATAAATAAATATCTTATTCACGTAGATAAAGAATTCAAGAAAAACACATGAAATAATATCTATATTTTCAACAGCATGCTACAATCGAAATTTATATAGAAAACCCATGAAAAGCGAATTAAATAAATATATTATTATTCATTCATTTCCCAGAATATGGAATTTTCTATTTTTCTATTTAATAAATCGGTATTTTCTAATGCTTATTTAAAAATTTTATTCACATTCTAAAAAATAATGAAAAATTCACTAGGAATAAATCAGTATTTCATCCGTATTAACTTTTGTACTTCGCAAGTAAAAGAACAAAAATGATATCTTAAAAGAGAAAAATTAGAAAAGAAAATTGAAATCATTGTAAATACTGTTCATTAGTATTAAAATGAAAAAGTAAAACCAATAATCGATAAATTTGTAATAATTAGCAAGTATTAATTATACATTGGGAAACATTTGAACAAAAGTGGATATAAAAAGTTGAGTAATGTTCAATTAGCCGAATATATGGGATAGATCGCCAAATGTTGCTACCGGCCGCTGACGAAATAACTCTAACTGCAACCATTTTCAATAGTAAGTAGCTTTTATTTATGAATATTTTATGTGTCGTCACCAAAGAGTTTGTTTGCGAGATTTGCACCTTGCTAATCCAAAAATTCTAATAACTATTGATAATATATTACAGTACTCTTTGTAATTGTATTAGAATTAGAAAGAAATTCTTACGTGACATAAAAAAAAAGTAGAAATTTTGATTATGAGTATGAATTTAGAAGATTCTCTTTTTTAATTCACAAACCACTTATTTTAATATTTTTTATTAAGTAAGTTTTACTTTCGATTCAAATAATAGTGATACAAAGAAGTTTTAAACAGTATTATTATCATACTTTATTATTTAACAATTCTCTAATTTATTGAGATGATGCACACAGAAAAATACATACTTGTTTAACTTAAAGTTAATTTTCCTATAATTTCTATGAAATATCTAATACGTCAATCATGTAATACGCTTTACATCACACAACTAAGCATTAAATAACAAGAAAAAATAATAGTCCTATTTATTGTGCACATACAGTATGAGGGGAAGGAAATATGTTTAAATTTATAGGTTATTTGAGATACATAATCAAATATCCGGAGTTGTCGTCAGTGGCCAAAAAAAAAAAAAAAGCTCTAATTCGACTTGGTTTCCTGTCGAACTAGACTTGGATGACAGATATGGATGCACGTGGCTTCAACTCTTTGATAAATTTTATACATCGTTGTTGCTAGCTAATGGTGGCATACAAGTCTCTCGACAGCATATGTCCAAATGTTCTCATTGATGGCAAATATGGCGAACTTATCGGCTGGGGAAACAGTCGAATATCTTCTGAATCGGTGACAGTCAGGATTGCAACATGAGTTGTTGTGTAGATAAGTAGCGTCTTGGAGACCTCGAAAGTAGGCTATAACTACACATTATAACATGTCGGAATATAATGTTGTAAGTTGTCTTAAGTACCGATTGCGTGAAAAAGAGGTAACTTGGATGTATATCTATTGGTACCCTGCACCATTCTTCAGATGCTGGATCAATATGACGACGATGAATGTAAACCTGAAACATTTGTTCTCCTTGGTACCTACATTCAAGGATACATAATCGTCAGAAAAAGTGACATGACGTCATTCCTGGGTTATTGAACTTCTTTCAGTGTACCAGTAGGCACTTTGTCAAGAAGCCTTAATGGAAGCCATAATGCTTCTTGACTTCAGTAAGGAGTCTATTGAAACACCTTACTGACAGTCCGAAGTGCCGCAAATTTCATTACACTGTTCGTGAGGACACTTGTTCTGCAAAAGAACCAAGTTCCTGACATAGATTTATGACGTAGGTGTACGGTTTCACAAGTCCACGCGAAAAATGTCCCCTCGAATGTTAGTGGCCTAGGGCCTCTGAGATCTTATATGGGCTTTGTATTACTTTCTGACTTACTGATTTCATATTCGTTTGACAGTCATGGAATCACAGCTAATGCAAGCAGCAATATTCCGAAACGATAAACTGCAATTCTGGCAAACCACGATTTTGCTGCGGTCGAATTCGGACAGTTGCTGGTGTGAGATACTCATTGCTATAAAACATACACGAGTTTTACACAAAATATCGATTTTCGAATTGGGCCCCAAACCCCCCCCCCCCATACAATATATGGCATTATTTCTAACAGCATAATTCTAAAGTAATGAAATGCTAATGAGATGTATATCCAAAAATGTTGTATGTTTAATGCAAATTCGAAGTTTCTTGCGTGCTACTTTTATAATGCAGCGTTTATAATGACTAACAGTGTAACATGTAGTTCCTGTTATTCAACATAAAAGGTTTTCATGAAGTGATTTTAAAAATCCATGATCAAGGAGTTTTCCACAACATATCTACCGATGTTTTCAATATCTAGAATATCGGTTAGATATTGAGGGCTATTCTCATCTGAGATAGTATTTCTATCCACAAAAATTAAATTTTAAATTCGAATTGAATTAAAAAAAAGGATTAAAAAAGAAATAATTCATTTAATTCTTTAACCCTAAAAATTTTACTTAATTTGAACAGCAATTTTAACTTTTTAAAATATTGTCCAGTACATAAAACGCAGTTTAATAAATTACATATATTCATGCAAAATTTCACATTTATTTCACTAAAAGGTTTATACAAAGCTTTTCGACTTTCATAATTAAAGAAAGATATTTGTGTTCAATAGAAACCATTTAAAACTACCATACCGAAGGGTTCAGTAATTTACTTTATTTATGACATTAATTTCTCATTAGTGTAATTATAATATTTCTAAAGAATTAGAAAATTATTTTTGAAAAGTTCGTCTACAAGTATTTCTGAACATTTAATAGTTTATTTCATAACAGCGATTAATATTTTTCATGAAATTTTAATTTTAAATCGTAATTACGTCAATTGGAGCCTGTTTTAAATAATAGTCTTCCTAGGAAAATAAATTAGATTCAGAAATAAGTTTCAAAAAGTTCTTCTTTTAATAGATAAAATTATAGGTGAATGAATTATAAATTCGAGAATGAAAAATTAAAATAAAAATGAAATGTATTTATAGTTTCTCAACAATGAATATTAATTTTTCCATCATGGAGAAAAATGACATAATTCTTACGCGCTCACCCGGTTTGATAATATTTCTTTTTTTTACACTTTAAATATTTTAATGCTCGATTTAATGATTAATATTCATGTTGAACGAAATGAGAAATTTATTTTAAAAAAGTAGAAAATATTACATTATATTCTTTTTTTTTAATTACTAAAGTCAAGTATTCGTAAATTACGACTTGAAAAGAATAGGAAAAAATGATTAATATCTATGTTTAGATATAAAGAATTTCTTTTACGAAAAATATATAGTTAATTCGTAAAAGTTATTTCAATCTTTTTATTACATTGATAGGAGAAGTACACATTTTGGTAAGCTTCCTCTTTGAATCATAAAAAATATATTCTTTTGTAATACTAGGTAATATATCATCTTTATAGAATTTAGAATTCAGAATAAAGATTTTAAAAATGTTATTTTAAATTAGTTTGAAACGCTATTTAAATGTGTAATATCTTGCAAATAATTGCTAGAAGGAAAACATTTTACAGTTTTGATTTATACATTCATTTAAAATGCAAAATTTAGAAGCAATTCCCGGAATATTCTACGAGACTGAGCAGTTTTGAAATAAATATACTATATCAAATGAAATTCTAAAAATTTAAAATTAGGAATAGCTAATAAAAAAATCCGTGTATAATTTTAATAATGTGATAGAAAGACTTTTGGACTATTCACATACATTTCAACTGCGTAATTTCCCAATTTTTTGTTGTTGTTTACTCAAAATTTCTCTTGAAGAATTTAAATGCAAAGTGAGAACGGTAGATAGAAATATTATTACCATTATCTATGGAAAATATAACCAATTTTTTTTCTTAGAGTTGTTCCGCTATTTTAATCTCCTTTTGGAATCACAAAATATAGTAAATATTTTCTAAAAAATTTTACTAAATGAGCTTCACGAAATATTACCAAATAGAAATTCAATATAAGGTTTTCTTACATTCTGTTGCGTTAAAAATCTCATTTGTGATTTGTAAATGAAGATAGATTGCATTAATGTAGCTTTTAAAATTGTTTCGTAATTGTAAACAATTCACAATCCCTTAAAAATCAAACTAATTCAACATTTGCGAGCCAAAATATGAAACAATTGTTCTCTGTACAGATGATCTATTTTTATTTTGAAGTTGTACAATTGAGAAAGATATTTAGAAAAAATATAATATTCAAATATAATAATTTTTAATTATTTATTTAATTTGTATATTTTATGAAGAATTTAAATGCAAAGTGAGAACGGTAGATAGAATTATGAATCTTAATAAAATTATTATAAAATTATTTATTATTATTATTCTAGAGTATGTGTGTGATACCTTAATATTTAAAAATATAATGGTATATTTGGGGGAAAATAGCTTGATGATTTTAAGTGAAATATTATAATTGAGTTAAAATGCTTCTGGAAAGCAAGCTAATTCAGTTACCGGAAACAACTTAAATCATAATTCAACAACTGAAATGATAATTTTATTTTCCTTACAAAATTCAGTTTTTTCTTTCGTGTTTTAAGAATTAAAATAGTTTTCTGATTGTATATATTTTTGTCACCCCTTCTTATTAAGATATTGTGAATAGGAGGAATAAATGTGTAATATATTAATTCTAGATTTTGAATAAAGTTTTAGAAAGCCTAATTGAAATATTCGAAAGCAACTCGAATCAGACGTTTATAATTTTAAGAAAATAAATAAAAATTTCCAAAAACTTTACTCATTTTTTGAACTAACCCAGCAATTCTTAGGAATAATTATGATTAATTTTAATAAGCTGCATATGAATAAACTTTTCGATATTTTTTCTTAAATTATAGATTCAGTTTTTGTTGGAAATATGAAATTATAACAACACTGGTTATATTCTAAAATGCATTTAAGTTTCAAAATAAAAATTGATTTTTTTTCAACTTCTTTGCATTCATGGTACCACTGATGGTTCTGGAAATTACGAATGTATCGTTTGGACTGAATTTATTATATGTCTGGTTAGGTACCAACATAACTTGTACGAAACTTCAAATAACAAGACATTTAATTTAATGAAATTTTCTAACTTTAGGAAACAGTTTTAAACTAACATTTTGGTTCATATGTAGTCTCGTGTAATCGAATTTTATTTTAATTTTATTGTTTGTTAGTTGTTATATGTGGTTGGATTTTTTTAAGTATTAAAAAAACTCTCACATGGCCCAGTGTAAAGAAGTAGGTGCTGTTGTATATATTTTATGTAAAATATTTCTTATAAAACTTTTATTTTGTTTTTAAATTTCATTATTACTGCTTACTTTTCTCACTATTTCAATTTATAAACTTATTTATAAAGGTATGCTCAAAACGTAGCCTTTTATTGTTTACTTAATACCTTATTATACTTCATTACGACTCCAAAATAATGACGTTAAATACAGAATGCAATAGATACATCTTAACCATTAACGAACGGCCTTTTTGGAATTATTGTTTGTTTCTTTACAATGCTGTGTTTATTTTCGCAATGCTGACGACCGTGAAGAAATTAAATTTAAAATTAATTACTATCATCAATCCAATTCTTATATTTTTAACAACTGTTTGGCGTTACCAGACTCTTGTGCCATAATACAGTCAAATACAACTAACTCTAAAAGTGAATAACCTACGCAAAGACACACCAGTCAGTTCTAACGTAACTATTTATTTATCAATTACTGTAATATAATGCCTAAGGAATTTTCTCACTCTTTGGGGACCTTTGGATTAATCCACGTATTCAAATATTATTAAAACAATACGCTCTTACCAAAACCTTTCCAGTCGAGGTTACTTTGATTTACCAAATCCTCTGCGGCAGTTACCGACCGTAACAACTCTTGATATTATGGATCTCTTGCTTGGTATACACTCAGAGTTAACCACACTCGTCCTCTATCTTCTAAAGTTCCCTTTACTTATGCACCGTAATATCTAAATCCCTTCACTTTATTTCCAACTGGATCTAATTGACACGATCACGTTTCATTTGGGTCGGGAAGAAATTGTTATTTCCAGAAATCAATCTCAAATTAAGTCCCCAAGGTTAGTGAAGAGAAGATAGTGAATAGTCCAACGTCACACTATAATATGTTAAGTTAAGATGTAAAGCAATAATGATTGCAATAATAAATAAATCGCATATAAGTGATGTGAGTTATACCGTTTTTAAGGTAACAGTTCCCCTTCGAAAAAATGTTTTTGAATTAACGTACATTTTGCCTACAAATACATATTTTTATGACCTTATGGAGCTTCAAAATTAGAAGAGCACTCACGAAAAGTTTTGTTGGTGTATATTTTTACCATAAAAAATGGCCTTTTATTCAATATATATGTTGGAGAGATCGCCAACTATCTGATGGTGCTGCCGTCAGAAGCGCCAAGCTGCTGCCCTAACCTGTGCGCAAGAGAAAGAGAGTGTTCTGAGAGCAACGACGAGAAGGTTCTGTTCGACCGCGCGGAGGCGGAAAAGAGCTATTTTTAACTCACAACTGCGAGGATGTGGTGGTTGTTAATAGTGAACATTCATCCTGTTACTGCACGAAGGTGGAAAAAGGACCTGTAATGTATGTTCATCTCAAATTGTCCGCATCAGTTGGTCCTACCTATATGTATCCAGAAAGTCTATAGTTGAATGTGCATTAAACACCGTATGTCCAAATTTCAGTTAATCGTTAGTGAGTCGAAGTGTGACTCCTGTCAGCTTTACACACGTACACAAACACTGTAATGTTTTGGAAACGAAAACAGCCAGGTTAGAGATAAGTATTTAATTTTGTTTCGCCGCTAAACATGCGCCATGATACACACTCGTTCCTCGTTTTCTCACCCTTCTTCGTTCAGTTATAGACCCTAGTAGGTGCGCGCGCATCTGAGTCTCCGAGTTTAAATGGGTGACTTCGTCAGTGATGAAATCAACTGGTTTGTGCGGTGACGTTAGCTACAACACACACACACACACACACGATTTTATGTTTTGCAGGAAGAAAAAATATCGTTTTTAGAGCCAGAGAAATTCATGATAAAGTAATATATGAAAACAGCTGTAACTCAGATTCTAAATGAGATGAAAACAAATTTCAAATAGATTAGTAAAGATAAAAGATTGAAATTTAATATGAAATAAAAAACAAACGATATACTGACTAAAAATTGTGTTTTGAAGGCGTATTGTCCCATCAGTTGATGCTAGAGCATATTTTTTGTGTCTTAAGGACTGCTGTTAATATAAATAATTTTCAGTGGAAAAATAATCATAATCAAAATATTAACAAGATAACTGAAATGCTTTAAAGTAAGAATAAACCAAATAATCATAATAACAAAATAACTGAAATGCTTTAAAGTAAGAATAAACCAAATAATCATAATAACAAAATAACTGAAATGCTTTAAAGTAAGAATAAACCAAATAATCATAATAACAAAATTCATATCACAAAATAAGAATATAAACGTCACACATCTTCATAACTTAAATGATTAAGAAACTTCTGATGAAACTATTGGATTTTTAGCTACAAAATATTACCATATGACTGAGTTGGCGATACATATTTATATTATTCAACTTTTTAGAATTTGTTTGTTGCTTAAAATAGCTACCGGAATTATAAACATGTACCAATATCACTGATTATATTTTTACATTGCCATTTCTTAGAAAAGCGAAGATAAGACGAGACATGTGTTGATAGCACATTCTACACACACATATATTAATATCAGCTTTATAAAATGAAGTAATCAAAGTGTTGATAGTGCATAACAGCTCTTTCATCCAAATAATATCATTCCTTGTTCATTTATGTAAAGATTAAGATGTCTGGTTTGCGGAAAATCGATACAACGCACATTTAAGATGTTCATTCGTTTAATTTTTCTTAATAAACTGCACGACGTAGTTCACTTTTCATCAAATTTCTAGCAGAGAACGAAGGCTGCAGCATATTTTTTTTGCCGTTTTGCACTCTCATAAATATTCAAAACACTCCCCCAAGGCGATAAATATGCAAATTGTGCTACGGAAATGCTCTGCCCATATTAAGATGATAAAACGTGCAGGAGAAAGGCTTTGTTTATTAATATTTAAGGGGGCATCATAAACAAGAATGGTTCATAAGAATGGCCAGACGGGAAACGTGATGCTGTGAACGAGAAGTTGTAATAATAAATTGAAAACCAACACAAATTTACGAAATTTATGTAAAGTGAACACCCCGTTTATATAAGAAGATAATTAAAGATACCGAATTTTGATCGGTAACCAAGCTGCATAAAATTAAAAACAAAATTTTGTAGGTTTTGCAATTTTTTTTTTATTGTAAATGTTCACGTTGTTGACTGTAATTAAACATTTGAGATTGCAAAGATGTTCTCTGAATAAGTCTATACATCTTATGAATATATTAAAAGATTCACAAAGTATCAATCTATGATAATTTTTGAGTTTGAATTAAGAGTCTAGGATTTTTACACTGAAATAACTCGGAAAAATTTATGTTTTTTAAACTTAGTTTTATGTTTTTTACTTTATTTCTTCTAATGTGTTATAATCGTAAATTCCTAAACCTTTAAGATGAAAACTCGTTCTGAATAATCTTATGAATATATTCATATATTTAATCAATATGAACCTATGACTATATTTAAGAATTTAAATTAATATATATGCATACATACAATTGATATTTTAGTAAATGAGACTCTTTTGTCTTCATAAATTCATATATAAATATTCAAAATCTTCTTAATCTTCTTCATATATGAATCAAAAGCAAAATCTTGCTTAAATATCTCCAATGCAATGAGGTCATTCACCCAAAGGCGCCATTTCGTCGAGTACATCTTCTAGAAAATTTTCTTTTGTCTTGATTCATCACTGAAAGGGCACCACTAGCGTTTCCTGTGATACAAATTTAAAGTCACTCGATATACTAAAATAAAGTGAGTGACTATTCATTTGAAAGAGTATAAAATGTATTTACTAATTTACGAAGTTACAAATGTTTTTTTTATATTATTGCTGTCGTTTCTGCGGCTATATCGAATACTTCGGTATCTCCCTAGTGTTCCATTAGAGTCTTAGCTTTATATTATGTGCAAAAAAAGATAACGAAACATTATTATCGCCCCACCCGACACTTTGGTGTGATCCTTACTCTAATAACGCGTTCCTTCTATCTCGCGAACTTCTGGGAGCGGTGCTCAACATGGATAACTAATCGCATGCAAGACGGTTATAAAAGAAGTTAAAGTTTCTCTGTTTAGACCTGCATGTAGTCCGTTTTGTGAAATGGATGTCAACGAAACTTGTTATAATGGGAAGGGGGGATCATGAGGAAAAGAAATCTGCAATAAAAATAATAATTCGAATTTCGACCGATAAGTGGAGGTTCCTCATTTGCAAGAAAGAACGTGATAAAAATTTGGAGAGGTTTAAAAACTCAATAGTCATAATCGTAACTAAAATCATTCTGCACTTTGCTGTTAATGGAGAAAGAACAAGCGTTACTGGTGAAGTTATTTTATCAAAACGACAGTAATTTGTCAACTGCACTGCGAGAATATAGACGCTTGAAAAGCTTACAAAAAGGCCTATGTCGCGGCAATATTTGAAAAAGATGATTACTAAATTCAAAGAGTTGGGAAATTGGGTGTACTGCAAGGAAAAGGACGGAAATTCTTTCAAATGAAACTGTGGAAGAAGTCACTCCTGCCGAGCCGATAGGGCGTTCCATTCCAGTTATTCATCGACAAGTGCTCGAATGGTATTGTATAATTTCTCTCCTCCTTTGGTATATAGTACAGAAGTTTTCTTCGATTTATTGTAAAGATATATCTATACAAAATCCACGTTTTACAAGCTCTGAATCCTGCAAACGCACTCTGCTTGAAAGTTTCGGGAGAGAACAGCCGTTGACAATGCATGTCCATGAAACATTGAAACATTTTGTGGTCACATTTTACCCTAAGCGGAGCAGTGAATACTTAAACCTGTCGCATATGGGACTATGCAAATTATAATGTTGTGCATGAACAGTCTTTACATCTTTATTATATTACTATACATGGTGTGGATTACCTGCTGATTTAATTCTTGGTTCCCTATTTCTTTGAGGTGAAAACTCCTCATGGTCCTCAAAGGAATTCCATTAAAGATGCCCGTAACTACGACCTTCTTCAACAGCAGGTTATTCTTGCTTAAAAGAACGAGAGACTATTGTTTTTATGCAAGATGATACCTTACCTAACATTTCTCGACCAGTGATGGCACTGCTTCGTGCTTACTTAGGAGATGATCATACAATTTCGAGAAGTATTTCGACTACTAAGCTTCCTCATTCTCTGGACTTGAATCCCTGCAATTTGCTGTAATTTGCGGTTGTGAGGATTACTGAAAGATTGTGTCAATCGAGAAAGCATACAGATTCTGGCTAAAATGATAAAAATCAAAACACGTTATGTTGCCACAATTGGTCGAGAAACCCTTCACGCTACTGTTGAACACGCTATGATACGCTTCATGTTTCCCATTTGTGTATTTTGTTCTACTCCCTCCTCACTACTTTTTATATGCCCTTTGTTCCCCCTTCTCACTTGGTGCTAAAAATTAGAACTATTACTTTTTATTGCAGATTTCTTTTCCTTATGGTCCATATAACGCATGCACTGTGTTTCATCGGTATCAATCTACCAGAACGGATTCTACGTGAGTCTAAATAGGGTAAATTTAATTACAACCACCCTGGGTTATAATAAGACATTTTACTTATCTGAGTAACATTAAACAAACGATTCCAGGAGTTCATTGGATCCTATTCAAATAGTTTTTAAAACGGGATCCAAATCATATGTTCACTCTCAGTGCATCTTCTCACAGTTTTTGGAGCCAATATAATGTTTCTATGAATCTGTTCAATTCTTTGCTACTCACTGTGCTTTATTTTATGTAGTAATGCAGATTTAGATAAGTCACGTTATTTTTACATGATGGAGTTCTCATATCAAGCATCGTGGTGAAATGGCTTCAGAGGTTAGTTTAAGAGAAACACTTGTTAGAATTGTATTAATGTAAATTCCTCTGATAGCATTACACTACTTATTTGCTATTAGAGTGTTAGATATTTTTAGCATACATCTGTTATCTTTGGATACACTTTCATAATTTTTCAAAGTGGATATATAAATTCTTCAGAAATAATTCTGTGGAAAGCTTTTTAAATGAAGATGATATCAAAAGTTATTTTCAAGACACTTTCACATACTCCAAAGAGCAAACCTATCACTATCTCTGAACTAAATGATATACGTAAAATATCATCAGATTTCAACTTACAACTAAGAATGAATGATAGAGCACTTTCTTAATCAAGGCTCACAAAAATTTTGATATGGAGTTATACAGTAAACACACACATGATCCAAGCATAACAATAAGAATCTTACTTCTCTTCAACTGTCTTGGTAGACTTTTCCTGGACCTATTTCATTCAAACATCTCAATTTCCAATTATGCAAAGGAAAGTTTATGTATAAATTGAGGTTTTGAGAGAAAAAGAAAGGAGGGCGGAAGGATAGGAGATAATAATAATAATAAGAGGGTTACAGTAATAAAAATGTTAGTGTGATGTGTACAGAGTTTTTTTGGCGCGTATAATGGGATATGTTGAGATTAGAACTCAATGTTATCGGAACATTTGAAGGAGGTACTCGAACCATAAGTGTAGTATTTTATTGATTATAGAAATTATTAGTACTCGCAGATAGGGATTTAGCTGTGGAGAGATCCACTTTATTTGAAGATTAATAAAAGATATCATGGATGTTGCTGACTGTATTAACTAATTTGTTTGTACTTGAACTTAAGCTGAAATTTAGATCTTATGATTAGAATTTACTTTAAGATGCCAGATGAGATGGATAATAGGATTTAGCCACATAAGCAGCTATAGAAATAAGTTTGAGATATATGTCGAATTTCCTGGATAAAAATATACGAATAAAAGAAAAATTTAAATTAATACTGAAATTTTACATTAAAATTAAGCCTCAACTATCTATATCTTTCGAAAATCAGCAAGAACGTGAATGATGCAGTTGATCAAAGAAGAATAAAATCGATCTGATTATCAAGAAATTAATTAAAATGTTTCTCTTGTTTTTAACGGAAAGATAATTAGAATTATGTGAATTGTGTTGATTAATTATTTCTTTATTTCTATAAGATATAATTAGAAGAAATCGATCATGTCCTCTAACCTTATTAGTAGACAACGCAGAAAAGTACCATGCGCAACAAAATTGGTTCCCTGAAGTTGATGAAATTTCTTCATTCAATAATCTTATGGTTAAGAAAAGAGTTGCCAAGTTCACTTAACAAGTTTGATTATTTAATTATTTTTAGTGGTAATGAGTCCTCAGAGAACATACTGGTAAAATATAAATTTGAATCAATATGTAAAAAAATTTAAAAAATTATACCAACTTAATCAAAATAAGGCATTTCTTAATAATTTTGAAAAAAGGAACACTTAAGTTATATAAAAATGCACATAATCGATGCAATGGATAATATTTAATCATACTATTGGAGAAATCAATTAGTTACTGTAGAAAATATGAACGCATTGATAAATGTAATAAAATTAATAGCATAAATAAGAAACATAACAGCACTGCTATGATTGCATATTCACGAGTAACTACTTCAAATAAGTACTTTTTCAATGGAAGCTCGAAATGACTTTTCATTGAATAATACAACTAAATATTAATATCAAATGAATATTATAATGGATTTGAATTCAAATATTTATTCCTTAGATGCTTTTTGGGAAATTTGAAAGAGTATGGAAAAGTATTATTTTTTCCTTATTGTTTTAATTAATTTCATTCATGTATACTTTGAGTACTGTAACAACCAATTAAACTTTTGAAATTTTATATCATACCTGAATCTGTTCAAGCTTAAATGCTGTATTGTCAAAATAATTAAAATTCAGTGTATCTAATTTCAAGTAATCTCGCTACTATGTTTAATAGGATGATATTTTTGTTGTTGTAATAAAAGGAAAACTTGATTTTTGTTTTGAGTACTCTAATTTTGCAATACTTATTTTAGCATGCTAATGTAATGGATTACATTCAGTAGCTCTCCTAACATAGAAGACAATTTATCCTATACGTTTATAGCCTGAGTAGGACTTTTTTATTCTTATGGAAACAATGGGGAGCTTTACAACAAGCAAAGCTGATCTGCAGAATAAATGAATTTTATTTATTTGTTATTATCCACGGCAAGTTTTCTCTCATTTACGAAGGCTTAGAACGTTTTAATGAACCCACGAATAGGACTTACCATTGTGAGTGGATTCTAATTAATTAATTAAGTTAATCGCATTGTTTTTAATAATCTGGAAAATCAGTGATGGTATATTTGACTCATTGAGATTATTTCACATTTTTTTTCTATTATTCCTACTAATTGTGTTATTCTTCAAACAGAATTTTCATTATTTAGTATATATTTATCGATAGTTCTTTGTTATTTGTTGTGAGTGTACGAGAAATGATATTTTGCAGTATAGACGCGGTTAAAAACAAAGTAATTTGAAACTTTAATTGAACTTTAAGAATAATTATAGATTATTTTCATTTCAATTCAGGTTAAATATGATAAAAATGTTCATTATTCGTTAAAATACATTAAATATGTATTACTATTTATCAATTTTATATTATAAGCAGTTAAATTTCATTTTAAATGAATTCCAAATATAGAATATTCTAATATGTATTTTGATTATCGAGGAGTTTTTGATCAAGCACATCCTTAAAGTAGTATTACACGGAACATATAACGCAATAATTTGTCTTGCTGAAGCTGCTTCTCAAATATTTCCTTGGACACTTGGTTCTACAATTGGAAATGCTAAGCTCTAAATCCAATATGCATTGGAATAAGGTAGGATTTTGAGTGCAGGCGAAAACAGTTTTTCTTAGAATAATTTCGACACACCGCCTTTTTACCAAGAAAATCAATCGTGTCTTCATAAGATAAAATAATACCTAATAAACTCAAAGTTATAATCAATACATTATTTAAACATATAACGTCGAGTATACACTTTTTCAAACATTAACTAATAAAATACACTAAATTGGATATACAAAATTAGCTTATGCAAAAATAAAGCAGACATCAGCGTTAAGTTTATTTTTGTGTAGATCAAATGGAAATGAAATGCACATTAAAATATAGGCTAGATTTTTATTTAACTATGATAAATTGTCTCATTATTTTCAAAAACATGTATTATATTTAAATTATAAAGAATTAAATTCAATTCCTATTGAACAAAGTTTACCAGTTATTTCAAATACGTGGTCCTTTTTCAGATGCTCTGTAATGAATGAAATACAAAGTCTGGATTTTGCTCTCTCCAACTATAACTATAAAGCTAAATTGATAGGTGATGTGATCTAAAATATAGTTAAAAAGGTTTTTATCTCAGTTTCTTAATGGTTGTCCAAAACATTAATGTACACGCAAATGTCAGTTTAAGAAGTATTTTGATGAATGTTTTATCTGACAATGTTATTCGAAGAAGTTTATATGGCATTGTTTGAAAATGGCACGGTATCAAAAATTTTGATAAAGCCTTTTTAAAAAAATGACTCTCCGAAATGGAAAGTATAAATTTTTCCTTAAAAGCTTGGATTTGTGAATAGATTTAATTTGAAACAAAAATATAGCTTGGAATTTTTTTTGTTAAATTTTTCATTAAAGTACAATGTACTTATGTTATTTGAATAACAATTTTTTTTGTTTATCCACTTCTTATATAATTTTGCATGTACAATGTTTTTATTGGAAATGAATATGACTAAACTAGGTACAAGAACGGCACTAATATCAGTTGAATTGATTTAACAATAATCAGGAAACACACAATAATTGTTAAATCAATGCAACCACAGCGAAATTTACTGAACGGTTATTAAATAAATATCATGTAATCACAAAACATTATGATTTAGTGACAATGATCTTTTATTTAAACCATGTACTTCAGAAGGTATGGATCAAAATTTACAAGAGAAAAAATATAAAAATATGTGATTATTATTAATAACAAGAACTTAAAGAATTTATTACTCCTATAAACAGTAAAAACAACAACTTTATGTTGAAAATTTTTAATTTATATTTTAGGCGAAGCATTTGAATAAATTACTTAAAACAGTGCCAAATAAAATCCCGTGGATAAGAAATGGTAGAAGAAAGAGCTATAGTAAAATTTATTTTATAAAATTGAACTTCAAACAATAATTTCTCCCTAATTTTAAGTATATATTTAATTTTTATGTTTTCAAATATTCCACAGCATAGCTTCAGAATCTATGTGTTAAAAATGGGTAAATTAGTTACCTTACGTGTGTTGTATAAATATGAATTTTTGAATTTTCAAAAGCAAAGTTTTGTTATTTTGAAAAACTGTCATATTTAAAAAAATAATAATTTAACATAATGAGAAAAAAAAATAATCTTAAAGGAATAATCAAATACACGCCCATGTTATGTCCTCCAGTATTAATTTTATATTTCCTTTGAGAAAATCGTCAAATCGAGATATTTCAAAATACCATCATGAAAATGCTGTATATATGTTTATTTGAATATTGCAAAAATGAATTTTTGTATTTTACCTTTCGCCTTGTAACTAAATTAATAATTTAATTTTCATGGGAATGAAATTGATATTCATCACCCAAAGGTAGAAGGAATCATGAGTACGTAAAAAGCAATTTCGCATTTCAAACTAATTTAATTATTTTCAGAAATTTGCTCACTAGTATTAAATATTTTCTTTTTTATAGCAATACATATATACGATAAATTTTGTATATTTTCAAAATGAAATCCTCTTTCTCTCATCCTAATAAAATATAAGGTAAATTTTTAAATCCCTGCATATTTCACTCTTTCGTGTAAATGAGTGTATCTCATAACATAAAAGTGTAGAATATTTTAAGTTTTCGAATATATTTAACTGTATAGAAAAGAGGCAGTTTTATTTTCTTTCCTTGCAGCTTATTCTTACTGAATGAAGTTTTCCTTTTCCCATTAAAATAATTAAATTAGAATGTCTACAGCCATCGGCAGTAAATTTTCTTATTTTCTATTTAATTCTAAAATGTATGTGCTGCAGATAAGAGCGCAATATTTTAAAATATTTTATAAATAAATTTAATCCTTTTAAAGCAATACCGACATTTTATTTTGTCTTGGTATTCTTAAACAGAATATTATATAGGATATCTTACAATATAATCCTATTATAATAATTTACATATTTATATGTTATGTTAAAATTAATAATGAAGAAAGCTCTTTTGTATTGTATTGAAGAACCGTGACAATTTATCCAGTTCCATAAAATTAAATAAATCAGAATGTCTACAGTCAGTGCCAGAATATGTAATTATTATTATTAGTTTAATTCCTGAAAATATGTGCGCTTCTACATAAAAGCACATGGCATTATAAAATAATTCACAAATAAATTTTAAATATTTTTAAAACTCATCAGACTTTTTTATTTTGCGTCTAGACATTCCTAAAGGGAATATTGATATATTTTGAACAAAATTATTATTATAATCTATATAATTATACCTTGTGATGCAGTAAAATTAAGGATCAGGGGAAATCTTTATAACATATTGAATAACCTTGGCAATTTTACTTTTGAAGGCATATTTCAAAATGTCTTAGAATTTTTGATATTTACTGTCACATTAAAATTATAAGCGAAACTCTGAGTGTGAATTTATTAATATTCTTGGTTTTACTTGTGTTTATATTAAAAACAATCCATGAGCAATTTTATCATCAAAAATATTTCAATATCTTATAAAAAAAGCATACTGGCATTTAGTGTCGTTTCCAGAAGAAAAAAAAAAGAAATTGTTTCTTTAATTGTTCATTTTAACTTATCAGATACGACTTCAAATTTCTGTGATAGTGTTTCCGTTAAATATAATTCACCTCAAAATAAACTCTTATTTATCGCCATTCTGACATACCTGACAAGAAAAAAATAGAAAAAAACCGTGGAAATTCCAACTACTTGTAGGAAATCCATTAGGAAAAAGGAACAAATCCTGCGAACAAGTGCTATTACGCTAAAAGTCGAAGTAGAAGTCACCGAAACTTCAAAATAACGACTTCGACTGAAGAGTTTATTTCTAAAAGTTTTTGGAACTTTACTCATCTCAAGGGTACAAACAAGTTCAAGTTGCTATGAGTTTTAGCACTTCATTAGACATTATCGAGAAATAGTAATTCTTTCTATATATTTTATATCACTTTCAGAAAACACTTCAAATGAAATATAATCATCTGCAGTTTCAAACAATAAAGCAGGCTTCTGGAAGATAAATTTCAATTAAGTATTTATTATGGTGCGAAATTTTATACATTTATAAAGGAAACTGGAAACATTTTATTATAATTTGAAAAAGGGTAATATTTTTACAGAAAATAAATAGAAATAAATATTAGTTTATTTCAGATTATTCGAATTAAACAAAATTAAAAATCAAATGAAATTTTATTAGCTTTTCTAAATCATAAAATACACTCAATAAAAAAAATCTTATTTAAAAGCAATCCTCAGTTATATTAGGATAACAAAATATCAATAATTTGGGCGAACAATTTATTTTCAGCGTGTATCATTACCTCATTATGTAAGCAAACGGGAAATGAATTTTCTGTTTATCAGAAGCAATTTTTATATACCCAATACAATACTTCCTTTCTACCATAATTCCTTTTTCAGTAGATGTTAAATTTTTGAGTTAACGGTATATTTTAATAAATTGAATACAAAGGATCAAAACTATATACAATTTCAAAAAAATTGGAAACAAGAATATTTATGAATTTTTAAATTGTTTTGCTATGAATGCCTTCTTTTAAAACCAACAACTGCAAATATATCCCCTATAACTTTTTGCATTGAATCTACGATTCTTTGAATAACCTTAAATGCCTAGTTGGTTAAGTTAATAAAGTAATTAACTTAAAGGGCTGTTGGGGAATTTCTCATTGAAGCATTTCCCTGTAATCCAATCAAGAGATTTCGGGCAATTGATTGAGGGTTAACGATCCGTTCTCCAAATGATTCGGTTAATCACAGAAAATAATTCCCTTTTTGAATTGAGATTGTATGCTTTATTATTTAAAAACCATTTTCTGCTTACAGTTTTTTTTAACAGATACATTTCTAAGCAAATTTATTTATTCTGAGCGAAAATATTGCCCTACTATGCATTGGGTTCTTGTACTTATAATATTTGATTAATCGGCAAGTATATTGCGCATAAATTTCGTTGAGAATCATGAAAAGAGATGCTTGCCTTTACAGTTATATTCATTTTAAAACAGAGTGCAACGAGTGTGTTTCATTGGTTTCAACTGATTTGTAGTTTTAAATCAAATCAAAGGAAACCATTGAGAAGTAAAGATGCTCTGGATAACATTTATCTAAGAACTTCGTGTTGTATGTACAAACAGTATTTCAAAGACAAAGTTTGTGATGATGATTTACTTGATCCACGATTTATATTTCTATGTTTACTTATATGAGGGTGTGTCAAAAAGTACTCATTTCTGATGGCAGAGGAGGGCTTTTTCAACTTAAGCTAATGCTATAGTTGTGTTCTGCTATCCATTAAACGTCCCCAAAACTAATTTGACACTTTAACTAGTTAGTATTGATTTGGTAGCTATTTGCTGCGAAATCAAATTTTATTGCTGACGCTTCGAATTGTCGATGTCATTTTACGTCAACTTGTCACCTTCGAAAAGACCAGTATGCGTCATTTTATACCGGAAACTAAACAACAATCAAAACGTTGGTTGCTTTCTGTGAATTTGTTCCAAAGAAAGTAAAGATGGTCTCATTGGTACTTTTTTGAACCATCCTCAGAAAATTGAGAAAATCTTTATTTTTTTTTTATCAGAGAAAAAGGTTATTCAGTAAATATGTCGTCTATGTAGTAATATATTTACTACTAGTCAAGACAAAATTAAATTCCCCTTCACTAACTCATGGTTTATTGAATTTGTCTTTGAGACAACGAAATTCTTCAGTAATCGAAAATCTCAGGAAACATTAGTCTGAATGTTTATATTATAAATATTACTTTTGCATTCCCTCTAATCTAAAGGGTATTTTTTCCCGGTTCAGTCCGAAGACTGTTCTAAAAATCTCAAAATAAATTAGTTTTAGATTTATAGGGATCTTTAACATCCTAGCAAGACTGAATTGGCAATATTCAATTAAGTACACTTTAAAATGTAGATGCTATTTTATTTATTTTTTTTGTTTATCTTTTGAAACAACATTGAAAATCAATTCATTTCTTATCCTTATGCTTTTCTTTCTACTCCAATACCAATAACATCCCCAGTAAAGTGAAATGTTAATATACTTTGTTATGGAATAGGAAAGAAAAATATCCTTTCAAATCTGAGCTATAATCTATTGTGCAAAATGACTATTAGTTAAATTTGTTACCCACTGAGACTTAAATTATTTTATTTCTGTAAAATATAAGTAAATTAGAAAAAATGTTTAAAAATTAAAATAATTTAATTTCATTGAATTGAACTGACCACGTGTGAAGGGCTTCACACGTCGACTTTTCTGTATGGGGCATTTTAAGATATTTTCACTATTTGATTTACATATCTAACACATAGTGCGTACGAGCCATTTAAAAAGTTAAAATAAAATATATTAACGAACAAAAAATAACATCGACAGATTCGCAAGCAATTATGTTAGATATTATTCCACAATATTGCTACTAAATTGGTTTTGTTTCCTGCCCAATTTCTCCTGCGGATTCATTTTCAACAGCAAAGACCCAAAACACCAAGACACCAAAAAGCCTGTAGATGTCTCAAATCAAACGAAACTTATTCAAACATCTTCTAATTTATCAAACATTTTTAAAATAATCTGTACTTCAAAAAGGCATAAAATACACACAATCTGAAGAATCAAAAAGTATAAATTTTGTAATTTATTAGCAATGCAAATAATTCTTCGATACGCAACATGCCAATAGCAGAGTGTAATTTATACAGCACGTCAATGCAGTTACGTTGATCTGATAACGATTACACACACACACACTCATAAAACAAGAATATTTCTTAAAGTTATGAAAATACTACTTTAATAAGAATTGTTTTCATTTGGCTGGTTAAAATATAATAATATAAAGAGAAGCTATCCGTCAACCGGGGTAGCCTAGTGGTCAAGGTTTCGGATTCGTGGCCGGTGGTTTTCGTTCAGTCATGGATTCGATCCTTGGCCGCCAAAGACCTGCCGTGTAGGTGGGGCTAATGCAAGTTAAATCTGATGGGGCCCAAAGTCCTCTCATTGGTGTGGTGTGGATGTTAGGAGAGGGGGTGTCAGCTCTAGTGTCGTCCTCGTCACTTCAGAATTATGAGGTCCGTTGCCAATAGCCCTCGTGTTGATTCTAGTGCTACGTTAATAAGAACTAAACTAAATACCCGTATACCGACCATTTTGATTTCGTGAATATAATGTTAATCCTTTGGAATTTCTACAACCAACCGCAAATATTTAACATCGTGTCTATTTGAATGCGAAATAGTACTTCGGAAAGAGCAAAAAAAAAAAAAAAAAAAAAAAAAAAAAAAAAAAAAAAAAAAAAAAATGAAGATTTCTGCGAAATTACATTTTCTGTCCGATTTTGGAAAATATTTTAGAATACCTTTAAAGAACAGAAAACCTTCAAACGAATAATTAAAACAGGGATAAAAATATTTTTAAAAATTGGAGGAAAATGTAATACATAAGAAACCTTCATTTTTATTGCTCTTTCGGATGCGTTTTTTACATTCGAATAGATACAATAGTAAAAAATTGAGGATGGATGTTGAAATTCCATAGGATTAACATTACATGCACGAAATCAAAATGTCCAGTAGACAGGAGTCTTAAGTGATAGTTTGATAGCTTACGGAGAAATTAGGCCTTCCAACCCTGAATCTCCATTCTGAAGAGCTGTAAATGAGTTGATTCGACTTGTTACCTTCCATGGAAATTTAAGAGGTAAATAAAGTTAAAATAAAAAATCGCATGCAATAAAAAATTAAGATTAACTCAAAAAAATACATTAAAGTCGACGAGACCAGAAAAAAAGTGGTGGAAACTTTAGAACTTATGCTATTCGGTTGAGAGAAATTCGGAACCTGCATATCATTTTATATGTCTAGCCAATCAGAGTGCAGCCTCTCGCGCTGGTGAAGAACCAGATTGAAAATTTTCCGAACCGTGCATAGATAGTTCGTACATAAGTAAGTAATCCTACTGATAGAGACGGCTGCTTTGAAAGCAAGTTTCTTTATGAGATATACTTTGCAAAATTGTTTGAACTTTGAGTGAAAAAAAAAAGTGGTGAATATCGGTAAAAAATTAAATTTAAATTAAAGTAAAATATTTCTGCATTTGTTGCCTTAAATGAATGTATAAGAAAAGGGACGATTATCTTAGTAAAAATTCTGTTTTATTTAAAATAAACTTGAACTTAAGGTTTAATTTTATAAATAGGAAAAGGATTGAATTAGAAAACTAACCTAATTTTTCTATGAATACATTTTCAAAAAATGAAAATGAATATTGTAAGAAATGACCTTATTAATAAATATATTGTAAATGACTGCAGCTACATTGATAAATATTCCAGCTAAATTTGGAAACCTTTTGGTACTTATAATAGATTTTAAATTAAAAATTGCATTGCCATTATTTTTTTAAATTAAACCTTTTTAAGTTATTTTTAAAATTAATTGTATTTTAAAAATGGATATCCGAAAGATATGTATTAACTGCATGAATCAGAGAGTATAAAATAGAATGTAATCAATCAATTATACATTCAATATACGATACCTCCGAAATTCTTCTTGAACATTCTCTTGAATCAACACACACACACACACACACATATATATATATATATAATGACTGTCTCTTCCTGTAAAACACATTTACCTTTCTACAGAATTTCGAAAATTGAATCAAAGCATTTCTCATTAATAAAATCCCATTATTAAATGTGTTTTCTAGGGTAAATAAGTTGTTTTCTTTTTTCTGAATGCTATTTTAATTTAATGTGGCATAACAATTTATTTTTAAATATCCGAATAATCTCTTGAAAAAACTAACATCAGATAAAAATTTATTGAAACTGTTTTTTTCTGAATGATAGTTAAGATTATGTGAGACACATATATAAACGACACATACATTTGCTGTTTTCAATTAATTAATTTAGAAATGCTCTTTTAAATTTTTATAATAAATACATAAAAATATAAAAATTCCTTGTCTTCATCAATGTTATCGTGAACTATAATTTGAGACTAATTATTTAAGTGCACATATAAAAAAGTCTGTCATCTGAAATGTAATTAAAAGACACCCACTCAATATATTATTCAGGAAGGAATTGAGGAGTAAATATTCAGATCCATTGGAAAAAAGAATGAAAAATAATTTTTTAAAAGTGCATTGTTAAAATAAATGAAAAATAATTGGACTGAGAGAACATAAACTGACATGGAATTATTTACTTTGAAAAATAACATAAAACTCCTTTCTTATTTTTGTGATTTGGTATGTTTACCACTTCGAGTATGAAGCTTAGTTTTTGCATGATGTAATCGTTATTTTAGCAGAAAGCAAATATAAATGGAATGAAAAGTAAAACTCGATGATTATTTCTTTGAAAGAGCTTGAATCGAAGGAAAAAAATTAAAATGTATTCTTTTCGCTCTCGATTTTTCAACAACATATTTTATTGATACTAAGACTCTGGCATATTATTAAAATTAGAATTTTTTTGTGAGATATCGTCATTATCTCTAGAGATTAAAGTATTTATTTCTTGTAGTAATTGAGATTCGAGAAAGATATTTGTTAATAATTGTAAAGAGGAGTTTTTAAAATAATTACGAGAGTGAATAATTTTCGCAATTAGTATTCATTTTGTTAAATTGCAAAGACAATTAAAATGCACTGTTGTATTTATTTGCATTAACTATTAAATAATTTTAAAGCTGAAATATTAGAAAAAATTACTATTTTTAAACAACATCTTAAAGGATCTCAGAGCCCTTAAACTTCAGAACCTCCAATTTTTGAAAAAAATTACATGTTAGAACCCCTTTTTTTCTGAATATATTGGTGCCAAAAGTTTTACGATACAACCAAAATGTCTAGAGTTTTAGAGAGAAAAAAATCAACCTTGTTTTAGTGTTTTTTTATTTTTCAAATTTATTTTTCCCAAAATAAAAGATTTTAGTTTACGCCCAGGTTTTCTCAAGTACTATTAATCATATTAGTTTGAAACTTCCTACTCATGCTCAAAAGAAGCTTATTTATGACTTATATATCAATTTGTAAGCAAATAAATAAATAAAAAAAAATTATAGTTTGATTCTTTCGTAGCATTTCGTAGTTTTCTCAATAATTATGTTAAAAAGATTTTTTTCCCAAAATTTTTTATAAGAAGTATGTACAACTTCAAATCAAACATTTTTCTACTAAACAGCTTTACTTTTGTAAATTTTGATTAATGTGTCCTTCAGAGTTGTGCGCCCAGTGTAAAATTAGATTTTCTTAATTTTGAAAAAAAAGCTGTCCATTTTATATTTCTTTATATAATTTTCTAAGAATTTTTTTAAAAATGTAATCAAAACATGAGAATTAATGTAAATATATTTAAATATTATAATGTAAAAGTGTCATGTTTCTGTTTTGTTTCACGGGTAAGTTAAAAAATGATGTTTTTCGTGTACACGGATTATAGTTTAGAGTCCTGAGACACCTTAAAATGTGGATGATTGATAAAAACTTCAAACAGAGGATCGCGAAACCATTTTAAAATAATTAAATGTTCATTAATATTAGAAAGTATCAGTAAATTAAAATATTTATATTTCAGTGTTTATGTAATGACCAATGATTATTAATTATTTCATTATTAGGTTTGCTTAATTAATCAAGAAAATATACAGTCAACAAAAAGCTAACCAATTTAGTATTCAATTCATTGAATATTTAAATTTCAATAATCAATATTGCTTTCTCTGTAGTTAAACGCCTTAAACGCGTTTGAACTAACTCTTATGATATCAGTTAAAATCTATTCTTACCAACTCGCTCAAGTTCAAAAGAATAAGCTAATTGCGATTTCAGGTTCGTTCCTTGAACCTTCTTCCGGCCTCTTGAAGGATTTCTGTGATTGCTTTTTAAACAACCAATGAACGGAGTCTCACTTTGATTCTCTATCAGATAACTAGCTTCCAATTCTTTAACTCTCTATTATTCATTTCATCGTTGCTTATAAATATAATTTATCAAATATATTCACTACCCTTTATAATTTCAAACAAATCTGCATAAGTAACATTTTATTGGAAGAGATTTCATCTAAAGCAATGTGAAAAGAATAGCCTCCAAGGTTAGCAAATAAAAAACCGCGATATAGCCCAACGTCATATTTTTGAAATATTTTTTAAAAATTTCTTACTAATAGTTTTTCCTGAATAACCTGATTCAATAATGTCTACCCTCTCATTTTAAAGTGCAAAGAATCCAAAGGGTCTCACTTTCAATATCACTATAGACATTTGAGCACATTAAAAACTACCAGCACTCTATCATCAAGCGGTGGCTTGGTCGGCCGGCTAAAGTAGGAAAATGTTAAATCCCACTTGATGTACTTGTTAAATCCCAAATCAAGCATTGAATGCAATCAAATTGGCAAGCGTGCCAATGGTCCAAAAAGGAATTAAATGCATATTATAAGAAAGCAATATACGTGGGTACCTACTCAACCGACCGCTTCACCACTTGTTGGTAATGCCCAAGCGCTCTCAGATGTGTATAGTGATGTTGAAAATGGGGGAAGAAAGTCTTAAAAATTACTGAAATAATTCCAAACTTTGGCTTGAAAATACATTTGCATTGAAACATTTGTCCCTAATAGCGTCAATCTAATAAATTTTAGCTATTTTGCATCAAAATTGGCTAACTCTTTCGAATACACCCTCCTTGTTAGTTTATCTATCGGATTACTTGATTTGTTTCGTTAATGTGTGGAATTATCTAAAAAATAAGATTTTTCTTTATTTCGCCCAAGTAATGTGCAATTTAACTTTTCTGTATCGTTAAAGAGCAACAGTTTATTGTTTTGTAATTTCTTTTCCTATCTTCTTTTTCTCTCTGACGTTTTCTAAGACTTGGCAATTGAGGATGCCCGTAACATTGAAATATTTCTACTTCAACTATCGATAAAATAAACTCCCGGTACTAGACAGGGTTTCAGAAAAAAGTAATTGCATATCTAAATGTGTTACAAATAGATGTGATTATTGCAAAAATAATTTGGTATGTGATGCAAAATGTTGTCAAACTTTTGGTAGCAGTAAGAGCATTTTTTTTTTGTAAATTAATTTCTTTGATTGTAATAATACTTTGAAAACTCTGAATTGTTCCTTTGTATTCTACTTTGTTTACTAATTAATTATATCAATTTAACACCTTAGACATTGAAAAATTAATAAATAAATTATGTTACAACCATTTTCCGTACTTTTTATTTTTATGGGATAAAAATATAACTTTTTTTTTTCAAATTGTAATGTCTAGTATTTCTGAGCTGTTTGTCTGAGTAGTGATTAACTAGGTAATGTGAGAGAGGAAACAATTTTACTCCCTTTAAGCACTCGACCTAGTTAATTCGAAAATTATCCAAATAATGAGCACATAGCTTACGTAATAGGAGATAAGAAAAAAAAATATTCTTCACTTTAGTGGATCTTCCAAGTTAATCTGCAGATTACAGAGATAATTTACACGCTGTCCGATTTTCAAATTTTAGCATGAACGTATGTACAAAATTCATTACTCATAATAAACAACTAACAAATGTAAAACGATCGCAACTTTATACGAATTATTTCCTTTCACTATCTATTTAACATAATAATAATTCTTATTATTTACGCAAAACTAAATTTAAGCACATCTAACAGTATAGTTTTAACTATTAACAAATGTCAGATAACTATTATAAGACCCGAAAACTCCATACATGAAATGCTCATTACACATAGTCGATACCGGGATGGACGTACCTCTGATTATCAGGGTGCTTAGTCTAATGCTCTCACTGGTATGCATCAAGCGAGAATTGATGTTTTCTCCTTAGAACCTTCGTGCAGTTAGCTGATATCTCTCTGAGATCTCTGATGCATTACGTCTGATTGGATTAGGGAAGATCCTTATGCTCTGATGCTAGATGTTCGAAAGGAGAATCTTTCAATGGCTCCCGCATGATTTCAATGACTTCAAGAGATCATTGGCCTGATCTTGTTTATCGGAATAAAAATTTTGGGTATGTGATTGCCTATCATCCAACAAAGGAAAAATAGCCTGAATCATAACATGATTCCCATAAAGAAGTTTTTCAATGCGTGTAACGTTTTGGGTTGTTGTTTCTTATTTGTCTTGTCTAGACGATTGTAGTTGTTTTTTTAATAAATGCTAAGCATTAGTATTTGATTTACTATTGATTATCTTATGTAGCTTCAAGCTCTTACAGAATGCTCATTTAAATATAATTTTTCAATACAGTTTAAAAGTCAAAATTTTTATGTCTATTCTTTACCAAACTAGGCAGTATTATTATAGGTTAAATGGAGAATATGTTTACCTTATGATTCATGATGTTGATTTCTGTGGTGAATTACTTTAATAATCTTTTTTATTTACGCAGTACGTTAGGAGCTTCACTTTAGTGGATCTTGTAGTTTTAGTTTTGTAGTTTAGTGGATCTTTAGTGTTGTTTAATGTTCAGTAAGTCCGATATTTACGACCTAGAAATGCCCTATGTTCTTTACTCCTTCCCATAGAAGCTTGTTCTTTTAAGTAAATACAGATGAAGTATGTAAAGTGAACATCCCAGGGACTATTCAGAAATTTTTTTCCGGCCATCTGAATCATTGTTTTATTCATCATTTTTTTCCACCTTATATTTACAGAATATTTTCTAGATCACACACACATTTTCGTATATTAGCGAGGTTTTGGCATAGCTTTACAAAATAGGAGTATTGTGCCAATGAAACCATCTATTTACTAACAGATTTCATGCAAATTGCTTAAAGTTAATATTAAGTGATGTCAAATATAATGATTAAGATTGTAAAATAATATGTTTGGAAATTTTCTTTGGAACTCTATTGCATCATTTTATTAATACATCGTATTGACACACTGAAGCTTAAAATATTGCTTAAAAAATCTAGACATTATTTAGTTTCTGAATTCATTATTTTTAGTAAAATAAATTAATTAGGTGGAGATCATAACACATTTTTAAAAAGGAGATCCGATATCCAGTATTAAAAGAATGAACAAATGAAGTGTCAGGAATTTTTACTCCAAAGTCAGTTGCGAGATCTCAATTTTATTATATTTCATTACAATAAAATTATTAACTCTTTTCATAAACATTTCATTTCTTTAGCTGTCAATGATTATTTCTTTTTGTTACATTTTCCCCATCTGAACATGTAGCATATATAAATGATTACTAGAACAACGATTCTATAGCCAGAAGAAACATTACTTTAAAAGAAAAATATTTTGGAATGTTATAAACAGTAAGAAATTTTTCAATATAATCAACATAAAAAAATACACAAAAATTATCAGGCTTTAGATACTTGTTTCGAAAGATTTACTAACGTTAAAGAATATTTGATTGATCATTAGCAGTTTTAGAACTTAGTCGATCTTTTCCTAACATTTAACAAAATAACTTATGCTGTAAGTGCAATGAAGGTATGATGTTCTGTTTTAAATCACGCACAGGCTTTTATTATCATAACTCTAAAGTTTTCTAAAATATACTTAATATTTAAATTTAATATAAAAAGTAATATTTTTAAGAATTTCTGAAATATATTTATCAACGAAGTCCTAATTCCTGATATCGCTAGGAGCAATATTTGTTACTTTGAAAATGCCAAACTTTACGCCATGCATTTGTTCCATTTCGTTTTTTTTATACTCTCGAATTGTATCAGAATACCAAAATTGTTACAACTTGAAAAGTGCAGCTAAGATTACATGTATTGCGAGTTCATTATCATACGTAGCATAATTTACCGCTAGAAAACAAACCAATACCTCATTTAAAATTCAAATTGTCTTTCCTCCAGCGCACTTTGTTAAGTTTCTATGCCTCAAGATATTAACTGTTTCTTTGAGGCAAGATTTTCTAGAGCATATTTACGAAAGCTTTGAATATTATCAGCATTTTCTTTTCTTACAACTTTCAATATATAGATGTTTCTTTACTTAAAGTTTTGTGTAAGGTTATGATATAAAAAATCCAAAATATTTACAAATTCACTTATCAAATTTGATCTAATAAAAATTAGGATGAAGTTACAAAATAAAAATACATTTAATAATAGACATTTAAATCTTAAATATTATCAAAAATTAAATATTAACGAAATTTCTCTTCAAGTTTTTTCTTCTATAACAGTGAAGACTTTTCATTAAATATCGTGTATTATTATGATATAAGAAAATAAATTTTTATGAAAATTTTTTTAACACCTTAAAAATTATTTTTTAAGTAAAATTTTGAATGCAGTTAAAATAAGAAAAACAGCTTCAGAAATACGTTTCAGGAATTTTTAAAGTATTTTTTAAATATTTTGTTCATGTACATCGAAACATTTTTCTTCTTTAAATAATGTTTATTTTTAATGAAACAAAATGACAAATATTTACATAGAAAAACTTTATGTTCGAGTGGAAGTTCGTATCACATTTTGAATGCAATTATAAAATCTACAGCTCTTCTACTTTTCTTAAAAATTAAAAGAACTTTTGCTATTAGATTCTATTGACACTTTATGGAAAATTAACTCTTATAAAATAGATTAAGAAATTCTATTATTATTGTTCCTGTTTTCATTATTAACTTAAATCTATTTTTATTAGATCTCCCTTATTGAACAGGTAGTTTCTATTTTCCACTATATTAAGTTCAAGAAACTGAAATCAGAGTAAAGAAAGACTTTAATATGAACAAAATTGCAGGTAAAACAAACTGACCTTTAGTAATTAAAATTTGATATACTATTAAAATGCTTATTTAAAATCTTAAAAGCTTATTTTATTTAAAATTTAAAATAAGCAGGAGAAATCTATATATTTCAAATATTTGATACCGATTTTTTCTTACCATAATATCCAAGCAATATGCTTCCCTTAAAAATAGTATCCTTTCTCAATTTAAACTTAATTTGAAAACATCGAATGTTTCTGATGAAATGTTTTGTCACAAACTTGTCTTTCATTTTATGAAATTAAGTTTTAAAAATAAGCTACTACCAAGTAATACCTACTCCTAAATTAAAATTTTTATCAATTTAAAATATAAACGTTTCGTCAAGGCCTTATGGTTGTAGTTTCTAAAATTTATTTTTCTGTAATATCTGTATTGATAAACCTCTTCTAAATTTAAGTGATTTCTGCCGAGTTCCAAATATGAAAGGAAAGTAGAAAGTGTCTAAATGTACTTTCCCCCAAGTTATTTCAATTTAATTATTTAATGTAAATACTCATTTTTTTCAAACTGATGATGCTTATTTCTCTTACAAATGATAATTTTACCTGCAATTTATTTATATGACACAAACGTTTTGGAGAATTTTAGAGAAACATATCTAAACTCAATATATTAATAAATGTAACATGGGTTATTTCATTACTCAAAAGTAGTTTTATTTCCTTTATCACAAAAATTATTTACTTAATATTTAAAATGTTATTTTTTGAATGCAATTAGGGGCAATACTCAATAAACATCTCAAAAGGCATCTATTGAATGTCTGTATATATGCTTAGTAAAAACACTATCATAACTTTTTTAGTAATTATATTATAAAACTATGTTATCCTCTTTAAAGGGGAAAGTTCTATTATTTTTTCATTTATAAAATTGTATTTTGATGATAAATAAAGGATCAACTTCTAAAAATTGCTTTGGAATAAAATATTTAACTTTCAAGAAGTAATCGGTATTACAGTTTTGCGCTGACAAAGAGGATTGTTTTTCATTAGTAAAAAAAAATTTACACTTTTTCATATTATTAGAACTTTGTTCAGTTTTTAAATTATTTTTTTTCTTATTTTGAGTTAAAAATGTAGTTCATTTCTTTCAATTAAGAAATATCCTTACTATACTTGCTGCTACCAAATAATAAAGTAATTACGAACAATGTATTTTTTGTAAAATAAATGAAGTTATGCACACACACACATATATATGTATATGTATATATATATTATAAATATATCCATATATCCATTCTTCAAAAATCTATTGACAATATTGATAATACCGCTATTATTAAAAATAGTTTTGAAATTGTCAAAGACATGAAGGAACAAGAGGTATTCTCTATACATGGATATGATTTTGAAGAC
>BMAW01065351.1:204706-279553 GCA_019974015.1 Nephila pilipes | reverse complement strand
ATGCCATCTGTACCCGTATCAAATACAGTACTTTTAAACTACACTCGTAGCAACATTTTCTGTCATAGAAAACGAGTACTAATGTAAGAACAATTAACAACACCTTAGATGAAATATTAAAGTAAAATGGAAAAAAGAAGAGAAAAAAAAAACAAAATTCCAAAACAGAAAAAATATCTTTATAAATATTATGTTTTAAAGTACATATAATGCAATTAAAGGAAATTCTGTTCTCAAACAGTTTATTTACAAATATGCAAATTAATGTAATTATCCTGTATTTTAGTCACAAGTCTTAAGTTATGCAAAATATGATTATAAATTATGCTCCTAGATATATATAAAGTTCCCCATAATAGTACTTTATAATCACAAACGGAGAAAAAACTTTCTTATCAAAGATTATAATAAAGTATTTTCTATTTCTTAAAAAAATATCTAAATATATTCCTCTTCTTTTATATTTACATTAGTTCGCAATAAATGTTACTACTCTGGATAAAAAGATAAGAAATGTTTAATATCTTTATTATTACTAATTTAAATGAAAATGACATCTTCATTTTTTTCTATACATAAACATTGTAAAACTATTATAATAAAAATATCTTCGTAAAATGTTAATAAATATTGGCTAAACTATTACTTGCAGGCCTACCTTGTGGTATCCTTTAATCTCATTATATATTTTATTTAATTTTCTTTTAAGACTAACCTAATTAATTAATTAAATTTTCAATGCAATTACCTTATTAATACTAAATTTCTAGTAAACCCTCCTT
Organism: Nephila pilipes; assembly: GCA_019974015.1. Taxonomy (NCBI): domain Eukaryota; kingdom Metazoa; phylum Arthropoda; class Arachnida; order Araneae; family Nephilidae; genus Nephila; species Nephila pilipes. The sequence continues at coordinate 278,771 of BMAW01065351.1, read as the reverse complement.
TCAGAATTTCCAATAAAATCCTTTATGTCAACAATATTATAAACTATACCTAAAATAACAAACACATGAATAATAATTATTAGAATCGTAAATTTCTTAATAATAATTAGATTTTAAAAGTTATGATTTAAAATGGACAATAAAACATAAATGAAACACATGAAAAATATTTTTTGAAAATTATTATCAACTAAGATGGGACAAAGGAACAAATCAAGGAAATAAAATTCCTGTTTCAGAGTTTGGACAGAGATGCGAGTTAATCAATTTTTTAAGGGATCCAAATTATCCCTCTTTGAAATTACTTTACAATAAAATAGGTGAAATAATAATAAACATAAGAGCCAAGCAAGAATGAATGAAAACGAAGCATTTCCAAAATGATGCATACAAGAAGAATAAGGAATTCAATTAAAAGGAAAAAAAAAAACATTAATTTCTCATGCACTAAAAACCAATACTGAAAATATCTGGTATGAAGGACGTTTAAGCTGACAGGTCCCATGATAAAGCCATCTCGATATAAAAAGTCCTTATAAAGAATGATGCGATTGTAGTGGATGGCGATGTAAGTCCACAAATTTATTTCCAGAGTTGTTTTGTACCAGTGGTCCATAAAATATTACACTGCTGTTCCTAGCTACTCAGATCCATGGATCCAATGGCTTTTCTTCTCTATGACTTTTGCTGACTTGGAATTGATTAACTGATTGTTTATTAACTTCGCATTAAGAAGCAGTATGATGACGGACAACGTAATTTTAAATCATAATCAAGTGATGAAGATGACACCTGAGCTGGCCTCCTTCATCACTCATGCGGGAGGATTTTGAATCTCGACAGATTTAACGTACATCAGCCTCGCTGCACGGTGAGTTTTTAACGAATTCAAGACTCGAACCCACGACTCTACGGAAAGAACACTGCTCGTCGCTGGTGACTCGGGAAACAGTGTTACTGAAATAAAAGCAAAAGCATGTTTCATTTTACTGTACAACACATTACTTTTTTTCCACGATTCAATGTTTGCAAAATTTAGACCATTGGAATTTCTTCTGCTTTGGGGCTACTGCGATCAAAGGACGTCGCTGAAGTACAGGCTCATACGAATACTTCCCGTCCTAAGGTTTGCACGTTCCAAGGTTCTGCTTTGCAATCAATTAATGATAACCATTTTCTTCATCGGGCCGCCAGCTTCTTAGGAATAGTATCTATCGCCCGGATCGAAGCATGAAAATCGTTCTTTCGAACACAAATACCATTATATACAGAATTTAAGGCAGATGCTGTCAAGTTCAAGAATAGCAGCAACTATTCAACTTTGTGCTGTGATACCAGTGACTCTCTTTTGACATTTTTTCTCATTTTTGGAGACATTTCGTTTATATCTTAGTCACTACATTATGCTCGAACGATGTGACCTGATTTCATGAAGCAAGCAGGTGCGTTGCAAACACGTGCACGCACCTTTGTAGTGTAGGCTAGTGTTAAATGCTAATTTCGTTGTGTTTTTTCCAGGGTTTACACACATATACAAACGAATCAAAATTTGTAATCAAGCTCTTACATGTTCATCCAGTAACGGTGAATTTAGTGTGAATGCAATATAATTGATAACTCTTTAGCCCTGCGGATATCACTTTTATTTTACGTCATCTTATGAGATCTTATATTTTTGTATCAATTTTATTTCTTCTGGAAAGCTCACATTTTCCAAAGTTTATGCACATAAATTTCTAATTGCATTCAAGAGAAGGTTTTTTTTATATATATATGAGTTTCCTCTATTAATCAGTTGCGAAGTTTAGATTATAGGATAGACTAAAAAACAATTACATGAATTGAAATCTAGAGTAAGAAAATCCAGTCTTTTAATTATACGGTCACTGACGATGATAGTGATGGTAGTGGTCGGATTTGTCTAAACGTGACCACTATACGCTGATAGTGGTCAGGTTTACACATAAGTATAATGAACTTGAGTATAAAGACATTAGTATAAGGAACTTGAACCTTATTTAGGACAGTAATATTTAGTTATCTTCTGTCGTTCGCTAACCGAGTGATCATGGTTGCCAGTTCATAACTGGCTTTGTTTCAAAATAGTCGTGGGATCTAATTTTGATGCCATTAAAGACCCGTACTGCAGATGGGGTGATACAAACTAATTCTGTTGAGACTCAATATTCTCATGGTGATGGTGTAGAAGTTTGGAAAAAAAAGGGGGGGGGTCCTGCTCCAATGTCGACCTCGTCACTTTACCGAAATTCAAAATTATAAGATCTTTCACAAGTACCCCCTTGTTGCTTTTAATTGCAACGGTAATGAACAAACAATTCTCTCAAGTTGAAGTATAATTTGTTATTTCACTTAATTGAGCTATAAATACGTTTTGATGAAATATGAAGAGGTTTGACCTTAGCCTGATCTGATTGTGAATCCTTTGTGTGTGACTGTCGTGGAATTGCTTAGAAACTATCCGAGGATAATCCACGAGGAATCTAGATTCCTAATTTTATACGAAAACAAAATATCTCAATAAAGCGATGCAGACAATCTAGCTGGGGCTCTAGTCTCTGCTAATACCTGAATCGGATAGTTTGATGGTTCCTCAATTAACCTGAGTGAACCAACAACGTGTAGAGACATTTAATTGTGCATTAAAAGGGATTAAGCCTTCCTCGAGAGACCACCCGTTTCGTATATCATCGCCCATAGATAATTAAAGCATTGACAATATTGAATCTTGATCACTCTGAGAGAGTGATTAAATATTATTCACATCAGTGTACCTTAACACATTTTTAATATACAGTCCATTCACTATAAATGACTACATGTGATTAATTTTGAAAATTTATTTTTATAAATATTAATAAAGAAAACAATTGAAAAAATGAAGAAATAATATATATATATATATATATACAGAGAATCTTAAATTTTCCATAACCATGTAGATAACACTTTCTAAGTCTGTACTAATTTCCTGTTATCACGTCCATGGTAAATATTTGAAGAAATTGCAAGCAAATAAACATTTTTTTTCCTTTCTGTAACAAGAGAATGATATTTTAATTATTCTGAAGTTTAAACGATAAATAAACATTTTACTTTATTTTTACAGACGAGAATAATCGATAAACCACTTAAGCAGAGGTCAATACTCCCAATTATTAAATTAAATGTGCAATAAATCACAGTGAAAATGCCTTTGTTAAATCTTGTTGCTTTTGCTTACGTATGTTTAGAGAGATATTTGATCGAAAAGAACAAGCATTTGATTGAATGCTCGTAAAAGTATAATGCTCCTAATGTACATTGTAAAGAAAATATGCTTGTAAAGTTTCGTATATGTTGGGTCAAGAATACAATCGTAATATAATATTCTGAAATTTCACCGAACATTTTCAATTTATATTTCGTCAATTTTATTGCTAAATCTTCGTTTACTCTTCTTGATTTATCCGTAGTCTGCCAATGACTAACAGCTTTTGATGGAAGGGGAAAAATTCAAGCATGCGCATTAGTTTCACCTTCAAACGAGCGATGTCTCATAAACTTCATTTGTTTACACATAAAAAATAATCGTCAGATACCTTTGAAACATAGTATTATTTAATCAGAAATTTTATGAAAAAAGTATTTACTCAGAAAACTTGCTTACTTTTCTCACTGAAATTTTTTTTCTCAATATTTAATGCTGTAACGTTATTCGAGTTTTTAAAACTTTTTTCTTTTTATCAATAGCGAAAATTTGACAGTGCACCTTACACTTCCTCACTCATCAGTAGTTTAGTAACATATGCTAGAACCTAATGCGCACGCTAGAATTTGTTTTCTCTCCATCAAAGGGGAGGAAAAAAAATTCTAACATGCTCATTAGGAATGTTTACTAAGAAGAGTATTTTACTCTTTAACTTCATTTACTTACACACGAAAAATTATGGTAGGATGCCTTTTGAACATAGTAGTATTTGATTAGAAACTTCTGTGTAAAGTGGAATGGTTTGGAATGCCCGGAAATATGAATTTAGGGCGAAGTTTGGACAGATTGTCAAGCTCTTTGAAACCTTGCGTGATTACGATTTGATTTCTGTTAAGCGATTTCTAGCGTGTATGTGTATTTCACTCACGAAGGAAGAATTTTCGAATGTCATAACGTCACATATGGACTCGCTTTCTCAAACAATTCTCACTTCAAGAAGTTGCACGTTTTTTTCTTAATTATTTTATTTAAATTATAAGAAACTCTACACTGATTCAGTCAAAAGTTCTATGTATATATATGAATGAAATAATTAAAAATACACTCTAAATGAGTAGAGATAAATTTAATAAGGAAATAAATTAAGTACAGTCCGAATTTACTTGGTTAGTTTTAAATTTTTTTTAAAGGTATATATATAACAAGAAATCATGCCAAATGACTGAAATGTTAAAAAAAAAAAAAAACTCTTTCTAATGTTGTTTTCTAGGAACATTTTCAGTTTTTTTTTTAAATTTCGAATGATATTAAGATACCTTATAATTTCAAAAGTAGTTAAAAAATATAAATATGTAACTGCGATGTTTTTAAAAATTGAAGTTGTTTCAAGTTAATAAAATTAGGTTATAAACTCATAATGACGTTATGTGCATTTATAAAAGCATTAAAAAAGCTTCAATTTTATAGATAATTCCTTCCCTTAAAATAGCGTAGGGCTTTTATCCTTACTATTGCGGGTTTTTTTTTTGTGCAACGTATTGCAGAAAGTCTTTTTCTTCATTTTTCGATAAATTGTTTGCAATTTGTCCAAGAAAACGGTTCTCTTAACTTTTTGCTTAAAAATAATCTACATTCATTTTGTAGATTTTTCACTGGTTTTAGGGTATCAATACTGAATTCAGAAACAGCATCATACATAGTCATGCAGATGAAGTAATACTGAGGAGACTATCAAGAAATCAGCAAAAAAAAAAAAAAAAAAAAAAAAAAAAAAAAAAAAAAAAAAAAAAAAAAAAAAAAAAAAACTCTTTAAAAAAGTTATTTGAAAAGAAAATGAACTAGAAAATCCCAGAAAAATCCAAAAAGATTTATAACATAAAATGAATAAATAAAACAAAATTATTCTGCAATAAAATAAAAAAAGACGAACAATATAAAATGTTTGATAAAACTTACATAAACAGAGCAACAAATGCATAGAACCAGTGAACAGCATACCTTGCGTGTTTATGTAGTGATTCAACTTATATTTGTAATAATTTTACTAAAAAAAAAATTTAATTTCCTAATTTTTCCCAATTAAAAATTAAAGAGTTCATCCTTATTTACTGGTATAATTCCAAAGTATCCTTTAATTTATGCGATCTCGTTCTAATAAGAAATACTAAATCAGCTTCCACATAGTCTCAAATCTGTCGAAAATAATTTCTACTAGACCGACAGACGTCACGAAAATCCCTCTGAATCCCTTCATCTTATACCACGTGAGCTACCACATGGTATGGAGAAATCGTTGCAATGAATTTTAAATAAAAAAAAAAAATCTCTTCCGACGTAACCTTGGATACGAAACTACGTCTCTCGTCTTATCCACTTTAATGTATACTAATTGCCTCTCTCTCTCATCGAAATGAATATATAATTTTGATTACAAAATATGTTATTATTTCGGCCATATATTTGGAATGTTTTATTAAAATTCGAACAAGTTTTTAAATATTATACATACATACACAAACACACCTATGTTTCTATATCTAAGCATTTCATTTTGAATTGCACACTATTTACTGTTCTTTTTTATTTTTCTTATTCATTTATTTATATTATTTTTGGGTGGAATCCTTTTCTCTTTGCTTGATTCTTTTCTTTAATACTATACATCAGTGCATTTGTTATAACGTTAATTTTTTTGAGTTATTTTTTTCTCCTCATATTGTTGTTTTTCGTCAGTTTTGTTTCCTTTTTGAGCCCTAGAGGCATTAGGAGAGCGGGGAAGCCACCTTTTTCGGGGAAACTGATCTAATGCTCTAAATCCTTTTAAGATGCATTGGTCTCCCCGGTGCGATTCAGCCAGTGGTATCCTTATTGCTTCTTAGTACAACACTAGAGAATAATCAATCAATTCAACCCTCCATTTATTTTATAGTTTATCTTACTTCCGTAATTGTACTTTATGTGATTTATGAATTTTTCTGTCTCGATTGTGATATCATAATCACTAGCTTTCATTAAATTTAAATATAAGTTTTGGTTTTTTTAATCAGCACCCAAAAGCAAGGACTTGTATAGAATGTAAAATTTTTTCAGATTTTTACCTTAACTTAAGAGCAGCCTTTTATGTCAAGGAACATGTTGAGTTTACGGAGCGCGAAATTCACTTCTTTTCAAATTAATGCGTTAAGTTTTACGATCGCTAACTAAGTTAAATAATAAATGATTTTTTTATTGCTTACATGATAGCATCTGCATCACAAGGACAAGAAAGCGCTTAGAAAACACATAAGAAATTTTAAATAATTTGTTTAATGATCTAGTTACATGTGTATGAAATTTCATTCACGGATTTAAATTTTTTTATACCATATTAAAATGTTGCAATTTCAAAAAATTCTGTGTTTTTTCATTTATAGAGTAATATGTAACTTTACTCTAAGGAAACGTTAATCAAATTCGAAAATTAAACTAAAATTTTAGCTAAAGTAATAGTAATGTTTGTACTAATATAAAAATATATTTTAGCAATATAATGATAAAATCCTATTTCTCTAAATTAAACGTACTTTTACTGATTTTATTTTATTTTTAAAGTTTAATTTTCTTCTCTTGACATTTATGGTAATTTAATATTCAAGACTTTGTGTGTGTATAAGATATGTAATAATAGTTAGACTTAAGATTAATGTTCTCTATTCTTGTTCATTTCATAACAAAACCAGAAATAGAATATATTTTCCCAGAGTTACATAAATTAAGAGATAAAATTTAAAAAAATAATCATTTTGAAAACATACTTTTTCTATTAGAATAAATTCACGAGCAAAAATTAAACTTTCTAAAGGATTATTCAAATGAATCTTTAAACCTATTCTGGTATGTAAATTTATTCCATCTACTAAAATCTGTTTGCGTTTCTTCTAAGCGATAGCAAAGAAAATTGGTAAAACTTTACTTCTTCTTTCTAATTAGCATAATTCAAAAGAATCTAAAAAAATTCTTCAGAATTTCTTTTATTAAACACCCTTTTACTTACATCTTTCACTTATTTCTAAAAGTTCTCTTTCTCTAAACGGTTATTGTTTCAAACAATTTTGTTCAAAAGCTTAGGATATAGTTCTTGGCCCATGCTAAAATTAGTAAAATGAAGCTTTCACTTAAAAATCGACGCTCTGTTCGTGTGTGAGTGAGTGTCGCATTAATCCACTCTCAACAAAGGAGCTCATTCGGCGAAAGACGGACTTACGCCCGGTTTGATAGCTTCCCTACCAATAGGATCAAAGGATTTCAGCGGGATATTACTCGCTTCAGATGTAATGAAGAAAGATTCTATTATCCAAAGTTAAGATAATTTTCGATGAAGGAAAGTAAAAGGAACTTTCTGGTACATGAAAAGAACATAGGGAAAATTATTTTAAGAAAACTCTAGCAAGTTAAGAATCTATTGTACTTTTGTTTAAAAGCCTTCGATTTGTATAATTTTCAAAAAGTACCATTTACCAAGATTCAAATTTATTTTACTGAAACTTAAGGCTATTCAAAGCAATGATATTGAATATAATATTTGTACAAGTTTCTAAAATTACAATAAATGTTATAATGTTCACTCTTATTTTTAATTACTTTGCAACGATTTCCCTTCATTACTCTGATCTTATGCGATATTTTAATAATACATATCAAGTGATATTGACTGAACTCCGATTGAAGAAGCGCAAGAACAAACCAAAATACTTTATTGATAATCATTGATGGATAGCTAAAGTTGCCCTTTCTCGAATATTACTTAACTTATCAATTATAAATTGAGAACAACTAATAAATTCCTAGCTTACCAGTTCACTCGTATGATTCAATCTCTTCTTACAAACAGTTGATTCTTATCTTAGTACTTCAATTAGAATTTGTTTCAATCGATAAAAATAATTAAAGAGCTTAAATCCAAATTATAAATTTCTGTTAGCAAATTGTTATCCTCTTATCTCCCTTTCTTTTCTTTTCTTTTTTTTTTTAGATTGCTTTTACGTTCAGAAAAGAATTACAAAATTTGTAATGTATTGTTGACTATGAATGTCTAAAACTACCTTAGATGATATAATTACATGAAGAGTCTGGCCTTAATTTAAATAGTGAAGAATTTAAGGAAGCTAGACTCTAACACAAGATGGCTAAAGAGTAAAAAAAATTTTGCTATTAATTTCTGTGCATATGTGCATTATCTTATTTACTTAAACAGTTTCAAGACATAAACGTGGGCTAACTGGAAAAATTAAAATCGATAGAACAGACTAAAATCCCAGTTTAATCAATTAATATATGAACGAGCCTTACAGAATGAAGGTTAGTTAGGAATGAATACTTGACACTTCAATGTGTTTACTTGCTCAATAAATATTCGACAGCAAGCATACGTTCATTTATAACTCAAGTAAGAAAGTTCATTGTATGAATAATTAAAATTTAATGATTTCTCATTACTTTACACATTTTAATGTTTATTAATTCTATTGAGTTTTTTTTTTATTTGTTAATACGTTTTATTATACTATCAAATGATAATCATTTTTACACCATGTTAGAATAAACAAAAAAAAAAAAAAAAGGTACAGCTGATATTTAATAAATTTTTTCGAATAAAAATACAAAAGCAAAATGCTTTAAAAGAAGTAAAGAATCTTTTTTATAGTAACACTTTCGCAAGCTAAATTAGAGTCAAGCCAATTAAATAATACAATAATTTAGCATTAATTTTATAGATTTAGAAATATTTGCATTAGTCTCATTAAAAGATAGAAATAATCAGTCCTTCCTCTAATTTAAAAGTAAATAAAATACACTGTAATTACAGAATATTTACTGTCACATAAATATAAAAATAACTATCTGTGCTTTTTTTTAGTGATGCACACTAATGGAATATGATCTTAGTCCACTAATAATTTCCGTAAAGTATTTAAATATTTCGGAGTGAAAGTTTTCCTGAAATAAGCCTTTTTAATACCAATTAACCAATATCAGGATTATTTTAAATTGTTTTAATTCCTTGTTTAATATCGTAATTAATTTTATAAAAAAACTTTCTACGTAATTAGAGTAGATAAAGTAAAGCATATTGATGAAGCAGTATGAAAGCGCAAATTTGGAATAATGATTTTGAAATCACTTTTATGTAGTATTTATTTTTATCTTTTTAAAATCATTAATGTATTGAGTAAATCTAAGATTTTGAGATTAATACAACAATAATCTATTCAATTATTATTTTAGTGAATATTTATAATATTATCCAATACATTGCCTTACATTTTGTTTTTATTTGCTTAATTTTCCGACCTCTTTTGAAACATGTCAAACGTTCATGACTGAAAAAATGTTCAGGTCCTTAGAGATTAGAATATCCATTAAAATTCGAAGAATTTGTTTTCATTTGAAATATATTCCTTACCAACTTAAAATTGAAGTGAATTTACTCCTCAGTTCAAAATTCTTCAGCATTTGTGTTTGTGCAATAATTAACGCATTTTTCACGTGATAAATTAATTGAATTTCGAATATTTATCATACACATCCATCACTTAATGTAAAAAAAATCTAAAGCTATGCATCTTCTCTTCGATCACAATAATGGATAGGGTGGGGTAATTGGTGATTTTTTTTTTAAAAAAAAGGTTTTACTTTGCGGAATAAATATATCACAGGAAAAGCAGAAAGAACTATTTTAAAAGAAACATTTTCCCTTATGTATCGTATATTTCCGAATGTAATCTGATCCATGTATTAATCGAAAGTGTTTTTTTTTTTCTTCTTTTTTTTTTCCTTCAAAAATCTATCTAAAATTCAAAACTCATATATCAGCCAAAAAGAAAATAAAAAGTGGTAGCTCGAGGTTTTAAAAAACGCTGTATTGGTAACTGCGTAGATAGCAGGGGGGACAATTTTGAGTTTGAAGAGTGCGTAAATTCTAGAATGGAAAGTGAAAGTGATATGCATCCAGATATTCCAATGAGTGAAGAAGAATTTGATGAATGTTTCGGGTTCTGTCACGAATTTTAAAAGATTCATATGATTTTTTTTTTCATCGAAGGTTGCCTTCAAAAACCCCAAAATATAGGTTAAAAGATTAGAATAATATTCTTCTTACACTGTTATTTTTATTCTCACCTTATATATATTACCCTATTTTTTTATTTCTAGTGTTTATTTTGGCACTTATTCGTTAGCCAGGAGCAAATTTTGCAAAACATCAGATTTTCCGTTTCAGTGTCAACATAACAAACCTGTAATATAACCTCTTTCGATAATAAAACAATCCCTTTACATTAATAGATTCTTTCATTTAGAAATATTTTCCTTATAAACTTAAGATCTGTTAAAATAAAGAGAAAAAAATCATTTTATATTTGGCGATGTATCTCTCATGCGCAGCTAATAGAAAATTAACGCTTTTTTACGAATCTGCATAGCCCGTTCATGATCCGAATCTGTAATTTACAAAAATTCTAGGCCCACACACGAAAATATTCGGTAAGCATTCTCAAGAGGAATTTATTTTTTATTTACTATTTTAATATTATTTAAGTTACGTTTTTTTGCATACAGTACTCACAACAGAGTATATATTACGTACTGTTCCATTACCTAAAATAATTATACAAAGATAGATTGAATTTTTGTATTATATGTACACTTTTTTTTAAAAAAAAATTATCTTTTAAGGTGTGTGTGTATGCAGAGGGGTTTGATTAATAAAGACATAAATGTTAACCGATTATTATTCATTTATTATTTATCCAAGAGAATTAACGATAAAACAGTTTTAGCGAAGATATCAGATTTGGCTATGTTTCCAAAATTTCTATGGTTTGGTTTCATATAAAACTCAATAAAATTAAATAAAACCGATATAATACTTTTTAAAAAATTATTTCCAATTATTTTTATTGTATTGGGATGATATTTATTTACATAACTATTTCATTCTCTTACGAAGCAAATATTTTTTTATGTACATAACAATTTCTTTCTGTTATAAAACAAATATTTTTTATGTACATAACAATTTCATTCTCATACAAAACAAATATTTCTTTTTGTAGAAAATCAGGAACCTAACAGAAAACTAGTCAGTTTTATTCTAGTATGATCAACAAGATAGAGAAATTCAGTTTATTGGATTGATATATATCACAGTACTTTATTACATTCCCTGAATAGGTCACGAAATGGATAGAGGGGCTTTAGACTACATACATCCCAAATCGAATCAGCCGGAAGAATCAATACTGGCGAATACCTTCCCCTTCCAAAGAACACAGGACTTACTAACCAGATCCTCCAATTCATTTTAGGTCCCAATCGCCACTGAACTCCGGTATCTCTTTTTTCCCCTTCTTTTTCTTTTAAAACTTTCCTAAACATCAATTTCGGAAGCGGACTACATTCTCGCTTTATCAATACGGATCTAAATCCCTCCAAGAACTCGTCGCGGAAGGGATGTTTGGTGCAGGCAATTTCTCCCAAATCCCTTTGACAGGTCCTATCGGCTGTTGATAGTGGGGGGCAGGCTGATCGGAATCCCCTCTATTCTCTCCAGCTACCTCATTCCCTTGTGATGCTGATTGTCCGATACCACTGCAGTAGACAGCTAGGGCCCAGAGGAGAAGGTGGGACAAAATTATTCATCCATTTAGAAGCATTAATCAAGGACGGCAGCAAGTCCCGGCTGTGCGTAATGGAATTATGTGCATTTGATTCCAATCTCAAGTTTTGTTTTATTCTATAGAAAGAAGTAGAAGGACATGACATATTTTCTACAAATAGATATGCAAAGAGTGGATGAATAGTTTATTTTGTGCTCATTTTTTGACAAAATTTCGCGTAGTACAAAGAAATGGAAATGTGTACTAAATACATATAAAATAACTATCTGGGAATATTTTTTGAATTCATTTTTATAACTAATGAATCACGGAATGATGAAGCTCTTTTTAAAAATGAATAAGTATCATTTTAATTTAAAAGCCAACATGTGTGAAAATGTTTTTTGAAATAGTATTCAATTCTTTTCGGTATTTAGGAACTATTATTAAGGGATTTGGTATTGGGATCTATAGTCAATTATTTTATATAAAGCGATTATAATCTAATATTATATCCAATGCTTCTCTTCTCTTAATACTCTTTATCGTTCATTAAAAGAGTAATTTGATAGTTCTACATAATAAAAGGACCCCTTTGAAAATTATACTTTGTTCATTTGGAAGAAACTTTCTTTTCACATAAGCGTTTTAGCACGGTAAACAGCCTTTATTTGAAAAAAATGAAGTGGCTTTTCATAGAAAACTTTTTGTTTTCTAAAAGTGCAACAATAATTTGAAACTGGTTTGAAGTAGCCCTCGAAAGAAAATCATAGATTGGAAATTATTTTTTATGTGATTAACTTACAGAAAATGAGCACACATAAATATATTAAAACAAATTTTTAAATTATTTCGAAGATTTATTTTGAAAAGTTTTCAAAAATTCTCGCTTTTAGCCGTGTTACACAATAAGTTAAAATTCCGATTCGTCGTTATTCTGTAAACGATTATTGTGAGACTAAAAGATTTTTTGAACCTAATTTCAAACTTTGAATGATACATTTCACTTTGGTAATTTTATTCTCTTGTTATTGATATTTATTCACAAAGGAATATATCTAAACATTACTTAAAATATGTTGATCGGAATTTATGCGATTATTTAAAAACAGTTTTTTAATCATTAAATTAACAAAAGACTTAAGAACTGCTGATTATTCATTGAAATTGCATATAAAAGCAATAAGATGGGTATTGGGGTCGGGCATCTTAATTCTGAACCTCAATCAAGAGACGTGGACGAACCAGAACTGGCACTTCCCTTTCCAAACTTCCACACTCCACCTGAGGGAGGGGACTTAGGACCTTATATATATATATATATATATATAACAGGTCAATTGAAAAGTCCCCAGCCTGACACATAGATGGCGCTACTAGAATTAAATCCATATGTTTTTTAGTTAGCCCTAACCCTCAAAAGATGCGTGTATAAATTGGACAGCTGTCGGATCATTAGATTGTGAATTATAGTATTTTGAGTGAAGCAACTTTTGTTATTGTGAAAAAAATGCATAAAAAGGAATTTCGCGTATTGATAAAATATTGCTTTTTGAAGGGAAAAAATACAGTTGAAGCAAAACCATGGCTTGATGCCGAGTTTCCGGACACTGCCCCAGGAAAATCAACCATCAAGGATTGGTATGCTAAGTTTAGACGTGATGAAATGAGCACCGAAGACGGTGAACGTCCAAAAGAGGTTGTTACCGACGGAAACATTAAAACAATCCACAAAATGATTCTGAATGACCGTAAATTGAAATTGAATGAAGTAGCAGACACTCTAAAGATATAAACTGAACGTGTACATCATATCATTCACGAATATTTGGGTATGAGAAAGCTCTGTGCAATGTGGGTGCCGCGCGAGCTCACTTTTGACCAAAAACAACGACGAGTTGATGATTCAGATCAGTGTTTGAAGATGATCAAGCGTAATAAATCCGAGTTTTTGCATCGATATGTGACAATGGATGAAACATGGCTCCATCATTTCACTCCGCAGTCCAATCGACAGTCATCCGAGTGGACTGCACACGATGAACCCGCTCCAAAGCGTGGGAAAACGCAATAGTCGGCTGGCAAGTTTATGGCGTCTGTATTTTGGGGTGCGCATGGAATAATTTTCATTGACTAGCTTTAAAAAGGAAGGACCATCAACAGTGACTATTACATAGCGTTATTGTACCGTTTGAAGGATGAAATCGCCGAAAAACGACCGCATTTGAAGAAAAAGAAAGTGCTGCTTCACCAAAACAATGCACCGTGTCACAAGTCAGTGAAAACGATGGCAAAAATTCATGAATTGAGCATTCAATTGCTTCCTCATCCACCCTATTCTCCAGATCTGGCCAACAGCGACTATTTCCTGTTCTCAGATCTCAAAAGTATGCTCGCTGGGAAGAAATTTTCATCGAATGAAGAGGTGATCGCCGAAACTGAGGCCTATTTTGAAGTAAGGGCCAAATCGTACTACAAAAATGGTATCGAAAGTTGGAGGGTCGCTATAATCGATGTATCACCCTTGAAGGGCATTATGTTGAATAAAAAAAACTAATTTTGCCAAAAAAATGTGTTTTACTATGGTAGGCCGGGGACTTTTCAATTGACCTGTTATATATATATATGTATAGCTGAAGAGAAAGAAACTGTTCCCTGTTTGGAATTTGAATGCAAGGAATATTCAGATCACGTGGTATTAGAGTTAGGGATCTTTATTAATTTTACATGGCATCTACATGTCGATAGGAAAATCTCCTTAATAATTTAGATCATGGGAAGATGCTAGTTTATGCAGATTTATGAGCGTGTGATTAAATTAATTATAATATCACAAAAGAAATTGTATCAGGAAATTTAATTCTAGTTACAGGAAAATGATAGTAACTGAAGTTTAAAAAAGTAATATTCATTTCTTAAATTTTGAAATTAATTTTTCATAAAGTAATAATAATTGCTTAGAACGTTATATTAATTTTAAATTTTTAGCAAATTTCTTTTTCGAAATGACACAAGCTTTATTTAGTAGAATATAATTGGAAAAGTTATAAGAGTTTTGAATTTATAATGAAGTATCAACATCAAAATTAGATGAAAAGGAAATGTAAATTTATACATCTTAATGCATAATTAATTTATTTTCGATTCCGAATTTTTAAGGTACTCAAACTTTTAACTGAATTAATTTTTACTAATTTAAATTTCTAATGCATTTTCACTCCACTCTACTCATCAAGAAGTACTTAACACATCTTTTCCGCGTTAAAATTTCTATAAGTACATTCATAATGCATGAAATTTTACTTTTGCTCATAACACTTTTGAACGGCCAGCAAATAAGACCTTTTCACTTTAAAGATGATATTTGAATAAAAGTATTCGCGATATTTTAAATTTAAAAACTTCAGTAATGCATCTAATGACGCTTTAAAATACCACAAGTTATTCAAATTACATTCGATACTTATGTAATAATAGAAAAGGAAAAAATAGAATTGCTTTCAAATTTCTCAAGAGACTGGAAATATCTACTGAACACACAGCAGATTCATTCTCTGAAGTAATTTAAATATTTCGCATACGTTCTTTGAATATTTGCTTTGAAATCTGTTCTCCAAAAATCAAAACAACTCCTGTGGAATACAAAGTTGAAATTTTCAATTCAGATTCTAAGAGTTGAAACATTTCCTTTCATGAAGGAACTATCAAGAAACCGAGACGCACAACAAACTTATAGTAGACCAACAGTTTTCTCTTCTGCACTTGAAAAGAAATGTGTTCCATCCCTAAAGCATAACATGAATGAGAGTAAGTTTGGAGAAGGCATATGTTAAATTTTGCTGAAGAGGAATTTTGTTGTAGCTTTTGGCTATTCAAAGCAAGCGATATTCGAATTTTATAACGCCTTTTCAATTTCGCTAAGAAGTTTTGCGGGAAGCGAGGAAACTGTTTCCTTTTTTGAAAAAGTAGAGATATACTTCTATTTTTAAGAAAATATGTTATATCAGTTATTTTTATCTTTTCACAGTTTGATTTAAAAGGAATAAAGTGGTTTTGAGAGTTAACTAAATTGGAATTCTAGGTACTTGCCTGTTCATTGTCACAGCTACTATAGATATGAATGGATAAATAGTTCGTGAAAGGTTTCACGTTTCTTAACACCTGTATATAGGAAATTGCATAGAAGCGAAAATTTCAAGTATTAGTAAATTTTTAAAAGTAGTTAGTAAGTGAATGTTCTAAAATATTTTTGATGGGGAGCTAAGCTGTACAAATTCTACAAATTTAATTTGATAAACAAATTGAACGGCGTTTTTTGTAAATAAATGGCAATATCGTATACAGATATATTAATTCAAATGTATTATATTCGAAAATAGAATATTCATAAGCCACTTATTTGATTGTTTAAATAAAGATAGTATGATTATGATATGACTTCCAAACCAATTAATTGAGATAATCTACTCATAAATGAATTATATTTTATCTAATTTTTTCTAAAAGCCATTTTAAGGGAATCAAATACTCTGGAAGATTAGATGCCTGAGCAGGTTGAATTGAAGGCACACTAGATATCCAAATAACATAGTTTATTTTAACAAAAACTGAGATCAGCTACATTCCGCTGAGAACACTCAGACTGAGAGATTACATGGCTTAATATATTACAGTGGAATAATTCCTGATCTTTGCTGCGAGAACGTAAAAAATACTCAGGAAAAAGTTTAGAAATTATAACGGAAAAAACAGAGAACAGTAAAGCATAACTTTTACATAAATTTTCAACGTTGTGAGCGGTGGGTTTTGAAACCAGGAGCTCTGAATTTGTTGACGAGCACCTTACCTCGACGCCACAGGTGCTCGTGCCCTGCGTGGAAATATAATATATATAAGTAATATATATTTATGAGAAAATATAGCTTTCTTTCTAGTTTCTGAAATATGCATAGATACGTTTGATTAATACATATTCAAGTGCAGTCAATTTATTTAAATAAAATATTGCTTAACCTTCTCTAAAGAGTCATGTCAAACTATATGATTAAGGTTACGTTACATGTTCAAATATTTGAACATTATTTAAGGTTATTTTAGTCATCATACAATGAAGTTATTGTGAAAATTTCAAAAAAATTATGTGATTTCTTAATCCTTTCTAATGAATCATTGAGATATTTATCTAGATGAATGATCTCAATCACCAATGAATAACATTGTTAGGGTATTTGACCAAGTGGAAAAATTCTAGATATTTTAATTTTTTTTCTTTAAAAATTCTTTCAAAACCTTAAAATTCCCTTTTCAATCCTTTTCTTGACACAACATCAGAAGATTGAAAGTAATCAGACGGGAATCTCAAAAGTGACAAAAATTTTGCTGACAGCCATTTTAATACATTAATATTGCCTTATATTTCCTTTTTTTTATCACCCCTTTAAACAGTATCTCCAAGACTGTATTTTCCTTTTTCAAAAATTATCAATATATTTTATAACAAATATTAAATACTGGTAGTTCATCAAAATTTCTTGAAATCTGCGTTACATTTTTAATCTTTCCATAAATTTCAATTACATCCGTAACCTTTTCTTTTCTTTACTCAAAAGTTTTCTTAATTGTTTGATTTACATTTAATTACTGCTCATATAATTTATCAGAAAATGGTTAAAAATGGCGTCACACAAAGGTTTTGCATTTTTCTTTCTCTCGCTAATATCTCCAACAAGCCTGACACCGATTTATTTCCGGTAGTTTCATCCGCGCGCAGAATTTCACGCTTATTTGCCCATTTCCTTGAATAACATTTCCCATGATGAGAATGTTATAATTATGCGTAGACTGCGATAAATTTAATTCACTTTTATCTGCCATCAGTCTTTATTAGACGACTCGAAAACCGAGATGGTGAACTGACGTTCTACTCTCTCAATTCTCCCCGTTTTTATTGCCAGATTTGTGGCCTTAATTCACTCGGAAGGACATAACTGTTGCATAAATTTAAGTATGTTTTCGCAAGTAGAATTTTTATATTATTTAATTTTCTTAGCGATTAAAACGTGTTATTTTGAATAATTATCATGGTTGCAGAGCATTACAATAATATTTCAACTTAATTTTCAGAATCTGTGTTAAAGTGAAAGTGTAAATATTCTAATCTATGTTTTCGTTATAATATTTATTAATATTTCTAATGTGAATCATTTGTACAAAAAAGATATTTTTTTAAAAAAATTCTTTATTTTTGACTTCTTAGCTAGATTAACATACTGCATATATTGTTTCTAGCATTTTAGTTGAACTAAAAAACTTTTTTTTTATTCCCTCAGTTTTAATTATAGTAATTGTTAGTATTAGAGGTGTATTATTATTATTAATAGTTCTAATAGTACTAATATTATACTATTAATTGTTCTAATACTCTCTTTCTAATATTTGTCAATTACTTTGATTGTTTCTTTCTAATTCACTTACTTGTTCATGTATTATATAAATAATTCTTAGAGTACTTAATATTTAATTAATTTGCTTTAATTAAACTATTTTAAATAATTAATATTTAATTGTACTAATTATTAGCTTGGAAATTGTTATTGACAGTTTGATTTATTTTATCGTAATTAGTTAGAGTCCTCTTAAGCTAAGATATTTCCCCACAAAAACAAAATTAAAATCTAAACAAAGTAAAGTAAATTAATGCTTTTATACTTCCTTAAAACTTTTAAATGAATTAATTAAAATTTCAAAAAGGAAAAACCACAACATATTGATAACTATTTTGTGCAATTCTTTTCAAACTGGAAAATGTAAGAATTAATTAAGAAATGAAAGTAGTGTAAAAATAAAATATGAAAATATAGTGTGCATTTTTTCAATATTCCCTTCTTTTATTACTAAAGTATAAAAATATTTAGTTCACTTTGGGAATAATGTACTTCATCTCAAAAAGATCATATTTTTTCTAATCTAAAAACATTTTAAAGATCTTAATTTCTTAATTTAACGTGATTTTACTGTCTATTTAGCTGGTATTTAAGAAGTCAATTGTTTTTCCATCATTCTAAATTAATCCGAAAAAGTTTGTATGTTTTTAGAATCCCAATAAACTTATTCAATTCCAAAACACGTATATCTAATGCATTTTCCACCGATTTTAAGACTTTTCTTACCCAACACGAAAGATCAAAAGCAACGCTTTGAAAACACATGGATTATGCATGAGCTCTTAAACTCAAGCGATATAACGCTATATTTTTATGCATAAATGCAGCAAGGTAGCTTGTTATAGGCTGTTAGAGTTAGCTTTACTGCCATCTCTTTCTCACCGGAGTTATTCAGATATCTAGATTTCATTTAAGAAGTATTTTTGTTTTGAAATGACTCGCATTTGGAGAAATTTATCTGTGATATATATATGCTGAGAAATGTAACAAAGGCTTCTTTAGTTTACTCCAGGGACCAACAACACATTTGTTGTAAAAGGTCTCAATAAAAAACTTTAAAAACCCTTGAGAGTGCGTAGTTGAATTTGTATAAGAAAATGAAACAATTTATTTCATTTTCTAATAACAATATTGTAACAAAGAAACGGAATAATTATGTCTCGAAATAAGAATATGTTTCACAAAAATAAATTAGATAAAATTGAAAATAAAAGGTACCAATTAAAATCGAAGTATAAATGTATGAAAACTATATAATGATACTAATAATAATATTCGTTATTATCCTATTCTGTGATGTAAATCAAATTTGTTACAATAATCCTAAGTCAGAAGAAACGTCAAAAATTCCTTCAAGAACAACAACAACATCAATTCAAAATATTCATCCATCAACAATAATTCAACCCAAACTGATCAATTCAAAATTTCTATGAAATGCTAACCTGTACATTTAAACATACGTATTGAAAAACTTTAAAAATGTTTTATACTGGAGAGAATATCAGCTGAAGATGTAACTCTCTGATGCGAGCGAATATAAAATCATCTAAGACGAAATGATATCATGTTGTCATTACACGAAACGTAATGTTCATACATTTCTACCTGAATTTTGCTTATTAAAAGATGAGTTTGCCTTATGATTTAATACATTGATATTTATTAAGTTTTTAAGTCTCTTTACTATCGCAATTTTATTTTGAAGTTTACACTCGTTTTAATGACATTTGAGAGCAATCCATAAGGAAACAGAAATGTGGGGATCTAAAATTTTGGAACTGTTAAATAATCATTTGTTAGTCGTTAAATTTAAATTTTGGATTGCATGCCTCTTTAAATTTGTTTTTTTTTCTTTATTGGTTATACATTCATTTCATCCCCATTTATTGGGACTTCAGTTACATTTATAACGCATTTAATTTTTTTTTATCTATTTCATTGAAGTAGCATGCATTTCAGTTGACTATAATTTTATTAACTAGCAGGAGTATTTGTACGCATCACAGATGAAATTTTTAACGAAAATTCAGCAAAAGTGAAAAAAATATTTTTGTATAAAAATTTGAAGAGAAACAAACAAATAAATAAATGTTGAAATAATACTCATAAAAATTCCTTGAAAAATGAATTGTCTGAAATAAAGGTACATGATGACGTCACGTGTGATGTAATAAATGCCAAAGTTATACAGAGCAGAGTGGTAATCTTAGATAATGCTGAGGATGGAGAATCGAAAACACTAACTCTTCTCTTTCGATGTGTAGTTAAGAATTTGTATTAAATTCTCTAATAGATATCCCTCCTCCATTCTTTTTTTAAAAGAGGTCAAATGTTCCTTCTGTTCATACAGTATGAATATTATGTCTTTTTGCATCAAGAGATTCCTGGCTGAAATGATATAAAAATAAATAAATTAGAAATTTAAGCACTATTTTTAAAAAAATCCATCAAATATACGTTAACAATTTATCCACTGAAACAAATTGTGATTTCAATAAAAGTCGAATTTCTCAGATGGTGCTAGAATCTTAAGACTCGTAACATTTCGTTCAATAGCTGGATAACAAAGTATTACAGAAATCGCTTCGACATTATTAAAAAGAAATATTAAGAAATACGTAAGGAAGCTATTAATAAACACAAAATTAATTCCTAGAAAAATATTTCAAAGAAATGTTATTAAATAAATTGAAATTAGTAAAGAAAATGGAGCAAACTAATCAAAAACGAGATCGGGAATAGAACTCATTGTTCAAAGTTAGAATGCAGGTGCATAAAATAGTACAAAGAATGTGGTTTGCTTTTTGAAGAGCAAAAAAAAAAAAAAAATGTAAACAACTTGAATAACAAGTAATTTGTACTTTAGCATAGAGAAGTCTTGCTTTTCGAGGTACAACTAAGATATTTGGTTCATCTAAAATGATAATAATTTACAACACACCTAAGTTAGTATGGAAACCTTGAAAAAGGAAAAATTTCGCATTTATCAAAAATCATTTGCAGAGTTAATTAAAGTGATAGAACTATATCACAGATAAAAGATACTGGGTATTATAACCTATCAGTCGATTCTTCACCGGATTATGTGCTCAAAACCCAGCTCAGCGTCATTATTCGATACATAAAAGACGGATAGCTACCCAAACGATTTTCAACATTAATGAGTTAAACACTGATCACACAGGTCATGTATTGATAAAACAGGAGAATATCTTATAAGACATGTCAATATGAGTTATTTAAAAGTAGGAGGGAGTCAGTCATATAATAGTGCCACAAATATGTTTGGGCATTACAATGGCAAGTAGCAAAATAATTTAGAACTGAATCCGTTTGCAATATATATCCCATTCGCAGCTCATTCTCTGAATCTGTTAAGCCAAAGCGCCACCGCTGAATGTTTATCACCTGTCATTTTCTTTTTCGTTAGTTTAATCCGCTTATAATTTTGCACGGCTGTATCAAATAGGGGACATACTTTAAGATACCACTTGGATGAAAAATATTTGAAGTATATACCAGAAAGTATACACGCTAAGGTACTGCAACTATTTCTGAAAATTTTAATACAATTATAAATGCTTTTCATTTCATCTTCGGATGACAAAAAATTAATAGAAACCAGGAGAGAAGCAGGTAGTTTATCAAATAAACTACAGAACTTTATGTTGATCACATGGGATGAAATTTTGAAACATTTCCAAAGCAAGATATTGCAAAATGAGGATATGACAGTGGAAACGTGTGCAAAGTTTTACAATTTCCTAGTAAATTTACCTACACAAATGCGGGGAAACTTCAGCAATTTAGTAGCTCACGCGAAAGAAAAAGATACCTGATATATGTTATAAATTTACCTATCAAAAAAGAAAGAAAAATATGGTGACTGACTTGTCTAGTTCTGGAAATAAGTCTAAGTTCTAGAGAGTAATTAAGAATAAATAGTTTTTAAAGCGTTATTGATAAATTTAATGTGGAAATGCGAAGTCAGAGAAAAGTATTTTAGAGAGAAAGAGAGAGAGAGACAGAGACTAGCTGGATAATTTTCGCTTCTGGTACTTCATTCAAGTACTCGATGCTGATAAAATTATGAGTCGAGATCGAAAATTTCGATACAAACAATGCTGCATTCGTATCTACAAGATCTCTGCGCTGAATAATGAACCGAAATTCAACAATTTCATTCCTATGTGAATCGTAAAATAAGATTCAGTGATTTGCCTCCTACAAGATCATCTCAATCTGAAGCAAAATTATACAAAATAATATATGATGAGAAAATGGAATCAGCATTCTTTAATTTGGACACAATTCTGTGTATTTTTCTATGCATAACGATATCGTACTGTACAACTGAACGATCTTTTTCTGAATTAAAGATACTACAAATTGAATAACGAAACAAGAGACAAGAGAGGCTTAAAGCTCTGTTAGTATTGTACATAAAGTCAGAACTATTGAGAAAATTAAGTGTTGATACCACTTTTTTTTATAAATTTGCTATACTAAAATGTCTCAATTTGAATTTCATTATAGCATAAGTGATATGCATTGGTTTTATTATAAAAATATATATTTTCTTTTTTTTCTTGTATTCCAAATAAATAATATTTTTTTGCAATAAATTTGCTTTAATATCATGATAGAGATATCAGACTCTTGCTGTTAAATATGATTCAATTGAGACTTATACTGTAAGAGCCTTATTAGACCTGGTCTAGAAACAGGGACTCATAGGCGAGAAATGCTTAGTGCATCAAAATTAGACTTGATCCGGCACTGGTCTTAACTTTAAACAATTATCATGACATCTAAAATTAAAAAACTTTTATAAGATTCAGAGTAAAATAGTTTTTACAAGTAAGATTCAATTTCATAATTGAATGATCAACCATTGTTTAAAATCGCGATTTGATCTAAACTAATATTCCTTTTAAATCAAAAACATTTGTCATTAGAGATGATCAAATATTCATTTCCCCCATATAATGCAAATATTAAATAAATTCGAAAATAAAGAACCGAATAGAGTAATTTCACATTAATGAGACGATACATTGCATTTTTATTCTTATTACTCGTTCAAAAACAATAAGTACATCATGCTTTTCATGAAAACCGAAGCTACCCGTCTTTTTCGAACACGAACTTACTTCGATTCTAAGTACTTAAACAGACACTAAAACCTCTTTACAACAAATTTACTTCGTCGCTGTTCTTAAAGGATGGATTAGAAATAAGATCTACTTTTCCTAGGATAAAAAACAGAACGTCGGAAACTTAAACCTCTAAAGAGAAAGAAAGTATCATATTTACTAAGGATCAAGGGTTAGTTACTCAAATGGGGATTATTTCCCGAAAGCTGCACATTCATATTTAATGTATTCGACTTAATATTTAATTTTGAAATAGAGATATGTTTTATATTTCTTTCTTACTCTGTTTTATATCATTTGAAATATGAAGGATATTATGAAAAATTGAATATTGTTTGTAACAATGGTATGCATAATATATTTTAACACTTAATACTGTTTTGTTTAAAATTTCTTCCCTTATAGATCATCTTTAATGGATTAAAATTTGGAATAAATATAAATAAAACTATAAGTTTTTTTAATTCATAAATTGAAGATTATTGATTGATTGTTTGCTAACGTCGTACTGAGAAGCAACAGGTAGGCTATTGGCGACGGGCTTCGTAATTTTGAACCTCAGTCAAGTGACGAGGACGACACCTGAGCTGGCACCTTCGAATTTCTGTACCACGTCAAAGGAAGAATTTGGGACGGCAACCAGTTTAAATGTGCATCAGCCCTGATGCACAGCAGATCATTAGTGGTATTAGGGCTCGAACTTACGACTAGACAGAAACAAGGCCTGCCGCGAGTCCGAGACCATGACCATTAAGATAACGCGGTCTATATTTTAGAGGGAAACCATCGAAGAAAAAGGCATTATGAGATATCATCAAATATTTATTGAATTAACCAATGGGCTAAATTAAAAGGATGGGAGATATGATGGATATACCACTTACTCTAGGAAGAAAGTTATATTTTGAGAGAATTTTAAAAGGAACTTTATTACTTTTCCTTATTTTGTTGAACATTTTTTAAAAAAAATATATGTAAAATGTATTTTAAAATTCCATATCTTTTATATAAAATATTTATAATTTATCTCTAATAATTAAGTCATTAGAAATTAGAAATAAATATTTATATTATTTACTTCCTTATTATTGATAAAAAATATGATTTAAAAATGTATGACATAAAATATGATTTTAGAAAACGTGTGATATATAATATATCATTGTATTATATGGCATAAAATATGATTTAGGAAATGTGTGACTGTAAGGTAGTACTTGAAGAGAGAGAGGAAGGATATTTTAATATATCAGAATGAAAAAAATCTTATCAGTCGGTTCATTTAAATAATTTCTTAACTTTGACTATTATTTCTTACGAGTTAATTGTACCTTTAAAATTTATTATTTTTAGTGAAATTTGAGATTATATAAAATAATGACACATGTATGAATAAATTTTTGAATGAAATCGGTTAGTTACTTATACTTGATGAATCTTTGAAAATGCATTCCAATTCGTCAAATTTCTTAAACTGACTGATTTTTTAAGCGCGTTTCAAATTGGAATGTTACCACAATCCCCCTCCTTTTCCCTAGTCTTTGAATTTAATAAATAATTTTAAAAATTACTTAGTTTAAGGAATAGAAACTGTAAAACAAAAACTTCATTTTTTAAATATTTTATATAATTTTGATACAAAATTTAATTTGTATAGTTAGAAATTAATTTATAAAGAAGAAATGAAGAAAAAAGTAAATAGAATGAAAAGGACGAATTTTAATTGCCATATAAATAATGATTAAAATGTGTTATGGAAGAAAAGGAAGAAGAGAGAGAGAGAGAGAACCAAAATATTCGGAGATATCTTTTTATTTATTTATTTTTTTTTTTTTTGAAAATTTAACTTAGATTTGTTTTTATAAGAATATCTTCTAATTGAATCTAATGCTGAATTAAGGCATTTTTAGAAATATTATATAGTTTTATTCAGAATTTTTTTAGTTGCAACATTTTTATTTTATTAAATATAAGGTTAGCAATTTTTGCAACATTTCCGTTTACTTTTAATGAATTATGTTTTTCTTCCTTACGTATTGCATTCCTAATAGTTTTTTAAGAAATAAATTTACTTTGAGATTATTATTTGTATCTTCACTTGTGTATAGAGATGTACAAATTAAAAGTATTAATGCAATTCATTTCCGAATACAGATTTTTTTTGAAACATTCTAATACTTTGAAACTGATGTTATGATTCTTTATTATATTAAATTTTCCATTAAAATATCGTAAAAATAGATTATTATCAAAGTATTTAATCGTCAAAGCAACAGATTTAACTTTTTGTTTCAATTGTTCTCTAATATTTTTAAACATGAATTTAATTTCTTAGAGGATGACATTCATATTGTCACCCATAAAAACAGAATGCTGATAACAAATATATTAAGATATTTTACTAATATAAACTTCAGCGATAAATTTTCCTTAATACAGTTGATTGCTGTTGTTTTGTTCAATTCAAGCATAATGGTATTTTAAAAATAATTTATTACATATTATAACGAGTAGCTTCCACTACAAAATACGTAAAAGCTATAAGTGATGTATCTAAGATATCCTAGTTATCTAAACTAATATTAAACTTCTAAAATACATACTTTTATAAAAACTCTCAAATTGTTCCAAAAGTGGTCTTAAATTTCTAAAAATTGATATGAAATTTGTTATATATCAATATTTTGTTATATATCAATTAATATTTAATCGATATCAAAATTGAGCTTCGAGTTATCCCATGAGATGAAACAAAGATTAGTTATCTCTACAAGCGTATAGTATCCGTTTTTACAAATAGTTTAATTTAATACATTGTTGCAATTATTTAGTTTTGATACAATAACTTTATTAACAAGTCACCTGAGTGATTTATTTTTTAAACATGTAAAAACTAAGATGATTTTTTTTATCCTTCAATAAGTAAGGAAACATAGGAGAACTTTCAAGAAGCATTTATAAAAATCATTGAACAAAATACATATCTTTAAAAGAGAATGAATTCTTAAGTAGTTATACACAATTAGGCAAGCGAGTGTTCGCATAAATAATTATACAAGCTATAAACTAAGTGCATGAATTAAAGTAATATAATGAATAAATTAGTAAATAAATAAGCGCCTGTGTGAATGAAAAAAATAATTTTAAAAAATTATATGAATAAAATATTTCTGAAATGAATGAATAAGTAAATTAGTATTAAAATAGGTAATTGTATAAAAGGATGAAAAAATATGTGTATAAATGATTGTGTAGGTAAATAAGTAGAAATGTGAATAAATGACCGTATATGTGAATAAATTATTACATGCTCAAATGAACTTCTAAGTGAATGAATAAGTAAGTTGATATAAGAATAATTGATTATTTAAATGAAGGGATAAGAAAATGTATTTAATTAATTATAAGTAAATGGCCATGTATTATTAAGTAGATTTAAACTGTAACAAGGGATGAAATAAATTATTTCATATGAAGTATATTTCATTGTGTAATAAAAATGAATAAATGATTATCTAAATGGGTGAATAAAATGCCATTTAAGTGATTGAATACGAAATTGTTGAAGGGTGTGATTGAGTTGATTAATCATATCAATATTAAGATGTGCCTCTAAACACTCAACATACGATCAGCAGCTGAAAGTACCTGGTTTTTATGACAGATGGCATTACAGAGGTAAATTGATTATACCAATTTGTGCTGCCATCTGTTAAACGCGGTCAAAACATATTTGATTCTGATTCATAGGTTAGAGTTGATTTTGCAGTCATTTGCTGTCAAATAAAAAAATAATAGGTGCCATAGGGATTTTTCGTAAGCGTTTTGAATCAAGTTGGATTCATCATGCAATAAGCCCCAAAAAAAAAAAAAAAAAAAAAAAAAAAATCAAAGCAATGCGTTGCTTTCAGTGAATCTTCTTCAAAATAAAATACGATCTCACTGGTTGGAAAGCTAAGCCGACGATGTTTTCGGTGCGATGGGCGTCATAATCACGAACTGCTCAGAAAAATGAAAAACTATCACCAGACATAACTATTCATAACTATCCCATTCCTAATATTTTCATTTCTAGAACATCATTTCTTATTCTTAACACAGACACTTGAATATTATATTGTAACAATAACGTTGAAATTCACATTTTTTTAATTCTATCTTTTCTTAATGCTATAGGCGAGCCCCTCAGCCTCCAGATCCTCAAGCACAACAATGTGGAACGCAGCCTGGGCTCCCAAATCTCAAAGCTCTCAAAACAGACAATATTTCCAAGCTCTTGAAGTAAGTCATTTTTTTCTGAATGTTTTTCTATGAATTAAATAGATTTTTATATATCTATAAGAATGAATCTATTATATATCTATAAGAACATGCTGAAACATAATTAAACCTGATTACTAGCATAGTGGTTGGTTACCATTTGATGGGATCAAATAATAATTAACTTTATGAAATCTGGTTAAATTTGCATCACTAGTGTGATGCCAGAATTATTGTTAAAAAGTTAAACATACAAGAGGCATAGTAAAAACTAATACGGTTATTTTAATAAACACGGTAGATTCGCAAAATTTTCATATTGATTTTGATAACATTAAGTTCCAGATAGGGGTAAATAAAAGATTTATACAACTTAACAGAAAATGGTAAGGTTATTCAAACTCGAACTAAATAATTCGCAGAACCAGATATTATGCTAAATCTCAAGTCATCGTACTCAGAGTTATATAGGCGTAATTGCTAGAGCAGTAATTACTGATAATCATCTTCAAGAACACATTAAGCATTACGAATGTATTTAAAAAACTTCTTTAAGTACTGAAATAAAAAAAATATAAAATAGTGTTTTCACCCTTTTACATACTTGCATAATTAACTTCGGAAAATAGAAGTGGACTTTCTGGGAGAACTAGATTTGAGCAAAACACAACGAAATAAGACTTGGAATAATATAAACTGCTGTTTGTAGAAAATGCAACACCATGAAGGAATCATCAGAATCAAATGAAATTCGCAGCAAATGTCAATTATAGGATATTATGCAAATTAATAAAGTTTCAGAGCCATCGCGCGTGCGCGGCGCGCGCAGCGCCCTCTGAATTGATGCTGAAAGCGTATAAATAAAGTGCTGTAGCGGGACGTTGAAAAAAGTCTATGATTATTTGTTAGTGGCAAACGTTTAGTGAGACCTGAGTATGCCTCCACGACGGAAGAATAAGAAATTCGAGCAACTTACGGAGTTTGAACGAGGGAGGATAATCGGCCTTCGAGAAGGAGGATTTTCCTATCGCGCAATAGCAGCTCGTATGCAGCGGAACAGTTCCACAGTGATGCGAGTTTGGAAGCAGTGGATCGACGAGCACCGAACAACTCGAAAAACAGGCACTGGACGACAGAAGGTGACGTCAGAGCGCGATGATCGACACCTGCTCCGCATGGCGGTGAATGATCGCACAGCTTCCTCCAGGCAGCTGGCAGCACGTTGGTCTACTGCTACAGGTGTACAATTGTCGGCTTCGTCAATTCGTCGTCGTCTGCTGCGCCGTGGATTGCGTGCAAGGGTGCCTTTATACAGGATTCCCCTCACGGCGAATCATCGACGGCTGCGTCGGCAGTGGGCTCTTGAGCACAGAGACAGGCGAGCTGATTGGCACCAAGTTGTCTTTTCAGATGAATCACGCTTCAATTTGTGGACCCATGATGGCCGTGTTCGTGTTAGACGTTATGCCGGTCAACGCTGCCTTCCTGAGTGTATTATTGAATGACATAGTGGTCGAACACCCGGAGTTATGGTCTGGGGTGCGATTTCGTATCATGGACGATCCAATTTGATACGAATTGAGGGTAATCTCAATAGCAACAGGTACGTCCGTGAAGTGCTACAGCCCGAAGTCGTTCCTTTCCTTCAAGGCATCCCTGGAGCTATCTTTCAGCAGGATAATGCACGCCCACATGTTGCGCGGACTGTTCGAGACTTCTGTTCAGCACAACGCATGCAACTTCTTCCTTGGCCTGCTTATTCACCGGATATGTCGCCTATTGAGCACGTGTGGGATATGGTTGGTCGGCGTCTCGCTCGTGATCCGCGTCCTGCAGTTTCCAAAGACGAACTTTGGTTGCGCATACAAGCGATATGGAATTCTCTTCCTCAAGCAGATATTCAACATCTGTTTGACTCCATGCCACGTCGTATAGCAGCACTTATTGCAGCGCATGGTGGCTGCACCAAATACTGATTTCGGACGCTTAATTTGTTTCTTTTGTTTTGAAAATTTCATCATTTATTTGTATCAGTACAAGTCGTTTCTGCATTAAATTTCATTTGATTCTGATGATTCTTTCATGGTGTTGCATTTTCTACAAACAGCAGTATAACTGTAAATAAAAACGATGCACACTATTTTAATGTTCTTTAGAAGGACAAAATCCTTTCTTGAGCTTGCATT
This sequence comes from Nephila pilipes, assembly GCA_019974015.1. NCBI lineage: Eukaryota > Metazoa > Arthropoda > Arachnida > Araneae > Nephilidae > Nephila > Nephila pilipes. Next base: position 248,879 of record BMAW01065351.1, on the reverse strand, counting down.
TTTCTTTCAGACATAAAAATGATTAATCGAATTTAATTAATATTTTTTAAATTTCTTTATATTGCTCAAGCAAAAATTGTAAAAAAGTTTTTTATTTAAGGTTTCATACTCCTAATTGTATTTGTTATGATCTTATCATTCTAATACAAGCACATGCATATTATGATCAAACGAAGAAATGTGCATGTATAACATTTAAAACATATATTTTACAAAACCAAAATGGCGAAATTTTTGCTTAGCACTTTCATTATATAATTATATACAGTTTCAGACTGTTTTAATCTGAACCTCGAGGTAATAAAACTTTTGTTTTCAAAATCTTGATTTTTTTATGTTTTACAATGATGAATCTAGTCTCAAAAGTTTTGAAGACTACTGTGTCTTGTAATGAATATCAAGTGCGTAAATAAATGCGTGTAAACTGTATAATTTTTAAAGCTATTCTTCAGAAATTGTTAACGAATTCGAAACGAAAGGTTAAAACTTATATTTGAACTGCTCAACATTGTTTCGACCAATTTTTCTAAACAAAAGATTTGTTCTGAGTATCTGTAAATATCATAGATAAAATATATATTCAAATAAATCTAGTAAATTAGTTCGTATTGATGTACAACAGAACAATAGATGCAGTACAATTTCGATACTAATGAATGTTATTCAATTCCGCATTTGAAAAGATTCATTTCTATTAAATTCATTTTCATAAAAGTTTTGAAAAGTGTTACCTTAATATTTAAGTATATCCCTCTCTTACGTTTAAAAGAATGATTTGAACATAGGAAAAGGAATGTTATTGTTAGAGATATTGGGTAAACAATTCTAAATTGAATGAATTATTAGTGTTTATACAACACTTAATGCACTATATCGAATGCATTCAATTAAAATGATGTGGATTAAATATATTTGAATTACATGCTTTTAAATTGCTTTTAGATACTTTTGAATTGCACAACAATTATAAATCGGGTAATTTAAAATTGTATCTCCACGATAATTGAATAGAATGTTAAGTATTGGTAATATTCAATTGTTTTGTGAATAATTGATTGTTATGCAAATTTAAAATATATATACCTCACATTTAAAATATATACAATGGATTCATATAATGAAATATTATACATTGCATAAATGAATAATATTTCTAATTTATATATGAATCATAAATTGGATACTTATTATTTTATTGTAAAACAACATGAAATTATTTGTTTTCTTTGCAAGAATTATTGTAGAACTAAGCTTTCATAGTAATTAATTATTTAAATAAAGATTAATTTCTAAAAACTACTTAGCATTAATTAAAATAGTTATATTTTATATATTATAACTAATAAGAACGCTTGAAATATGTAAATGATACATGATATGCATAACTTATGTTAGGTAATCTAATTGTATTGAATTATATACACTACTGGTTATTAAAAATACAAATTCAGGATGTAAAGCAATTATCTGAATTTTCTATATTATGCATATAGAGTATCATAGAAGGAAAACGTGATTAAATATACCGGTGAATCGGGGGTCTGCATTGCTTAGAATTCAGTATCCAAAGCACTCGCTTCTTGCAGCAAAAACAGCTTTAAGGAGAACATCTTCCATACGGATTCAACTCTACGCCTTGTAACATAAATCATATTGGCAGTGTGCCACTCTCTCGGGAACATGTAACCAGATGTTCTCAATTGGTGGTAGACTTAAAGAATGAGCTAGCTAATGTCTGTATTGAGGAAGGCAAGGACTGTAACATGTGGTCATGCATTGTCTTGTTGGAAACTCGGACCACACAGACCTCGAATGTAAAACACAACCATGAACCTTAACACGTAGGAAATGAAACGACGGCTGTACGAAGTAAAAACTAGGCGTGATCGAGATGTGTATGCATGGTACCTCCGTACCGTCACAGCTTGTGCTGGGTCCGTATGATGGAGACGGATGTAAGTTGGAAACATTCGTTCTCATTGGTATCTCCACACAAAGAAACGACTATTGTGTCGGAAAAGACAATGTGATGCCACTTTAATGTCCGTTCAACGCACCTTTGTAAGGTATCTGCAGCAGAATGTGACTAACAATCCTTCGTGCATCAGGTGACGTGTACTGTTAATGCGTATATTAGTTGACCTGTAAACGAGACCTGACTCAAGCTATGTTACGAAACTACACGATCCTGCAATATTACGCTGATCACTTGTTTGTTCTCTCAGGTATCATTGTCCAATTTCGCGAAGATCATGTATGACCGAGACCCATTGTTTCCATATTCATATGACAGTCATAGGCGAAGACTAAAGTAATATACTAAGTAATACTTACTTTAGTCATATCACGACTAAAGTAAGCATCTATATAGCGTAAAGATAAACTATAGTCCCGGCAGGCTATTATTCTGCCGCCATCCGACACGCGCTTGTGGGAGACCCTTTTTTCTTACAAAATGTGACACGTGTCTTACATAAAACACCAATGTCAAAAGGTGACTCAAGAATAAGGTATCTGATGCATAGTCTTCCCTTTCATACATACTGTAAGAGGTGTTACTCCTACTTTCGTTGTTCCATTGTATTAAAATATTAATGATTTGAATATCCCAGTAAGTTGCGCCTTTCTTGTTTATTTGGCATTTGTTGTGTGCTGCTTTCCTGATATGGTAATTCTAAAACCAAAAGTATATATTACTTAATATATAAATTAATTTCTTTTTTATTAAACATTCTATAGTTTTTAATTTTATTTAATAAATGATTCCCAATTTTATTCAATATATTTTGATCTAAATACTAACATTACTTCTACATATAAAAATGACTAAGAAAAAACAAAATATATTTTTACGAACATGTTTTGACAGAAAGAAATAATTTTTATTTCTTTAATTAATTTTTAATAGTATATATCTATAAATACCGAATATTCTATGCAACAAAATGTTACGCCATAGTTTTACAGAACCTATATTAATAATTTCTTAAAATTTGAATAATTTTATTTTTGTTTACGCAAAACATGCCTATTTATAACACCATAAAGAAAGAATGAGAAAAAAAGGAAGGCGGAAAACTAAAATTGCTAATTCAATCGTCTCTGTTTATGACTATAGAATTTCAAGGAACATTTTAGCCATTCGTTGACTAATTCCATTCCAGTTTCTCTAGGATTTGGTTCCACAAGCGAAGTTTCTCTTTAGATTTTTTACTCGTTGTGTGGCCGCGGTAACCTAGTGGTCAAGATTTCGGATTCGTGACCGGCGGTTTTCGTTCAGTCGCGGGTTCTAGCCTTGGCCGCTAAAGACCTGCCGGGTAGCCGGGGTGATGCACGTTAAATCTGTCGGGGCCCAAAGTCTTCCCATTAGCGTGGTGTGAAAGTTAGGAGGGGGAGGGTCGTCACTTGACCGAGGTTCAAAATTAAGCCAATAGCCCTCGTGTTGTTTCTAATGCGACGATAATGAAAACTAAACTAAACTAAACTTTTTACTCGCAGTATTACGAGAAGGTCGAATATTGAACCATTTTCACTTCTTCGACAAATGTAATGTAAAGGTTTTAGAGACAGTAAGAAATTGTAGAAAAATATATCAAAAGAATGCACGACATAGGGCCACTTTACAACTAAAGCAAAACTATTTGCACGTGTTTTTCTACAAGCGAAATAAGGAGACAAGTTTAAGAAAAATTTGAGACAAAACTGATGAAAGAAAAAACGATTTAAAAATATGTGTTGAACCTATTTTTATCATTATTATTATTCTGAATATTTGTAAAAATGTATATTAAGATAATGCAATAATTGATAAGCTATATGTCTTAATTTATTTATATACCATGGTTTAATACATCAAAGCTTTAAAGGAATTTTAATTAAAAAATAAAGATTTTAAGCTCTCGAGCGTAATACTACACAAATTAATTACACATATTATCAGATTGGATTTTTCAAGAATATATTCCAATTTAAAAATCTGCTACATAAATCCTCTTCTATCTCGAATCATATATTTTTTTCTATCACGTAATTATTTGTAAAAAATTACTATTACATTTAAGATTTGAATACGAAAAAGAACAAAAAATTTACCACTATGCACATGCTAATAATACATATTTAATAGACTCCAAAAGTTGTAATATAACAGAAAGAGTACTTAATTTGTAACTAACTGACTTATCTTGCGAAATCTAAAAATACTTAATATTTAAATATAACCTGCACAAATAGTTATCAGAAGCGTAATTCCTTCCTTCAGCGTAAATTAGTTTATTTAAATTTGCCATCAAATTTGTGTGTCCCCGGTGAATTAACAGAATAATTAAGGAAAGTTAGAGAAGGTTTTCGAAACTTTCGCTAAATGCATTACTAGCCTGACAGACTCGTCTAGGGACTATGAAATAGGATCACATCGCATCTGAATTGCAGAATGCATGGAATGTAAGGCGATTACTTACCGAATGCACTTTCATAACTAGAGGTATTTAGCAAATATAAATTCATCCTGTAACTTCATAACGATGGAGAAGAGGTTAAATCGGTGATATCAGTTACCAGGGAATCAAATGAATACGAAGAGTTTAAGTAATCCTTTTCAGTAATGGATAAAATTATTCATCAGACCCTTGGGCATAAAAATTTAATTTTTGCATCGAGTTGTCACTGTCGATAAGATCTGGATTCACTATTGTACACTAAAAATCAAGAAACGATTAAAACAATGCTTTGCTTCTGGTGACCCTGATCAATAAAACGCGAAGATGATCTCAATGATCTGAAAAGAAGTGGACTTGACTTTTTTCAATACACTTTTTAAATAAAGGAAAAACGAATGCAATATGAAGCTACTCGCATTTTTCTTTCAATTTCCTTGAAGACTCTATATAATTTAAATTACGATAAATAAAAACCTTGATCCAATCAAATGAAACGTGGTCTAGTCAAGGTTCTTAGACTAAAGAAGCATAATGAAGTTATGCAGTAGAACACGGAAAAAAGTCATGTCGAAGCCGGTAGAAGGGAAGCAGGATTGGGAAGGAAGTGAATAGAGAGCGGAATGTACTTTTTTGTGTCTATATGTATCCAATTTCATGTTACTGGAGCCAAGATCCGATTATGTCTTGAAGAAGCTGAAGATATAGCTTTGCGTAACTACATAATCATTTGCTCGGACTCAAGTATCGAGGTAAGATTGATATGTAATATTTAGGTAAAACTTGTTAGTAAACGTGTTGAAGGACCTTGGAATGATAAACAGCATTTTCTTTCCTTGCCTAAATAAATAAGTGGTTTGACTTACAATCTATGACTGTTTTAATTGATTTTTATATTTGGTTTAACTTATTTAGATTATATGTTAAAAGACTATAAGTTTGCGATTTAAGATAATGGAAGAATTGAGTATTAGGGAGGCGTTACACAATTACTGGAAAATGATACAGCGAGTGATACGTTATCCTTTTCCCATTCCAAACCTGGGCATTTTTTGAATCTTCCGCATATATAGTAAATGTAGTAGCAGAAAAGTTAATGAGAAAGTAGATTTAACATTCGTTTCCAACATCGTTTTGGCACAGGATTATGGGATCACTCGCGATCGAAACAAATACTACTATATAAATTCGTCTCTGCTCTAAGCTCTTGATGACGATCTAACTAAAGGATTGTGGTATAATAATATCAATAATGGCGGTATTGGAAATGTAAATGTCAGAAATTTATGTCTGAGATGGTGGTTCTGTAAGTACAGTATATGTAACTTTGAGCCTTGGTTTAGTACTTATATTTTGTATAACGATGCAACTTCTAAGACAGTTTGTAATAAGTTAGATACATGTTAAAACTGTTTTATTTAATGACATTAAAGAAATAATTTTAAGAAAAATTCATGTTAATATTTAGACAAAAAAATGAGCAATTTTATGTTAAATAATTTTTTAAAAATTGCACACTTTTACTTTTCTAATATTCTGGAAAAAATTAACTTTTAGCAAGACTAAAATAGAAAGCTAAAAACGAAATGAATGGCTGAAAACTAAAGGGAATATATATAAAACTGCTGAAAAGAAAGATAGTGCCTGGCACAGTGAATTAGATGTAGTCAAATTCATGGTGACTAAATCGCAGATGAAATGAACAGTGATTTGTAGTTTTAATATAAATTTAGGGGTGGTACAAGTTCCAACATTGATGTGAATTTTCTGCGTAACGAACACCTGCGTTGAATTACAGAGTTATTATATATATATATATATGCGAACGAATCAGATTATCAAATCGAAAACTTAATAGGATTCTGTAAAACCTTAAAACTTTTTAAACAATTTTACTCGTAATTCGAATCATTCAGTTAAGTAAATAAATAAATAAAACTTCTTCTTTTAACATATATATTTAGAAGTATCTCTTTTCAACTTACACGTCTCTTCTTTACCTTGTGAACGAATTTTGTTTTAAAGCTAAAAGGTTAAAATAAAATGAATATGTTTTAATTTAAAAATCATAAATACAAAATGTAAATCGCCGAGGAAACAATATCTTGCTACATAGTAAGTTTAAAACAGTTTTATTTATACTGTTTAGAAAGATAGTACTTCATCATAATGTGAGGAATGTTTATTCTAAAACAAAATGCTTAAAGTAAACATAACATCAAGCACACATAACCAAACGCATCCTTTTAACAACCCATTGCTCAACTTTCAGACACATAGACAAGTTACGAAAATTTAAAATAAATACAAATATTTTTATAAGAATTTAAGATATCTCAGGGATATTCCATGTTGTTTGTTTGAACAAATAGAATCTTCAGTCAAAGACTGACTGCCTGAGGACATAAAAGAGGAGAACCAAAGAAAACATGTGAACATAACAATAGAAACCTGTAGTACACGTGATCTGTTTCCTAATTCTTTTTTGTCTGCTTTTACTCGTCGAATTCCTTACACAGACCGTTCTAAAAACATTTTGTTCTCTTTAAGAAAACTATACAAAAATACGAACGAAAACACATAAAAGAGTAAAGACTTATCAGATTATAAGGACAATAAAAACAAACATTAACAATGAATTTCCTGCTTAGATTATGTTGATTCAAGTGTGGGAGTTAATATTGGCATGCTTAAATTGTTAAACGAATAAAATTTTTTTGAATTGTACTGTATGTATTCTTCATGAATGTTGAGGATTAAAAACTTATTCGAGTACTTTTTAACACTTTTATAATTTTTAATAATTAAAGTTGCAAATATTTGAAAGAATAAAATTCAATTGTACTCCAGAGATATACATTTATACAAAAATTCTAAACGAGCGTTTTATGTTGTTCCATTTATTTTGTGTTCTTAGCTCAAACTGTGTTTTAAAATTTTGGAACCAATTTTATGATGTATCTCAAATCTCGAAAGTATGTCATATTCACTGTTGTTTTCTAGTATCCTCAAAGTTGTATTTAAAAGACATCTCATAATTGCGAAATTTATTGCATATAATCAATTCGTTTTTCGATATTTACTGCAATTGTGATATTTGTCAAATATGGTTAATTTGTCTCGGGATCTCGCGTGTATTTTTCCTTAACTAATCTGTGGTCGTAACTTACGACGATGTAAGTAATGAGAACCTCACCTTGTGAAAGTAACGTAACTTATGTAGTTACTTGTATACAACAAGGAAGACCACCACACTATTTACATTACAATGACAGAAGCTTTACCCCGGATCTATTGATGGTCACTGATGACCTTTATAAATTTACAAACCGAAAAGTCTTGAAGGACCCCGGATCCGGTCATAGGCAGGTGCTGCAGAAGGTGAAATTCGCAGGGCTGATCAGAGGCCTTTTTCATCATCGAAAACTTCTTGGAATTTTAAGAAAGTTAACTGACCTCTCTTTTCCGAATTGTTGGAACATGGCTTTTGCCATGATAAACTTTACTTTACCCTTAACCCTAATGAAGTATATAGTATTATTAAAGACACTATTGGCCTCACTGAAAGCTAAAAGAGACAGACTCAGGAGAAAGGCGGAGATGATCTCACGCCCTTGTGATGTTCAAGCTTGGAGAAAATCTTCTGCAAATTTTAGAAAGGTCTTAATTGAGAGTAAACGATCTTCATTCAACAAATTTATTTGTAATATAGATTACCAAACTAATAGTAAGAGAACTTTCAAATTTATCGGTAATGTAATGAATGATTCTGACTCATCCAAACAATCATTTTTAGTTGAAGATAAAAAGCTTTCTTCAGACCCCGCAGTCGCACGGGCCTTTGCACAGCATTTCTATGGGGCTCTTCCCAAAAACATCTACGTAAAAACGAATTCGACCGGAATTAAGAAGAAAACCTTATTCCTACAGTCAAAATTTGAGTCTAATACGAAATTAGTTTTAGAGGCACCTGTAACCAGGGTCGAATTAACTAATGCCTTAAGAAGTCTCTCAATGGGCAAATCTCCTGGTGAAGATGGTATTCATTCAAAGATTCTCATTCATATGGGTCCGAGGGCTTTTGAAACTATCTGGTTATTTTTCAATTTAATTTGGAACACTAGTACTGTACTTGCAGACTGGAGAACTTCTATTATTATACCTATACATAAGAAGGACAAAGATCCTAATCATCTTAATAATTATAGACCAATATCGCTGACTTGTGTGATAGGGAAGGCTATGGAGAAATTAATTGTAAGAAGGCTCAACTATTACCTAGAAACTAGAAGTGTACTGGCTTAGGAGCAGGCGTGGTTCAGAAGTTTTAGATCTACCAATCGTCATGTAATCCTCTTGAGCAAGTTTACCAATGAGCTTTGTTTAGTAGACAGGCTCTGTCAACAGTTTTTATTGACCTCAAGTCTGCTTATGACAATGTAAGGCGTTAGAGCCTCCTATATAAGCTTACAAATCCAGGTATTAGGGCAAATCTTTTTAACTGGATTCGATGCTTCTTGTGCCAATGCTCTTGTAGAGTAAGGTCGACAGTGCAATTTCGAAATTCAAGATCCTAAGAACGAGTCTCCCACGGGGAGCCGTTAGTAGTTGTTCCCTTTCTTACATATATATTAATGATTTGATTCTGAAAATAAGGGATACTCTTGACGTAAATGCCTCTTATAAGATAATGATCTGGTTTTCTGGACAGTTTCTAAAAAGTAAACGCAAGAACATATATAGAAACTAAACTGTCTGCTGCTTTGAATGCTCTGGAGGATTGGTGTGATACTAATAATATGGAGGTAAACTTAAATAAATCATACTGCCAGACATTTTCACTTATGCATCATTCTTCGGACCTTCAACTTTAATATAAGAGCAATCAAATCCCAGGTTTTGATAATTTTAAATATCTAGGAATGATGTTGTATCACAAACTAACGTGGAAGTCCCATATGGAGGACATTACCAACCGTGCCAAGAAGAGGTTTAGTGCCTTAAAATCCCTTGCCGGTGTAAGATGGGTTTAAGCTAGAACAACTCTATTTCCATGCCTTTATTCGTCCTTTATTGACCTATTGCTGTGAACCACTTGTTGTGACCAAGAAAAATGTACTCGGACCCTGTAAAGGGACCAAAACCAGGCCTTATTTATTATTACTGGGGCTGTAAAGATCACCCCAATGTCTTTGTTCAAACCATGCATTTGTTGATTGGTGATTGGCCACTTAGGACTGTAATTCAATAAAAGGCCATTATTCTCTGGGAAAAGTTCATTAGAGTACCTGGATGTTTTTCACTTTGGAACGAGGTCAGTCGGGACTTGACCAGAAATCTAAAGACCCAGATGTGTTTCCTTCAGGGACTCCTTCAGTTAAAAATTTCACTCGGCTTAATTTTTGAACCAGAACTCGTTTCTCCACAAAACCAATAAAATCGACAGCCACCCGGATTAATCTTGAACCGTGTCAAAAGTTTACTAAGAATAACACAGATACTTCAATTTTAAGAGCCTTGACATTTGAAGTATTGCACACTTACTACCCCAAACCCTGGTGACTTCGGAATTTTACTGATAGGTCTCTCCTGGACATTGGCCGTAACGCAGGTGCTCCGGAGTTTTATCCAAAATATTTTCTTTTTACATCCCTGAAGGGTGAGGTACTGCATTTGATGGAAAAATTGCTGCGATTCGCACAGCCATATCCCAGTTACACTGCCACCGTATAAGTTCACAAGAGCTGCGGTCCTCTGCGATTCAAAGACTGCGTTTGCTAGTCATCGTATCTGATGAACATACCTTAATGTATGATATTTTGGACTGTCGTCATCACCTCGAGAACCTGGCTTCTTTTGAGAAAACTATTGTCTCGCAGTGAGTTCCAGCCCACTATGGGGTCCCAGGTAACGAGACAGCGGACTGTCTGGCGAAAAGGGGTACTTTGATTAAGCAGAATGTTTCTCGTCCTTTGCCTCTCTGTACAATTAAAAAATTTATTAAAAATTTATCAAACCCCATGTTCAGAAGGACCTTTCCAGTCGTATGTCAAACAAGGCTTGGAAGAATGCTGTCTCCAATTTGAGCAATAGCCCAAGACATAGAGAAGTCGCCGCCTAGCCACCGGACGATTGCTTACAAAAACAACTTTACAGAATCAAAATTGCTCCTTCACCGGCTTGCACTCTGTGCAACTCTGTTGAGGATATGGACTCCGATCATTTGCTCTACGACCCTGCGCTTCGAAAGCCTTTTCTTTCTGAGCGTTACTGGGAGGAATGTTGGATGAATGAACTGTGTTGCAGAATTTCTTGTTCTTTTTTGTGTTTTGTTTCCTTGTAATTGTATTGTAATTTTTTTTTTCTTTTTCTTTTGCTATAACTGTTTATAATCTGTCATTAGAAATAAGAAAAATGTAACTTATGTAAATATTAACATTACTGTATAAGAAGTCTAGAGAAAGAGAAATATAAAAGGTTGGATATATTAGAGAGAGAGAGAGAGAGAAGTAGGAGAAGAGAGATATAGAGAGGAATTACTAAGATTGAGAGGCCCATTGTACTGGTACAGGCAACTGTAAGGCGATATTTTAAATTGTATTTTTAATTCAGATCCCGTTGTTAGAACTCTGCTGGATTCAGATCCAGTTAAATCAAGTCTACTCTTGAAATTTTTTGATATTAAGAAGAATTTTTCTGCATATTTAGTTTCGAACGTGATTAATTAATCACTCCCCATTATTAATTAATTTATATTTATTATTCTAAATAATACTAAACTTATGAACTGATCTTCATTGAATAACTATGTCTAATACAACTAACTATACCAAAACAATTATTTGCAATATTTACAGTAATTGAGATGTACTATTACGGTGGAATTGATGTTGTAGGTTAAAGAACTATTTTCTGTTCTTACAAAATATATATAATTTCATATTTACAGTTCAAAATGTTGTTTAACCCCCTTATCTAATTGCTAAGAAGAAATTTCTTTATATTTTTACTACACAGCAGAAAATTTTTACATAAAGGTATACATATGTATTAATATTTCGTTATAACTGTTTTCCAAAATTCTTTTAATTATATTATAACCGCAAAATGTTAAAAAATTAAAATTTTCCAGTAAATTTATTTTTTAAGAAATCGTAAAGTATGGGTTTACAATCTTAATTGAATTTTCAGTGTTAAAATTTTTTTATGAAATCTTAAATTAAATTTTGCGAATATGTTTTTGACTAGTACGCAAATTTCTGTCATATCTCAGAACCAACCAACAAAAATTTCAGCCGCAGTAATTTTATTTATTGAAGCACATTAAAATAGAAACGTTAAATTAACACCTACATTTGAAAGATAAAAAATAATTTTAGTTACTTAAAAACATAACAATGTATTAGAAAATTAAAGAAACGTCCCTTAAGGACTAACATGATCAATATTTGTGGAATATTTTTATTTCTCTTGATCGGTCATGATATCATTAATTAATCTCAATTTCTCTGTACTGATTTTTTTTACTTGAAAATGGTTTTGAAATGCCTCGTGCGTCCTCGGGTGTAACAAGATGTTTTCAAAAAAAGTTGATCTAATTATTCCTCTACGAAACATTAATTCCAACAATAATCATTAAATTTTTTCATAAATTTCACTATTCCAAAATTTTGTTTCTCCAGTATAAGCTTTTTTTCTTGTTTTGATATCCTTATTGTTTCTTATAAGTGCGCCGTCAATAAAGGATCAATCGATCAAGTATACTAAAATTTTACTAAATATCACAAACATAATTTGACAAAAGAAGCAAGAGAACGAGATTCTAAGTAAAAGCTACTTAAACCTTGTACAGCTTTCTCACAAATTCAAATGCTTTCAATCTTCTCAGAGCTTCTACTCCTCGCATAGCTCCGATTTTCGTTTTCCAGTTACAGATGAGAAGCTTATACAAAAAAAAAAGTCTAAACCTTTTTTAACACGTTGATTTTATAAATAGCAGGCGTTCCAAGTTATTTACTTGTTATTTATTAGATACCATCATAGTCAGAAGAGTAAAAAAATCTCACCATTTTCTTATGCATTCTTCGTACTTAACGATACAATTCATCTCTAATATCTGTTATTTAATGCGGATTTTCCTTCTTTGAATATAGATTCATTTATTGCTTTTTTTTTATATCTTGTAATAAATCTTCTTATCTCAACTGTCACTAAATCTGATTCTACTAGTCTTCCTATCTTTTTTAGAGCTTCACATCAAAGTCAATAGCCGTTGTATAAATTCAGTAAATCTAAACCAGTATCTCAAATCACGTTCACTGCTTTCAAACAACTGACTATCTATTGAAGTTTTTATGGGTAAAGTACCAAAAAAAACCTCTTTGTTGAGGAAAAAAGCCTCTTTATGTTTTGTTCACATCTTTGTCATCAGCGGCTCACTTTTTGTTTTGTTTTCGGAGAAAGGATTATTTTCTTTTCGCTATTTTGAGGTGACGAGTTGAAAAATGATATACGGAGGTTAAATCCTTTTCTTTCCTCAAGTATCATTAAGGTATCAAATTTGTTCACAGTTAATCAAAAAGTATTAGTAACACCAAATACTGAAAGTTCTTCATCGATAAAAATCGTGATATTATTTTCGAATTCAACGAATTGTCTTTAGGGATATACAGTTCAAAAGTATCCAGACTGAGCATTGACATTGGGATTGGGAATGGGAAATGAGAACAGCTGGAGAAGGGGGGGGATTTACTATAATAGTGTTAATTAACTGTTCCCTTTATATCCCCTCTACCCCCAAAAAATTATCGCCACATATCCGGATTAGTTTTTTAATGCATTTTTAGAGATTGCCCAAAATTATAAGAGAACTAACATAATGGTCCAAAAGTACATATTTTTGTCGACAGATGGCACTCTGTTATATGGCATCCGAAACCAACATGACACTGTTTCATACGTCAATCGACTGCCAAATCAAAATTTAATCGCTGCCACATGAAGTTGTTCTCATCATTTTGCATCGAGTTATTATCATTTATAACACCTGTATTCATCATTTTACAACCGGTAACCACCGCATGCAAGCGTCTTCGGTGAGATCGTTTTCGTTAGAGCAGATTCCTCTGAAGCAGACCACTTTTTTGATAGTTGGTTCCAGGTGTGTAGTGATAAAACCAGGTGTTACCGACAGTTACAACTCGATGCAAAATCACGAGTACAATACAATATGGCAGCAAATGAATTCCAAATAAAAACTAATTTATGAAACAGTGTTATATTTGTTTTGAGTACCATTTAATAGATAGCAGCTCACAAGGATAAAACAAACTTGTCATTTGTCATCAAACATCATGTTATCTCTCTTATTGTAATGTTGGGCAATTATTTAAAATATATAATTGTAACTTATCCCCCGATTATTTTGAATGTGATATGCATTCTAGAGTATTTGGTTGAGAAATAATAAATAAATTATTATTAAATAGAATTAGAAATAGAACTATGCAAGACTTTTATGTTCAATCCTAAGAGTATAACATTTTTTTCTTCTTAAATTCACATCTTACGAGCAAATATTGCAAAATCTTAAAAGAATGAAAATATTAAAAAAAGATTTACAAAAAACAAAAAGCAGGATTATTTTTACATATTTTTTTTATTTTGTGATGCGCTATTTAGAGGCGAGAAATAAATATATTCTAAACAAAGATTTCTCTCACAACATATTCTCAATGGAATTGACAGTGTAGTATGATTAGTGAATTGGTAGAACTTCCTCGTATAAAGTAATACTTTATGAAGATAAGTTGATAGAAAATAAATATAACTTTACTTGTTGTTAATTAAGAGAGAATTCGAGAGAGAAAATGTGTAAATAAAATATTTTCCTATATATTATTTATAATTAGTGTTAATCAAATTTCTCATGTTTAATCTATCTGAAAGAGAAATAACTGAGTATAGATAGAGTATAGATAGATATATGAGTTCGTAATACATGTTTCTTATTAGATTATTCATGCAATGAAATGTTTTTGAATGAATATTAATTTACCAAAATGATTTATGTAGGATTTGCTGAAGTAAATTAAAATGAATATTATACATTATTTAAATGAACTCAATTGAATGAAGAGAAACCTCATTTATCACAATATTATGTCAAGAAACGTAACATAAATTTTTCTCACATAGTAAAAATGTTTAGAGCTAATCAGTTCATATAATTAAAATATTACAATTAGAAAAATATTATATTATTAATTTTAAAGAGATTTCTCTCCTACTATCTCATTCATTAACGAGAAGAAGATTTGATTTTAAATTAAAGAATTTTCTAGCATTTTTTGTCTGATATAAAATGTTATTAGACGCACACTTCTGTATTTTTAAAGCTCCTTTCAAATAATTAATATAAAACAAGTATTAATGTGAAATTTAATTACCATTTAAATTAAACTCTTATTAGTGTAAGATAAATAAATTTTCACTCATCCTCAAATAATTTATCATTAAGACAAATAAACACAGTGGTTACATTAAAAATTTCGAATTAAACTTAATACGAATTAACTAAAAACCAAGAAAATTCTTAAACTTTGATATTTAGAAGAAAAAAAGCTACATCACACTGATGTTGCATTAAAATACAATTCGAATTCACAGCTCTAACAAACAATTACAAATAACGTATATTTTACAAGCTCATTGCATCAAAGAGTGGCTTCGGAACAAGAAAAATTAAGCATTGTTCTTCAAAGATCTACATCCTATATGTATTAAGAGGATAACTTGTAGGGATTAATGCAATTGTTCTCTATCTGAAATTATACTTCCTAATATATTTGTTGCATTTATTTGTCTAATTAAAGGATATAAGATTTACTCATTCTTATATGTCTGAATTAAGTAATTAATGCATTTGTTGTTTAGCTTTCATGTTGTATAATCTTACGACTTGAGCATAAATTAATCGCAGTATGTTTCACGAATTGGATTATATAATAAAAGTACAATTTTAATAAACATGTGAAATTTGGTAAAGATCAAAAGTTTTTTATGCAATAGGTGAGAAGTTTTGTTTAATTATCCCGCGTTCTTTAAAATGAGTTCCAGGATGAAAATATGTTTTTATACTATTATTACATAGGAGGTATTGAATTAACATTATTTCAAAAGGAAAAAAAATTAATAATTGATTGATTATATTTATGTCTCATTAAAATATGGTTTTCCATTATTGGGATACAGAAATGTAATTTGAAGATAATCTGAAAGAATGTTCCAAAGAATTTGTAAATTTGTTTTGAACACAAATGCCTCATGGAGAACCTTCATACAATGCATTCAATTAATGTGAAAGCAGGACTTTATTACAGGTATTACGAATTGAAGGTATAAAAGCAGATATTTATTTTATGTTATACTGTTATAATAGTGTGTGTGATAATGCTTATAACAATGTTTTAAGAAGAGTCTCGTCATATCTGTAAGGATAATTTTAAGCATTCTAGTGGAATGATAGAAATAAGCCCCACAAATTTTTCAATCGATACCTGAAGTTTGCTATTTTTTTGAACATTACCCGAAATCCTGTTTCTGACTCAAACTCAAATTGCCACTGGATGCAATAAAAATACTTTGCGGTACTGAACCTCGATGAAATGTGACAGTGGACAACTGCGTTGACCTCACACTATTTATTTTCAGGCTACTAATTTACCGCTTAAGGACAAGTGTTTTTTTTAAGCGCGTTCTCATTCTAGATGTTTTTTTAAAGTATTGTGTGTCATTCATTCTGGTTCCCCAAATGTCATCGAGACCAGTGAAAATTTGTACTTATTAATCTGTCCTAATATTCATAAATTTTGATATTTTACTTCGGATTTCCCCATCAAAATTTAACAAAATACAATTTATTTTGTTTTAAATAAAAAAATATGGGAAACATTATTTCGAATGTAAAATTAGGTTTTGTTTTACAGATTTGTTTCGCAAAAATATTAATAAATATCTGCACCAACATGTAAACTATTAAGTAGTATTAGTTATAAGAATCTGTCTGCTTAAAGGCACTAATTGACTTAAAGATCTTTGCAGACTGATTTTATATCTCAGTTTTAGTATGGATAAGAAATTGAGGTACTTCAGACAGGAAAAACAGGTGTACAATATTTTCTAAGAAAACATCCTTAATAAACTCAATGTTTATTTATCCAAAGTTATCATCATAATTCTAAGCGATGTATATGGTATACATATATGATATGTATGAGTGGGAAATCATAATCCGACAATGAATTATTCTAAATAAAATGTACGTAGCGAAAGAATTTTAATACTCAAGCAACTGTATATTATATATAGTATCTAATAGAATAATAATTTCCTATTAGTACATATGGAACAATAACAATATTTGTATTAATATAATATAAATAAAAATCTATAACTCTGTACAGTAAAAATGAAATATGAGTTAATAATCTTCATTATTTTAAAGAATCTTAGATATAACTATATCAGGCAAGAAAAGGACTTATTAATAAAGTAAAGTAAACAATGTTTATAGTATACTAAGAACTTATTATGTAGCCAGTTGTTTATATTTATGATAGTATAAAAGGAATAAATGTATGACAATATTTGTTGACTCCGAGTTTGTTCTGGCGTGAAAAGACGCAATGAATCTTCCCTGACTTAACCATGCTTCATGTTTTGATTAGCTTGTTTCGTCATATCCTCAAGCAGACGATATAATTTTATATTTTTATTGGTAATTTTTATTTATTTTCGTTCATTCGATATCATTCGATTATTATTTAGTTTCGATGGTATTATTTTACTTTTATTATTTTTTTTCTAGTTTGTAATAATTTTATATTTAAGCGATTTTTGATTCTAGTTCTTCCTCATTGTTCAATATTGCTTTTGTAATTTACAAATGTTTATAACACCTTGTGGCAACAATGAACATTTCGTGGCTCGTTGCTATAATGGACAAGGAAGGGATAGCTCTACTGTAGAAACGGTGGTCTGAAGCCCATCTAGTTGAGTTCTTCCAGTTTTGACATAATTTGGAGCTTGATCTAAATTCTTAGTTTTATAAATGGACAATCCATCTGTGTATATATTACATTGCGTTGTAATAAAATACAGGTTTATTCAAAAGGATTTGTCGTACGATTTCAAAGCTCCATAATCTAAAAAATATACAATATAGAATATTCAGTAATACATAAGTACAAAGGAAAACTGTAGAAGTTTCATATTGTGGTAATAGATGGCTTACGTGTATTCTTCGTGTATACATTTCACGAAAGCTGTTTTAGATGCTTTCATGGAGCTACCTTGCAGTTGGATCGGTCGAGGTGGACGAGTTGATTTGATGTTACGTAATTGGCTACCTGAGCCACCTGACATGGCCCAATGCGGTTTCTTTCTTTGGGGTTTTGTAAAAGATGAAGTGTATGTGAAACTATTACCCCCAAAATTTTTTGGACTTAAACAACAGATTTCTTCTGCTGTATAATGTACAAAAGGAAAATATATAACAGAAAAATGAAATATTTGAAACGTAACCGAAGGCTTAAGAATAATTTTAGTCAAACATTACCAGAATTATTCTTCATTACAATTCTTCATTGCTTGAAAGATGCTGTTTTCTGTTTTATTATCACCTTTTGCAATATACGTAACATAATTATTTGCGAAAAAAATTAATTGAAAAAAAGCATCATCTTACGTTAGAAAATGTTAATCAATTTTTAAATTAAAAATAGAATTTGTAATTCAAACGTTTTAATGTGAAAGCTAATCATTAAATTACTTTTTAAAGTAAAGATTTTTTTTTAAATATGTATGTTTATATATGTAGAGAAGCCGCAAACTATAAGTATGTAATTATAAAGAACTAATCAGATACAATTGAATGTTAAAAGGTTTACACAGATTTCTAACTTTCAATAACTTGGTCCGAGTATATGTTAAGCATATAAAAACCGTTGCAATAAAATATATTTATATTAGTTTTCAACCTTTACTTTTAAAATGTGAAAAATAAGGAAATAATTTTTTCGTCGATAAAAAACATAAATAACTGAGAAATGGATTTAAATAAATTAATAAATTATAAATATTAAATTCCAATTCCTAGTAACGTTCAGTTAACCATAGTTAAAAATTACAAACACCTTTTTCCAGCCCGAATCAGTAATTAAATACTACCTTACATTTAAAATTTATTAATATTCGAAAAATTCATATTTCACAACGTACTAGTTTTTTATATTGAGAATAATTTTTTTTCTTCTTTTCTTAGTTAAAGTACTAGAAATATTTCCTCAGACCTCTTAAAATGACTGTGTTTGGAATATCTTAATCTTAATGCTTAGCATCTTGAAAACTCGGATGTAAATTATTTACTATAAGTCGATATTTTAAGTCGCTTTTCTTACAAACCTTTTTAAAAATTGGGTTTATAGGTTGAGCTTAAATTTACTATGTGTCAGCGTTTAGAAGTTAATCTTCCATTACAAACAGGAATTTTTGGTTTATGACAAGTGCATTTTTATAATTGAGTACAACCATCATATAATAATGTGCATTGCAGCCAGTGACATTATATATATCAGCTTTTTTTTTTTTTTATCAATTGAAGAAACTTAGAATTACGATTAATAATTACTTTTTCGAAATATCGTTCAGCAATTTAATTATATATATTTTTCTTGAAAATATTCTCTTCTTTTTGCGGTCCAGAAACTATTTTGTTGTACAATACATTTTCAGAATTTTTTTATCTTTATATCTTATGCCACTTAAGACCCTACGTGTAGTTCGTGCTGGTGCACATTAAACCTACAGAGGCTCAAAGTCCTCCCGTGGGCAGGGTGTTGAAGTTATTAGAGGGAAGGGCCATCTCAGGTATCGTCCTCTTCACTTGACAGAGGTTTACATTTATGAGATTCGTCGCCAATAGCCATCGTATTGCTTCCATTGAGACGATTATAAACGACAAAATTTAATAGGATAAATAAATATGAGAAGTTTTATTTATAAAAGGCTTAAAGTAAAAGGGAAGCGTAAACAGAGATACTTTCAGAGACTAATCATTTTAAATTCAAAGTTTTAGAGACTAATCAATTTACAGCCTATTTTCTGCAAAATACTTGTTTTTTATTTAACAAAAAGAAAGAATTCAGTAATTTTGAGAAAATTCAGCGAATTTCCATAATGTTATATTATGATAATTAGTTTTCTCCCTGAAGAGTAAGAAAATACATGATATTTTAAAAAATAACCTTAAGCCTATAGGCTGATTTTCGGTATATTTTCTTGAATTGATTTTGATGAGCTCTCATAAAAATAGATGCATTTTAAAATTTATCTTATTACAATCCTAGAGTAGATTGAGGAGCAGAAACTATTTTAAAATAAAAAAAAATGGAGCAGAAATTTTAATAAAATATTTATTTTAAAGGCTTTCGTGAAATATTTATCAAAATATCATAAATCTAATTTCAAAGTTATTGGTTTTAATATAAAACAGTTTTAATATTAATAAATACATGTATGATCATAATACATCAGCAATATTCCGTGCGTAAGAAAAAGCTAAAAAATTATCATGTTATCACTCCTAACAATCATCATATCAAAAAACATTTATTTATTTTACTACAATCATCTTTTCACTTTTTTTTAGTGAAAAGATATTTTTTACAATATATCTTTCTACTTTCTTCACATTGGTCTTTTCTTTAAAATTGATTAGAAATAATCTTTATTATACCATGGTTTAATTATTCCGAAGAAACCTCACTTTTTTATGACTATTATTGATTTTTTATGCATTTAAATCATTTCTCTTAAATGTTGTCTGAAATTTTATATGTAAAAATATTTCTTTTATGAGAATTATAAGGTATACTTTCAGAATCGTGTAAAGGGCTTAAATTGAAATAATTCATCTCAGATATTAGATAAATTTAATTGAGTTAACAGTTTAATTAAATTGGTGCAAAGATAATAGCTCACAGCATATTTATTCGAAATGATAAATATTTAATTTAGTGTATAAATAATTTAGAAAATCAAATCCTTAAAAGATATTTCTCATGAGCACAACCTTAATAAATCTACTTGTGAATTCCAAATACACCTCCTCTGAGATTTTCAATAAATTATCGATGATTGAAATAATGACGAATCGCCTTAGGTGTTGTATAGTAAGGATGAAATACAGCAATCTAAGTGTTCTAATAATTAAATTATTTAAAATAGTCGTAATCAAATGTCGCGTTTTAAATCTTTCTAATAAGGAAATTTTCTCAAAGGAGACATCTTAAAGATAACGTTATAATGTGTGTTATCTATTTTTGTTTGGAAGTAAAGTTATAATAAATATAATTCTCTCGCAGAAGAAGAATAAGCACAGGAATTTTATCTGACACATCAAACACGATTGTAGGAATACTTTAAACAATGATTTTTAATTGACAGTAATACCATAATTATGTTACGAAGATGGTTCAAAAATAACCAAGTTAGGAATGGAAAATAGGCATTCGGAATAGGAATGGGATAATTCACTGTAATATTATCCATTCAGCGGTTTTCCTTTTCCTAAGAAGTCTCTGAGTATGACACTCTTCATACCCCGAAAACTCATCGTCGCAAATTTTCAGGCCGAGGAGACTATCAACAGAAAACTACTTTTATCTGTTTGCCACCTAAGGACTATTGTTTTAGGTGGATCAGTTTTGACGTACCAGATTTTGACGTTTTCAATTTATTATTTTTTGATTCAATTTTAATTGTATTTAACTTAAATATATTCTGTTCAGTAATGTATCGCTTGCTTTAATTTTAATTACAGTAGCTTAAATATTTTCGATTTAATAATTTATCGTTTGCTTCAATTTTATTATCATAAGAGTTCGCTGTTGTCTATTTCTAGATATTTCATTGTTTACTTTAATTCTTATATTTAATTGAGTAATTTAATAATAATTGCAAAAAAAGGGCACCTTGTGTGGCTGAATTTGTTCTTTGCAAAACTTTGCATATAACTTTTTTTGTAATATTATCAATGATGTCTTAAAAATTATATTTAATTACAACTTTTAAAACTTATGTTTATTACTTTTTTTATTAAACTACTTCGTTCTTCACTTTTCACTTAAAACTTAGTTTCAATTACCTTTCACACACTTTTCCTTAATAATAAATTTTCCTTTACTGGTAACTTCTTCCATTTCTGATTTTTTACAAATCCTCATTCTTACTTTTCTTACTAATAACTTTTAATAAACAATTACCTTCATTGCAATTTACTTTTCTTACTTTAACTTATTTAGCTATTAACTTATTTTCATATTTATCTTTGAACTTCATATGAGATCAGACACATTTGTTAAGTAATAGCATCAGTTATTTTATTCCTTTAAATCTGTCGCGTTGCCTTGGTGATCAGTACAGGTTACCTTTAGCACTTCAATCACCTCGCGATACACAAATCTTCGAGTGTCAATTCGCTCACTTACACACTTAGGTTCTTTCTTTGAGTCTGGTCTGCTCCGCTCGGAGTCTGGTTCAGATCTCTTATGTGGTTATGTAAGTTGCACCTTACACTCACCCCTTTACAGAAACACCCTCTACTAGCAGACTTTAAACACTGGAAATACATCTTCACCTTCTTTGAATAAAATTCACTAGAAGTATGATACTGTTTTCATTGTTTCTGAGTTTCGGGTGTGTAATGATGAATCCTGGTCTCATCGACAGTGACAACTCGACACAAAATGTCGTCAGCTCGTAGCGGTTCTATCAAATTTTAATTTGGCAGAAAATGGCTGTTTAATCAAAACTAACACATGAATCGATGTCAAATGAGTTTTGGTGCCGTTCAAGGCATGAAAATACATAACGGTAACACAAACTTATTATAGAAACACCCACTTCTGGAGAGATATTTACTTTTCGAAGCGCGCTTATTTAAAATTAGCAGAAATGTGCTTGTGAATATTAAAAGGGTATTAAAAAATTCTTTTATTACTATAGGCAATGCGATACAAATGTTAATGAATTATAATATATTTAAATCTACAGATCTTTCTTTTTCTTTAATGCGTTGCTGTGAAGACATGGTATAAAAGATTAATAATGGTGGTTTAATTGAAACTTAAAAAAAGGTTGAATGATGAGTTTTTTCGAATGATCCATTCTTTTAATCATGTAAGTACAAAATGAGATTCTGTTGACAGTTAAAATTATTAATTATCTCAGGTGACGCACAATTTACAATCACACTTAACATCCACCATCAGTAACAAATTGAAAAAAATTACTTTTTCGGAGATTATATGTAATATAATCTCCATCATATAAGTTTATGATATTTTAATATATTAATCTATATTGTTTGTATGTTTCGATGAATATGTGTTCTACTTACAGTATA
The DNA here is from genome assembly GCA_019974015.1 of Nephila pilipes. Lineage (NCBI taxonomy): Eukaryota > Metazoa > Arthropoda > Arachnida > Araneae > Nephilidae > Nephila > Nephila pilipes. The sequence goes on along the minus strand of BMAW01065351.1, from coordinate 225,977 downwards.
GAGAATATGAATAATAGTACTTCAACCAAAAATGACAAAAATAATTTTATTTAACTGTAACTGCATAAATAAAAGCAATAACAAGTACATTTGTTATAACCAAATGTTGTTGTAATGTCCTGTTAGCTGGACGAAATTTTATAACATACATTCTATCGAGCTTTCAGAATTTTTTTGTTTTCTTTTAGTAATTTTTCTGATTTTTGAAGCTGGCCATCCTATTACGTTAACCAGAATTTCATAGTGCTAATGTTTACCACATCATAGACCTATAATTATTCAGTAAGGAATACAAGCGAGCGTAATACGTACGAACATGATACAGTATATAGTTATTTTTATGCAATTTAAATACATTTTTGTATTTCTTTATGAAAAATCTATACAAAAAAGTATTTAAATCTTTTGCAAGATGAAGAGAATCATTTATTTCCAATAGAAACTGTTTTTAATAACATACATATTTGTTACCATATACTATTTCCCTTGTACAGTTATTTTTTATGCAATTTAAATACATTTCGGTATTGTATTTTATGTAATTTATACTATCTTGTTCATTTTTAACAATTTTCAATCATTTACATGTTATTGATATTAATTAGATAGTTAAAGATTTTTTTCATGAATTATTTCCTCATCTGTACCAGTTGAAATTTATTTTTGACTCAAACAAATTCCCGGAAAACTGAAGTAGACTCGAATCTTTTGTATAAAAGATGCAGTTATTACAGTATTAAGAAAAATATACCCATAAAAAAAAGAAAGTTTCTAAGGTAGAAGTTTCTGTCATGAATATATTAATTAAAGAGTGGAAAATTAATATATCTGCACTGTATTGAAGCATATTTTTCACTTACGAAATTTTAGTTACAAAGATTATTTTAAGTTGTTAAAAGTTTTCTTAGTTAAGACAATTTAGTTTATATATTAGAAAGGATTAAAATGTTGTTCGTCAACTATCTGTTAAATTTTATTTCTGAATTACAGTATTCATTAAACACACACAAGTCTAGAAATCTCATTTAGACCTTCTATTGAAAAGACAAAGAGTCACTGATATCACATTTAAAACTCCCTTTCAAATTAATCTTCAAATGTAAGCCGTGCATGCCTTGCGTCTGATAAGATGAAAGAGACACTTTTAAATGAGAAAAGTCCAAGAACACTCTTCTAACTTCAGGTTACAGCAACCTGTAAATTAATCGGCTTATTTATAAGGATTAATGTAGTTGCTCTCTTCGGGAATTCTACCTCGTTCGTTTCAGTTTTCCTATTATTCAAAGGATCTAAGAATTAATTATTCTTTTGAATTTGAATTTTGTGCTTATGCATCTTTTCTTTGATTGCGCATAATGTAATCTATCCATCTCAAATTTAAATGCTATATAATGTTTTTCAAGCAATTTAGTTTTATAATTATGAAAACCTAAATAGAGAACTAAATTAAATAAGTACATCAAAATAATACATTTAAAGCAAATAATCAGCATAAATATGATATTTTTTTAAAAAAATCTAGCATTTCTTATAATTTGTAACTGATTTCTTTATTTTTATATGGATGGTTCAAGAATTCCACTTGTTAGGAATAGCAAATAGGAATGGGGCAACTCGCTGTAGTAGAATTGCCAATTATCGTTTCCCCCCCTTTTTTTTTGAAGTCTATGAGTATGATGCTTTTCAGATCCCAAAAACATAATCTCTAGAGCTTTTCCAGCCAATGAGACCAACTTAGGCTTCTTCGGAGCAGATTCATCGGATACTCGGATAATTGCTTGGTTTTGGAGTATAATAATGACTCTATGTGTTATTGATAGTAAAAACTGAACGCAACAGCAATCAAATCATTTGGCAGCTAATGTATTCCTAATTAAATTTAACTTATGAATCATTGACATATTCGCTTAACAGATTGCAACATATAATGAAATCACAAACTTATCTTAGCGCTTCCATCTGTCATCAAAAATAGATACTTTTTGAGCTCTTCGCCATTGTAAGTAGAAATAGCAGGATATAGTCTTTTTAATATTGTTGCTTCAATTCGGGGCTTGCCATCATGTCTGGTGATATGGAAATAATTTTGATAATTTGATAACCAAATTTTGAATCAAATTTTTGTTTGGAAATTTCGGCGAAGCATGATTATCGAGATACGTTGAAACTTCTAGAAAGCTCTATTCCTTGCCATTGAAGTCAATGTTTAGAGCTGTCAAATTATAGAATGAGAGTGAAACCTAGTAAACTTCACAATCGTTTGTATAGTTCATGTACTAATGTGAATGAATTATGTGAATATATTTTTTTTGCACATATTTGAACCTGTGACTGTTTATTATTCATCAAATTCTTTTAATCAAAGGAAACTGCCTCATAATTTCCCCCCTCCCGTCCCTTTCTTTTTTAGAACTCGTAAGATGGTGCGCAACGCAACAATAAGAAAAAGTAATAATTTTTCATGATAAACCAAATAGATTTATGTAGCATTAAAATCCTGTTTACGATGTTTTGTTATTAAATCTCAGTCCGAATTTAAAGTAAATAAGCAATTCGAAGAAGATTGACTTTTCACGGGGAAAAAGTATCTGTTGGATTTTTAACAGAAATGAAACACTCTTGCATTTCGAGAGAGAAGAATACTCAACATCCCTTATTTGAAATTTGCAAACTTAGGTATTTTAAATACTCTCATGTTTACAGTTATATATAGTAACCTTAATAATAATCTAGTTTTGTAAATATAATAACGTTTTAGAAGCATTGTTATGTTAAATTCTTCGTTAAAATGTGAAGTATAAAAGCGCATTAGAAATTTTGTTATGTTAAATTATTCCTTTCAGACTTTTGCTTGGAAATAAAAAGAAAATATTGGCAACAATAGCGTTCATAGAAAACCCACTTCCCATTAAATGACGAAAAAGAAGTACGGCTAACACAACGAAACAGACCAAAAAATAACAATATTTACACATATTAGCTTTCACTGGAAAGTAACAAAGTATAAACAACAATAGGAATTGTTCTGGGAAAAAAATTTAAAATTTTAACTTTTTTCCAACTAAATAGGCTGTGAAATGTACCAAACAGTACTTTGAGGACAATATCGTCGCTAAAATGTAAATTAGTTACAAATCAAGTTGTCGATATATGCAAAGAAATGTTTTGTAAAAATGCATTGTATTAAACAATAACACATTTATGTTTAAAACTCAAAATGCTTCACCGCACAGAAAGTGTGATAAGGTTCTCAAAATCTATGATCAGACTGCATTCACCAAATTCACAAATGAAAAGAAAGAAAACCTACTTAGTAATCAAATGTGAAGAAGAACACCTAATTACAATTATCGTAAATAGATATTAATCATTTAAGAATGAAATATACGACTAGTTATAAATATACGTATAAAAAAGCAATATAATTGCAATAGTGTTAGAGCAATTTGTTCAATATACAAAATGAAAATTTATTTTGAAGTAATGCCTTGCATATGAAATACAATAATGGTCAACATAATGATTATAACTCAACCTCTTAGCCCTGCTAAAAGTTGGAATTTAGTGGCTTCAAATCTGTCAAGATTTCAAGTACCCCCATGGAGTGGAAGCTCGGAGAAGAAAGTGCTAACTCAGGTGTCCCCACTTTGTAGCGTGAGACTTATTCCTTTTCAACTGTCCTTATAGACTTTTCTTGGACGTTACTCGATTCAAACAACTCAACTTCCAATTATGTAAAGCAAAGTTCAGATATAAATTGAAGTGAATTGAGAAAAAAAGAAGACAGGGAAAATAGGAGATGAGAATAAGAACTAAGGTCAGAGTAATAAGAATAATGTTAGTGTGAAGTGCGTGGTTGCATTCTGGTGAGTATAGAAGATATAGTGAGATTACGATTCAATGGTTTCGGAGTAATTGCAGGAGGAATTTGCACTTTATTCTGGTAAGATCATTCTTTGATAGATTTTAGAAGTTGTTTGTACTCGCGCAAAAGATATTAACTGTGGAGAGCATCACCTTTATTTGAGAAGAAAATAAATATATTTTAGATATAACTGACTATTTTAATTAATTTCCCTGTTCTTGAACTTTACTTGAAATTGATATCCTGCGATTAACTTTAAGATGACAGACGAGGCGAGGATACCGTTATAATTTGACCGAAGTTTAAAATTACGAGATCCGTCGGCAATAACCCTCGTCTTTCTTATAGGAGCAATGCTAATAAGCAACCAAGCAATCAAAAATTCATTATTCAGAAGACATTGATTATTTGTAAAAAATTATGTTAAATACTATTTTTTATGGAAAAGTGGTATATTTATCAAAAAAAAAAAAAAAAAAAATCCTAGTACATGAAGATACAAATTAAATTTTTTTTCGTCTGATCTATAATTTTTTAAGTTTATTTTGCGTGGAGCAAAAAAATTGTCAATGCTTAAGCTTTAGTAATTAATAACGTTACAGCGAAAGAAAATTAAAATCTTAACATTTTTAGAGTGATAACTTCATTAAAAATATACCTTCATGTACATATGCGACAAGCATAGAGCTATGCAAAACTTGTCATGTACATTTTTAACGTGTAAATCGCTATAGCATCAATAGGGAATTTTCATGATAGACTTAAAATTTTTTTCTAAAGATGTAATCAACAATCCAATTAAAAAGTTACCTGTCTGCATTTTTTTCTTTATATTTTTTCCCTTTTTATTGACGTTAATAACCCAGACAAATTAGTTCGGCAAATTTATTTTATAAATATATCTCAAAGTAAAAAGAATATATAATTTACAGGGATGATTGCAATACTTTTTTATCCAATTTACCAATATTAAATACTTTTTTTTCAACATAAATAAATGAGAATTATCGATTCTTTTGGGAAGATTTGGAGAATTTCCATAATTGCCAATTATAAAATTTGGATTTATCTCCCCGAAGGATTCAAGAAAAAAGATGATTTATGTCAAATAATAATTTTAGGGGTCTTAGAAAAATTATCGTTAACTTCTCTAAAATTAATTTTGGTTATATTTCGCTGGAATACATGTTTTTAAAAACAACAAATTATGGTTCTATAGATAGTTTCTCCTAAACGTTTTAAAACTCGAATGATTAGATTAAATAAGTCAAAAAAATATATACCTAATTAAAAAGATATTTTGCATTTTTTAAATTAATCAGCTTAATCATATTCACAAATATTCATCCTGTATTTCAATTGAAAAGAAAATGCATTTAATTTACAAAACTTGAGGTAATCTGAAAATGGGTGGGGAAAAAAGAACGTACTTATTTCCAATTATTACCAAAGAAAATATAGAAGTTTAGGAAAACGTAATCCCAATTTTTTTATTTTTTGTTCTCGCTAACAGCTTCGTTAATTGATACTTTTTCAATTAAATATTATTTAAGTAATTATTTTAATTCATATGGAAGTAGACATAAAATTGATACAAATTTTCTTATTAAAAAAGCTTTTTTTATGATAAATATCCGTGGAAATGAATGTAAATGTATTAATAAAACAGCAATATTTAGCTTTTAATTTAAAACAATATTAGATATTTTAATACAATTTTGTTACATTTATTTCTAAATAAAACTAAAATTACTATTATCGTCATTCCGATAAAAATAATATAACGATGTCAATTGTTCTTTTAAATGCTAGCTATAAATTTCTTAAAGCAACTGAAATTAGAAATAGTATCACAGAATACACTAGATTCGTATATATGGAAGCTTATTAAATAAGATAAAAATCTTCTTTCTACAAGTTAACTGACGTTTTGACGTCATCTCAGACGGGATATTAGTGATCATACATCTAATTAACTACAGAGTAATAATACTACTCTGCTGGTAAAAGCAAATGTAAGGGACAATTTTTGTTATTCAGGATATTTTTTTCCTTTTATTTGTTTAATTGTTATGCAAATAATATGTGATCTCGTGAATGATTTGTTTACACATAATTTCGAAATTATACAAGGAAAAGTATTAAAAGGATTCAAAGACAAAATTGCGCATTAATAGAGTAAATGTATATTTTTCAAAAACATTCTTTGTTCTACCATCTTTAAGTATTTTTGAAGAATATTTTATACCAGTGATCCACAGCTGTTTTTTATGTGCGATCAAATACAATAGAACTAAATTAAGGCTTGCATTTTTTTCCCTTCTTTTTGCCTTATGTTTTACGTTAAAATTTCTGTTAGTGATCTTCATCTCAAAGTCAACAAAGTTATATAAGATAAAGTGTATATTGTTTAAAGTCTCCTTTTTAATGAAAGTACTAGGCCATTTTAACTAAGAATTTTATATCATTATTATACTTTAGTGAAGCAGTGTCATCCCAGTGAAATAATTATGTTGGTGCCTTGTAGATAATACTCGTGCAGATTAAATTCGTTTACTTCTAGATAAATAAAATGAGAAAATAAATTTTGAAGGCTGTGTTCGAAATTATTGTTGTTTCTGTAACATATGCTAAGCACATTTGTAGGAAGGGAGTATTCTGTTGCAGATATGACGTCATTCATACGTAAATTTACCTCATCAAACACACGTCACAATTACCTTGATGTACTTGTGTTTCTCCTATGGGGCTCCATTCGGTAATTGGGAGGCAAAACTTGGAATTAAAATCGTAGTTGGACTACTGCCAACACTGAAAGCAGTTGAAATTGTAATTACGACTTGCAACGGACTTAGGTTAAAAATTAAGAACTATTTCAACAAAATTATTTCTACGTTGTTTTAAAGTATATGTTTTATAAATGGTCTCTTCATTGTATATGAATTTCATTACTTAAATCATCTGCAATTCTCTAAGATATATAAAGAAAAAAATTCACCATAAAGTTACTTCCTCAGTAACCAAACAGCTTCTGTTCTAAAAAGTCATTTAAATATTACTTCATATGGAATATATTATTATGATTTATTTTTGTCATAAGATTGATATCAACATAATTACTATTTTCATAAATATTTTAATCTCTAGATCTTATTTGATAGTAGAGTATTCTTATTTGCACTTCAGATCTTATTTTTGAGAACGAATTTGATTCGAAGATATCTTTTAAAAACCACAGATAAAAAATAATTTCTTTAAGCATACCTTATGCATACCATAAATTTAAAATTTTTTGTTAATCATTTTTCGAATGGTTCAATTTAATTTGAAATAAATCTTTGCAAGTATTTGCTCTTTAGCAAACAAAACATTACAATACACTGAAGTGGGCAAAATAATCAAGTAATATATAACATGAAAAGTGGTTAGTGTACACTTAAAGTAATCTATGAATTGTAAAGAATTAAACAAAAACTTTTGCTTCGAGCTTCAGATATTTTTTGACAAACACAACAAATATAATTTTAATTCAAGATAAAAATATAAATTTGAATAATTGGGTCAACAATTTGGTATATTTTGTGAATTGTTTTTCCACAGCAATATTAAAAATTACTGAGAAATAATTTGATAGTTCATTGTAGATTAGATCATTTTATTATGATGCGAATCTTGTATTATTTCTTTAGTTTTTGTTTCGAATTATGAATGATTTATATTGTTCAGTTCAAAACGAGAACGAAAATTTTCAATTTTACAAATGATCAAATTAATGGTACCGTTGTAGGTCTAATTCTTAGATACAAGTTTTACTTTTTCAAAGAGTCATTCTTGGTAAATTCCTCATGGTCTACGATCTGATGAATATGAAAGTCTTCTAAAATTCCTTTGTCATATATTCCAAAGTTTTTGTTCCTATATTCTTGCGTGTATAGAAGAAAAGTATAATTTTTTTCAGCATTTTCCAGCATTCTTTTTAATATCCAGCAGACTTTATGAAAGAAAAATATTTTTTTTTATCCTTCCATTCTGGTTTTACTTGTCTAGACAGTGTGCCCTTTCATTTTTTTTGACGAACATGATGTTTTGTACAGTAAATTTTTAATTTAGAATATTTTCGATACATATTTTTGTCTTACGAAAATATATTTTCATTTGTTTTGACATTTTTTGGTATTAGATAAAATGAAACAATTAGAAATGTACTTCATTGTAAGATCTAAATTACCCAAGCAAAAATTAATATATACAAGGCCGTTAACGTAAGCAATTGAGGGACAAAATATTAAATTTTGTGAAAATATGCGTAGTGTATTAATATAAATATATATATATATATATGTGTGTGTGTGTGTGTGTGTGTGTAGTGAGCGTGGGCAATAAATGTCTCTATTAGATAAATTCAAACAATTTGAAATATCTAAGCTTCAAGGCAAGATTTAACTACACGAAGAAAAAAATTTATTCATTCTAAGTCCGATAATGTTCGAGTAAGTTAACCCTTTGAGGGGTGTAATGTTATTATGAAAATTTTTTAAAAAGTTATACAGGCAAGGGAGGTATATTGATCATGCAGACAAAAAATACAATTAAAAAAATTAGGAGTCCCCGGTTCGGAGAGGGTTTTTTTTTTTTTTTTTTTTGCATAGTGCAAACACAAACGGGTATAGTTTACAAGCTTCAAAAGAGGGATAAATGCGTTTGCATTGTGCAAACGGTGCCCCTGAAAGGGTTAAACGAGAGGAAAAAGCTATTAAATTATATGTGAAAATATGTGTATAGTGTATTTAAAATATATACTGTACATATTTTTCTCGAAAAAATATTTTTTCACTTTGCATTCTCTGTCTGTATATTCGTCGAATTCAAATCATTAAAAATATCATTCATTGTGAGATCTAAATTACCCGAGTAAACATTGATCGATACAAGTCTGATAATGTGAACATATTAGGAAAACACTATGAAATCAAATAAACGTTTTCACAATTTATATCACAGCGTATCTGTTTAAGGTAACCAGAAGGTTTGATATGATCTTCTTGAGCGAACACATTTGTGTGAAAATCAAAATTCTTTATTAGTAAAACAAAATAAACGTTTACATCTCCCTGGTGTATGGTAAAAAAAAACATCATTTTTATATTTTTCACCAGCTATAATTGATAACATCTAACATTAAGTGATTTCAACCTGTAGTATTCTCATTTCTTAATGATAAAGATTTTTTTTTATTTCTAATGGCAGATTATAAACAGTTACAGCAAAAGAAAAAGAAAGAAAAAAACAATTACTATACAATACAAAGAACAAAACGCAAAAAAAGAACAAGAAATGCTGCAACAAAGTTCATTCATTCAACATATCTTTAATCTCCCAGTAACGTTCAGAATGAAAATGCTTTCGAAGCGCAGGGCCTTAGAGCAGATGAGCGGAGTTCACATCCTCACCAGAGTTCCACTTAGTGCAAGCCGGTGAAGGAGCAATGTTGAATCTGTAAAGTTGTTTTTGTAAGCAATCATGTCCGGTGGCTAAGCGGAATTCAGAGACCGTTCGATGTCTTGGGTCATTACTCAAACTGGAGACAGCATTCTTCCGAGCCTTGTTTGATATACGATTGGAAAGGCCCTCCTGAGTATGGTCTTCATTAGATTTTTAACAAGTTTTTTAATTGTAGTTACTGAGAGGCAAAGGACGAGAAACATTCTGCTTAATCAAATTCTGCAAAAATTCTTTTCGCCAGATAGTCCACTGTCTCGTTACCTGGGGCCCCACAGTGGGTTGGAACTAACTGCTAGACAATAGTTTTCTCAAAAGAAGCCAGGTTCTCGAGGTGATGACGACAGTCCAAAATGTCCTGCATTAAGGTATGTTCATCAGATACGATGGTTAGCAACGCAGTCTTTGAATCGCAGAGGACCGCAGCTCTTGTGAACTTATCCAGGTGGCAGTGTAACTGGGATAGGGTTGTGCGAATCGCAACAATTTCTCCGTCAACTTCTACCCACAGGGATGTAGAAAAAAATATTTTGGAGAAAACTCCGAGGCACCTGCGTTATGGCCAATGTCCAGGAGAGATCCACTAGTAAAAGTCCGAAGCCACTCGGGTTCGGGGTAGTAGGTTATTTTAAGAATGGGATTGCAGGTTCTTTTAAACAAATACCAAGATACATGGTTCCTCACACAAATATATATCCGAAACTTTAAATTAGTGCAATATTTGTTCCAAATTAATCCTTCATAAAAATATGATACAATCTAAAGTATAAAAATGATTCACAGACTTTTCACAACAAAAGGTAACAAAACAAATCGGTGCTCGATAAAGAATCAAATTAGTATTAAAATTATGGCAAATGATAAGATATCAGAGTGGACAATTAAGAATTAAAACTATTAATAATATTTTGTTTCGGTATTAAAATTGAAACAAATGATAAATTATTAAATGTAATATATCGTAAGAGAAATGTAGTTATTTTTGCCATAGAATAATGTAATAAAATGAATCTTTACATATTAATCTGTTCTCAACACTATAAAAAATTTGAAACAATTGAGCCTCAGCAAGCTGAAACTGAAGCTGCAAATTTCGGTTAATTATACCTAATCATTATCATTTCGAAATTGAAAACTGTGTGTGTATGTAGTATTCAACAAAGCAAAATAAAAATAACCTTTTTTCATTGATGTGCTTATTTTTACATAAGAATGAGTAAATTCTTAAAAAATATTCCTTTTATTTAAACTTTGTTCATTTATCATTTCTTTATTGTATGCTATCAAGCATCATTAATTGATAAAAAAAAGGTACTAACATGTAAGTTTCTGGTATCGTACGAAAACAGAAATAACTGTTACATTAGTTCATACAAAATCTTAAGTTTGGAGAAATCATAATCAAGTAAAGTTAAAACAATCCAAGCACTTGAAATATAAGCTGTTCTTTAATTAGGTAGTACAATAGCAAGACTTCATAAAACAAACTTAAGATAATATCTTTATGACATAAATAACTGGAGTTCAGATAAAAGTGCACATTCCATTTTTGATATCTTGGCAATCCATTTCCTTTCGCCGACTTTTCTGGAAGAACGTACTCTTAGAAAATGATCTTTATCATTTTCGCCATTAAAAGAAATGCTACCTTCTTCCATGATTATAAACGAGAAAAACTGACAAATTACACCATTCCAATATTCCTGAGTAAATACAGAATTTTTTATGTGTCCTTATTTTTATGTTATTTAAGAACAAACCCTTTCTGCACCGATCAATAAACTTTTCCTCCTAGACACAGGCAGACATCTATTTGGTATAGCAGGCGGCTCCATTTGATGGCTGAGCATAAAGGAAACGTTCTTTGAATTCCAAGCACCTTCTTCATAGCCCTTGGGATGGTCTCATCAAAACACAGAGGGTGGGTGGAGGCAAAAAGAAAAGGCTTCTAGGTAGAGTAGCATTTCCTCTTTCATGGAACAATTTTATATGTCTTTCGGTCAGTGGCGGATATGGGAGTGTGTGAGGTTATGAGGCAAGGCACAAGCGGATTTTCGTTCGCGATTCGAAACAGTTCTTTAAGGAACGCTATTGGAATATTGAACATAAGATTTTTTGAGAATGTTTTGCTGATTTTGTGTGTATTCGAATGTAAAATGGTCTGAGAATCTTTTTTTTAAAAGAAAATATTGGCTTAGGGCTCCCAAAGACAAAACGCAAATATTTTTTTTTCTCTCAAAAGATATAAGGCAGTAGCCTTAAAGATATTGTTTGCTTTGAACATTGATTTCAATTTGTATATAGGGTCTATTTTGTTTATTAAATTTTTCGTATTCTAAATTTAAAGTAAATAAGGTTTCTTTGTTAGATTCGATGCTATTCCAATTTTTTTCTCAAATGATTTGCGAAAATACACGAAGGAATAATAAATAAAAGTTTACACTCAACAATACAATCAATTGTAATAAAGTAAATGCATTTAAATTACATAATGTTTATTATTCTTTCTTTATTTCAATAAGTAACTGATGAAAATATCGTTCTTGTTATATTCATCGATAAGAATATTCAAATTTTATTTAAATTTAATAAGAAAAATTCAATTAGAAATAACATGAAGATGATTTTATAAAAGGATATTATAAGAAAATTGCATTCTTACATTTTGAAGAAAATAAATGCTTTTATTTCATAATTTGCTTTTTTGTGCGTTAATATCATTTTTAAAACAACTGTAAAATAATAAGTTATTTTTATTTGAGCAATATTACTTTTAACAATCATAACATTCACAGTTCCTAACACTATATATTACTCACAGTTATTAACAATTTAACTAAATAGCAAAGGTTTTTATCTAAAAATACGTATGAAAAATCGCCTATTATAAATTCAAATATAAATCTGAAATTATTTGATAATGAAGCTTGACAGGAACAATATTTGAATTTCAAAGATTTCTTACGTTGTTCCTTTACGCCGAAATATGGGGTGGGGGGGGATAAAGGAAATACTGTAATGTAATTGATCATCTTCCGAACATAAAAATGGTCCAAGCAATGAAAAAGTAGGCTCTTTCCGAGAAAATTTTAATTTATTCTGATAATCTCTATCATAGGTATACTATATTTTCTTTTAACAAGGAAGAGAAAGAATAAACACAAACATACGATAACCCCGGTTCAAAGTTCGTACAATCACTGAACACAGCAATTGAAATCACAATCTTGCATTAGAATAAAACGTTTACTTACACTAACAAACATGCTCTCTAAATTAAATACTATACACACAATACCTCATGTTTTCACACTTCAAAGAATATCCTAGAAGTTTCTAGGAGCTTCTTTTATCTCGTGGAGTCTAGTTTCGTCGCCAAATTTGGTAACTTGGTGACATTTTGTGGCCAAATTTGTTAGCCAAGGTCATCCCTTTATCCAGCCCTACTTCCAGATATATTCTCACATTGTTTGTAAAAAAAGCCTTTCCAGCAACAGGGGTCGCAATTTTTTTCCGCACAGCTAAGGTCCAAACTTTAGAGTAATAGTACTTATTCGTAAAATGGTAACTTCAGCGTACGGAATAAATTTATTTATTCCTCGTTGAGTAGACATGTAAAGTTAAGAAACTAAAGAAACAAGAAGTCATTATTTGTGTTTTAATTCAGAATTAAATGTTATTTCAGAGCACTGTAAGTTTACCTTCGATTTCTGAGAGCAGTAATGTTCGTTATTGCAATAGTATAAATAGAGTAATATAAAAAGTAAAGAAAAAAAGACTACAGGGATGATTACTATTCTCCTGACAACTTCATAATAGAATGTATAAATGTAAGTAATGTGAACACGGTAGCTATGGTAATTCTTTTCATCTTCCAGTATGTAGGAAAGGATGTGTGAGACAATTCAGTTTGCTATATCAATCACTAATAAATATTCATATTTAGTTATTGATAATTTACACCGACATACAGTATCTTTCTCTTTTCTTTAATGCTAAACCTTATGTGAGTTTTACTTCAATGTAATAAAAACTTTTTAAGGAATTTTTCAATCCAATTATGCATTTTCAGTTCTTTATACTGGGGACAGCGGGCGCGAACGGTGAAAGAAGCAAACAAATTTTTAGCTGTATACAGGGTGTTTCGAAACTCATGGGCAAACATTTTAAGGGGTGATAGAAAACATTTAAACAAGCAATTTTCACCGTACAATGCAAGGCGGAGAACAAGCGATAAACCGCTAGACGGCGCTGTAATGGAAAGAATAAAGCGCGAGTTTTCTTACACAACGATTTCTACGGTGGACTTAAGGAGGCATGACCTTTTCCTGATCACTATACGTAGCCATGGCTTACATGTCCTGTGAAAATATTTAATAAACTATGTCGTTGTTTTTTGCTAACGCCTCTTCTGATTCTCTCTTTTTGTCTGACGTCTTTTCTGACGTCGCTGTTAGTGAATTTATTGGCTATTTAATTAAACTTTAAGATGTACGAAAAGTTAAATTATGAAAGGCATCCGCTACAGGCTCTCATTGCTTTACCTTTCAGCACCATACTGAAGGGACAGAACCACAATCCTTCTCGATGTGAGTATTCTCTAAACGACACTGGTCTCTAACTGACCCTCTGAACACTTGCGAGGAATAAAATTAAATTCAATGGACCTCGGAATCTTTTACGAGGCATCGTGTGGAAGTTAGGAATAGGATGTATTCATTCAGGTGTAATCCCCGAACAGAGATTCAGAATCACAAAGTCTGACAATAACCTATTGTGTTACTTCAGTGCGACGTGATCCCAAAGCAACCCTAATTAAAGATTATGAATTATTCTATGAATGCTTCGCTGTTCTCTCTCTGCAAGGAAGTTGAATAGACTCGTAATTATGAAGAAATACTAATTTTAAGTCAGAGGAGCAGTGAATAAGGAAATATAATAAGGATATGGCAGGAGGATGAGGAATTATTAATCGCATCTCCGTTTTGGGTACAGAATAAGAGCCTGAGAAGAGTTTTGTAACAATGGATGGCGGATTACAAAAATGGGTAATATTCATATTAGAAAAGAACTTTTATTTGTAATTGTTACTTGTATTATGATGCATTATTTTAAATAATGTTTTTGTTTACCAATTCCTTAAATTATTATTTTTTGTGAGTTTGACTAATTGTTAAATATGATAATTTCGAGTCTTTGAATGATATTAATCATATGCTATTTTATTTTTCGACGTTGAATTCATCTAAGAGACTTCTCTTCTCCTTTTATAATTTTATCTTTTGAAATTATGATTTGAAAAAAAAATGCCAGTTATCGTTTTAAATTTATCTTATTTCTGCCCATTTATTTAACATCAATGAAGTAATGATAAGATTCAAGGAGAATTTTACATTGTGATACACAATAAATAACAATTCGTATCATTTTCAAATAATTGCAATAATCACAAATCATTATGACATAATATGCAAGAAATAATTAAAATTTATTGATTGTCTGATTCTTAGCATTAAGGAGCTACACAAGGGCAAGATATATAATTAGAAAATTAATTATAAAACTTAACGCACAGATATTTTTAGAAAGGTGAGAAACAAATATTGTTATGTCTTACGGATTAAATATTATGAGTTGATATGAATCCCTTTCTTCTCTGTTTCTTATGGTGGTGGAGCATATAACCATCTGTATTTTTCCACCTGAGGAATTATAGTTATTGATTTAGTTTGGCATAGAAATGATCCACCTCAAGGTCATCGATGTAAATCTAAAATAAAAGAAACGAGGTAGTTTATTTAATACATTTTCAAACATATTAATATTAATAAAAAAGCTCACAATTTTAACAATGTGCATGTTAAATTCAGACAAATATTCTTATTAATATTTTTTCTAAACAAAATGGGGTGTTTTTCTAAATTGCACATAAAAAAAGATAATTTGTTGTCACCATGAATCTTTAACGCCATTTTCATGAAAGATTCGATACGCAATTACGAATCTGTAGCATAAGAAGCCAATTATTTCCACATTAGCAACATTAAAGAGATTGTAGTGTACTTACTATCCGTCGAGATAATGATTTTTGTAAGCTGTGTGACAGGAAATATATTGCATCTGGTTGGAGCGCCTTGTATACAAAACACGCAATCTAACACAAGTCACGCGATTCTATCAACGAATATCCTTATGACACGTTTCAGTAAAATGTCTGTTACTTAGTTTTCTGTGACATAATGAAAAGCATCTAATTTATTCAAAAATGAACCGTTATTAACTTTTCCTCTTATTTATGCAACAAAAACCTATTGAGAAATGGAAACGAAAAGCGAATGATAAATGGGATAAATATGTACCAATAAAATTAACTGAGATCACATATTAGAGACAACAACATTTTATTTAATTTTAAGCATTATTTTCAAATAAATATGCCTTTTTCTTAAATTTGTTCAAAATTTAAGAATAGGCGGACTACACAAAATACTACAAATTTTAAAGAAGTAAAATATAAATGTCTAATAATGATCATAATAAGTACATAACAAACATCTTGCAAACAAATTAAAATTACCAATACAATAGAAATAAACTAACCTGAAGTTAATATATAAAATTAAATCTAGTAAAATAGAAAAATATATTATTAAATTGGAAAAATATAAAAATACCAAAACATACATAGCTATAAAAACAAGACTGCAAAGTTTGAATAATACAAACGAAAAAAGAAGGCAATGCATTTAAATTGTAATGAAATTAAGGTGTTGTTTCTGGCTTGGAATAAAAAAGCCTAGATATATTAACATAATAGATCCAACCATCCCACTCAGCATAATTATTGTAGAATAAAAATGTAAAAACCAAATGCATCGCAAAAGTTCCAATCACAGAATAAAAAAAAAAAATAAATAAAAAAAAAAAAAAAAAAAAAATTCTTTTCAAAACGTGTAACTTTCAAACATGCATATGTTTACAATTTATTATGCACGTAATGATTTTCCTAGTGTAATCCTCTAGCGAGGATATTCATTTATTTTATTCTTAAAACATCGCATGTATTGCACTACATATTTTTAACTTTAATATCTGTATCAGAAATATTAGTTAAAATAAGTGTAATAAAAGAAGAATTGCACCTATTTAATTCCTAAAAATGAGAATAATTGTGTATGAATAAAATGAGAAGATTGTATTAACCAACCAATTTACAGGAAATCTCTAAGAACATTCTCAATTATATAAGATAGAATAGAGTTTCCAGGAAACAGAATATAGATTCACATTCAATTGCAACCTCATATCGCGCGCACTGCTTGGGATGTATGCATTTGATTTGCTTGTGTTCGTGTGTGTGAATTCAAAATGTCTACACTGATTTTAACAAAAATAAACAACATGAACTGAAGTTTTTTCACTAAAAAGCAAAAGTTATATCTAAATTATAGGAAATCCATTTTTCTATTTCATACATTAATTTGAATTGATTTTCGTTTTTTTATTGTTCAATAATATTTATATATATATATATATATATATATATATATATATATATATATATATATATATATATATATATATATATATATATATATATATATACATTAAGTTTTTGGAATGGTTATATTAGCAGCTCAAATACTAAAAAGCCTAGATATTTGAATGATGTAATTTTAATTAGAATTTGGAAAACATATTTGCTTAGTTACATTATAAAAATTATTCATGGTCTCAACAATCCATTCAGACCAAACAAAATCGAATACAGATTTTAAACTTCGCGTCTGTAATTGAGATGAATGATTATGGTATATGTACTCTTTCGCCTAATTTAGGAAACACTATTATAAACAAAGCTTTTTATGAATCAGTGTTCTTCAAATTGTGTATAAACTGATACTTATTATGATATTCTTTAACGTAAATATTTAATTATTATGGAAAAGGCTGAAAACACAAAATTATTGCATTGATTTAGTCAGCATCCAGTACTAAGAATTTAAAGACCTTTCACTTAATTTGAATCAAACCTATAAATTCAAACTAGAGGTGGAATCGAATTCAAGCTTATACTTGAACACTGTCGACCATGATGGAGACAAATACACAGTACGTCAAAGAATGTTTTATGACTTGATCTGTTAAAAGTAATAGAGTCAAGAACCATTTTTAGTGTTGAATGTTTATTCATAATAATATCATTTTGTTCCGATAAACTTGTTAAAGCGATTTAATAAGGATTCGCATGCAGTTCGCTATGCAGATTTACCTCCTAAGCCCTCATTGAAGCTGTTTGTATGATAGAAATATCATCATAATAACGAATAATACTCCTTTAACATGTTGATATGGGAATAAAAGGAAGTCACCAGGTGTTAAGTTAGGTGAATACGAAAAATGATTCAAAACACAGATTTTTTTTGCTAAAAAATTACGAACAATACTTGAGTTGTAACTGAGGGCGTTATCAAGCAATAAATTCCTTCTGTTTTCAACCTGATATTTTGGATAAATGGGACACATTCGGGCCATTAAACGCTTCAAATTACTTAAGTTAAATATTCACCAGTATTTAAAGTATTTGTCCAGTTGGAACAAACTCTTTGTACATAATACGTGTATTATCGAAGAATGTAATAAACATTAAAATTTGTTGTGCATAGAACTTCTCATATTCTATTTTTGCGAATGGTAAGTTTTTCTGATTTCCATTCCATATATTGTCTTTTTGATTTAGGATCGTTCTGAAAACATCGTGTTTCAGCATTTGTAACTATCATCTGATTTCAAGAAGTTTGAACCATTTTCAGCGACTGAAATTATATCCCTGTAGTGTGCATTTTTTATAGATTTTATTTATTAGTAAAAAAGTCTGGAACAAATTTATATAGCCCCAGACTTTCTATTCTCCTGAAATTTTCATGCTGATTGAAGTTCAGATCGTTTTCTTTGTGATGATTCAAGGACAATCATCCATTCTCATTGACATTAATGGTTGTTTTGCCACGAAATCATGATTTTTAAATAATGAAGGTCTCTTACAGAGGGTCTCGTTGCCTTTAACTACATCTCTTCGTATCAATATATGTTTGTGTGGCACAAAGCATTTGATGTCAGAATTCAAGACACCTTAGCTAATTTCTCATAAAATTCATGTGTTCGAGAACTTTTAATATGAGTTGCATTAAATTTGGTCAGCTCTATGTTCTATAGTAATAATTCTCTTGAAGTGCTTATAATTCTGAATGAATGACAGTATTTTTTGAGTTAGTTAAACAAATGGCCAGAACTTTTCCGGAGTACCAGACAATTAATACTAATCATATATATTGCGAAATGGGTACCAAATGTAGGCTGAAATCTAGTTCTATTCTTAAAATGCTGACTCAGCATTTTTTAAGAATAGAACAGGTCAACCTATTACGCTCTATTCACTATATATATGCTTTGATAGTAATCTCAGTAGCTACTCCAAAGTCCCCACTAATAACTCAAAAAAAATATCATTCATCCCTAAATAAAATGATTATAAGTATAGTATGAAATTTAATGCAACTCTCATTCCGCTCGAAATCATCGGTACGTCTTCGAAGGTAGACATCAAACTGCTTTTTTGATAACCGCACAAACGACGCAAAATGCGTAATTTCAAGTGATATGAAACACCAACTGCGATACTATGCTTGTATCGGCAACACAATCGTGAAAATTTCGGAGAATAAGTGCCGAATATATAGACGTTCTGTGAACTTTTACTAATAAATAAAATCGCAAAAATACTGCACTACGAGGGATATATTTCGGTCATCAACAAGCACTAACTGAAATCGGAATGTCGTGCAAAATAGTGTTTTTCGAAACGATCTAAATCAAAAAAGAGAACAATATATGGAGTGGAGAATCGAAAAGCATACTAAACAAAAAATAGGCATGAAGTTCTATGCTGTTGTGTTTATTACATTAATGACAATACGCATTATCAAAGTTTGTTTAACTTTGGACAAATAACGGTGGTAACTTATGTTGAGAAGCGTTTAATATTTGAGTATGTTCGACTATCCCAAAATAATTTGAAAACAGAAGGGAGCTGTCGACCCAACTCGAAAACATTGTTCGTGGTACGGCAAAAAAAATCTTGATGGTACGGTACTAACTTGGCTTGCCTGTTGACTTTCACTTTTATTCCCGCCTGTCAACGTAATTGATATTCGTTATTATGATGATATTTCATCATCTGAAACGCTTCAATGCTGCATAACGCATGCGGTATGATGCTTTTGGCTAGTATCGAGGAACGAAAATGTTATTGAAAATGACATTTTAAAAATGGTTGACTCTACCGCAAAATAAAACATTGGATACGTACTGTGTTGTCTCCGTCATCGATAAAACGTGGAGCTTCAATGGCTTGAATTAGGTCACCTCTGGTTGGTATGGAAATTAGTGAATTCTTTAAATTCTTGGTACTGAATAACGATCGTACCCGGCTAATTTTCGGCCTTTCTATAATAATGTTGCGTTAAATATCATAATGAAAATATCGTTTACAATTTGAAAAAGTGCTGATTAATAAAAAGCGTTTATAATGGTGTTTTCTAAATTAAAACGAAAAAGAAATGCGCCATAATCATTAAATGCTCAATTACGGGCATAATCTTCATTTTTGTTGGTCTTCGAATGAATTGTTGAACCGTAGTCAAGGCCTGTAATGTAACTAGTAAAATATGTTTTCAAACTACAATTAAAATGCATCTTCAAATATCTGGCTTTTTTGCTTTATTTGACTTATATATAACCATTCAAGAAGCTATCAACAATAATAGCATATATATGTATGTAACAACATGCCTTAATAATAATAATAACATGTAATATGTATGTATGTATGAAATATTGAGCGAGAGTGTTCAGATTGGTATTTGTGATAGAAAATGGTTTTATATTTAGATATAACTTTGCTTTTTTAATTAACTTCAGTTCTCCTTTGATTTATTTTGTTAAAATCGATGTGTTTCCACATTCACAGCAATCAAAAAATGCATACATCTCCCAGCTGACAGACCAGTAATAGAGAATCTATTCTGTTTCACCAAACTCTATTCTATCTTGCCTTAGTGAGGAAACAATTCTTAAATTTCCTGCTCAAGTGATTTGATTAATACATCTTCTCATTTTGATTCATACTGAGGTATTCTGGGCACGAAGATTAAATAGTGCAGACTAACTCTTTTATTGCACTTATTTTTAACTAATATTTCTGATACTGATATTAGTAAAAAAGTATGTAATTACTACGGCTGTTCAGCTGAAACAAGGCATAAATGGTGTCTCGCTGGAAAAGAACTACGCAGGAAAATCATGCGTGCCTCTCTTAATAGCTTTATATGCATCACGTTGAAAAGATGTTCATATTTCTTTTTTTTTATTACGCGTTGAGCTTTTGCGATAGCATTCGATTTTTTATTTTTTATTCTGCAATAATTATCTTTGAAGTCGGATGATGGTCTCTATTAATATGTCTGGGCTCGAAGCCAGAAAGTACAGGTATCGCATTGCTTATCTTTTTCGTTTGTATTTCATTCAAACTTTTGCGTCTTGTTTTTTGTAACTGTCGTGACTTTTACTCTTTTTTCCAGTTATCAATATGTTTTCTGTTGCAGACTAATTTATATGATAACTTCAGGTTAGTTATTTCTCTTAATGATGGTAATTTTTAATTTGTTTGCAGATGTTGTTATGCTTGATGTGATTATTGGACGTTTTGCTGTTTAAAAACTATTTTAAAGGTTTTGTGAAACCATTTTGAAACGATCACCCTGATTTTGAGACGAAATTTGAAAGGCATGTTGTTTGAGAAATATTAGCAGGGAACAAAATGAAATTCGTTACGTTACTCTCACAATA
>BMAW01065351.1:125823-197966 GCA_019974015.1 Nephila pilipes | reverse complement strand
AATATACATCTATTATAATATAGGTGTATAATATACATCTATTATAATATAGGTGTATATTCTCTAGTAAAAACATTAATAATTTTGAATCGATTACTCACATTCGTATTTCGTAATATATATTTATAGTTGTACATCTATATTTTTCTGCTATAACGCTGAATTTTTTGCAAAGAAATTCAAATATAAAATAAAAACAGATTTATTCGAAAAGTCTGTAAAAAAAAAGATGCTATTTTTCTTTCAAATCTGGATGTCTAAACAAAGAAGTTTATTGATCCTTGAGTTGCTTACTTTTATTACGTCGCATGAAGGAATGTTACTTCAACCTGAATAGAGACACACTGCTGGGGAAAAAACTTTCTTCTGTGGCACCGAACGCCGAAGTTTTATTTTTATTTCAACTCAAGAATTGTTATGTGTTTGGTAATATTTTTTTCGTCTAGTAAGAACATCTGCAAATAATGATACACTGTGGGGTTTATCAGAATAAAATAAAGATAATAAAAATGCACAATTTTATAGAATGAGTACATTTATTACAAGAATTATTCAATATTTTACTTTTAAATTCTAATATACATAAAAGCTTTTGGCTAAGATACATATTCTTTATCAAATAACAAAATCGTGTTGTTACTATTTTATCATATCAAAAATTTGCATATGAGAGAGTCTGCAATATTAGACATGAAGATGCCTCCCAATTAGAGCAAAATTTCTGAAACTTGGAAAGTTTTCGAACTTTTCACCTTTTAAGTACAGGGTTAGCTTTAAAAATATTCGAAGATTGTATCATTTAATATAATTATTGCAAATGTCCTGTTGTCTGGACAGAGAAAAGTTCCTTTAAGCCTAATTATAAGAACTACAACAAACAGATTATGTTATGTTAAGAGAGAAAAAACATAGATATTAAAGCATGCAATTTTTTATAGGAGGGTTTCTTAATCTAAAAAAATATACTTAACCTTAAAAAATTCATATCTACGAAAGAAAGGTCTACATTCTAGAGAAATTGGTAATTTTCCTTAAGTGTTTTAAAACATATATTTCCTTTATGAATATCAAACAGATATAAGGGATATAATATTGTTAATTGTTTTAAAACTGCTATCCAGAACCTAAAGCAAATTCAATGGAGACTTCAAATAAATCATTGATTTATGCTACATCCGTCATTTTTCCTGAAACTCGCTAACACGCAGTAGATGGTACCTTGTTCTTATACATTTGTACTTATTAGCCATATTAGATTTATACATACATATATCATACTTTTCGAAAACTCTCCGCATTCTATTCCATCTTTAAATATTAGACATATCTTGATTAAATGCTCTCCTATTATATACATAGTCTGGCTAAGGCGTTTTATGTTTAATCCTGTAAATGAAAATGAAAATACAACAAATAAATTTTTATTATCAATTATTTTACAAATGTCTATTATAAAACTATATATCAACTGATATGATCCTAGAGCTCTTACAGAGTCTGCAGGAAATATTTTGCAAGAACTTCTAGTAGCCCCCTCGCAATGCTGTCTCGTTATTAATAAATCTTTGTTCTTTAATATGTAGAATGTAACTGTTTATTTTAGTTTGTTTAGATTTAAAATAAAAATCATAAGAAAAATCACAACAATGTGTAGTTTTTTTTTTTTTTTGGAATTTCATAAGAAATATTACTTTTTTCCATAAAATTACTTGTCAGTATCGGGCATTTATTTTCATACTAACTTAAATTATTCTTACTAAATAACACAAAACATGTAAGAAACACACAATAATTATTTTATTACTCGACACAATAAACTGAGATAATAACAGAGTACAACCCACGAATGTTTTACCTCTTTGGTGCCAATTGATTTGACAGTTTTTCCTCCCTAAGCATCCCCGTTTAAGTGATTGCGTACGGTATACGTTCTATTTTGACATTCTGTATAAAAATACTGATAATATTGTAATTAAATACGACAACCACCAGTTTTAAAATGGGGTAAAGTGTTTCCCTTAGTCGTGAAAGAGTTAAACATCAATTTCTGTTTTCGAGATAAAAAAAAAAAGTAATCCGCCATGACCAGAGAGAACAGGGGTGGTGCAGTACAAGTAAATGTTTTTTGTCAAAAATTTTCAAATAACTACATAGAGTAACGGCGTGTTGACGTGCATCAAGAATCAGATTTTGTTAACGTTCTAAACCGGACGTACACGTTCGATGCGTTTCAACAACCGAAACACTACACCCCTGTAGAACTCTACATTCACCCGTTTGTCCCTTGGAAACTAATTTGAGTGAATCATTCGTCACCAGTAAAAATCAAATATATCAACATTAGGAATTGAAGTTTCTTTACCTCTTTGGCGAGTTGGAGCCAATTTATTCCTCGTCCTTATATCATCCTTCTTTTATCTCTAAATTTCCCAAACAACTTAAGCACATTCAATGGAGACAAACAATCATCTTCAATAGCGATCTTTATAATGTAGTGAATATCACAGAAGATTTTTCACTTTGAAACAAAATATTACCACGTTTCATACATGATTACATTACATTACAAAACGTTCTTTTAAAAAACACCCAAAAAATTGTTTCATGACTCAAGCTCAGTATAAATTGATACAACCGTGTCAACCAAAGGAGAATCCCTATTGGTCTCGTTGATAAGAGCTCTGCAAAAAGTGACCAGACAATTTTCTTCGTACCCAATGGTCGAGGGTTCGAAATGCCACCGGCACTCAAGGTTAACTGTCCTCCCCGGCCACGGAGTCGGAAAACATCCCCCAAAGGCGAATTAAAAAAATTTACCAATCGAAGAGCCCTACACAATCCAACATTGCATTGCTCAAAGTAATAATGAGTCTTCGTTTCTTTTTCCTTTCTTTACCTTCAAATGATAAGCTTATAAACAGATTAAGTCTTGACAAGTTTATGTTTAATTTAATTGCATATCCGAACCACACCCATTCCCATATATCTTAGTATGTATACATTTATTAAGTTACATAAATATTATATATATATATATTGAGTCATGAAAGTGGACTAAATACGATACCTCTCACTTAAGAATGCTAAAAGCTTTAAAATACATTCATTTTTAAAAATGTGAAAATTTTATCATTGATAATGAAAACATGGTATACAGATAATATTTTTACGAACAACACGTAACTTCCGCCATCGTTACAACGTTTATTCGCTAATGATTATTTGATGCTCCAACCAATGTTTAAAAGTCTTTTATTCGTTACATTTAATGCATTTTTTCACCCTCTGAAATATTCTACCTCGGTTCGTTAATCAAATTCAAATTCGCTTATTTTAAAAACATTTTGTTTCGAGTAAAAAAAAAGAACACTAAATGTGAAATTTAATTGAAATGGTGTGTAAATGTTGTATGTGTAAATCAATTTTCAAAATATCGTGCTTATTCAGAGAAATAAACAAAGAAGTTTTGTGATTTAGAAACAAAAGCCTTTGACTAAGATGTTTTGATTTCATTTGCACCACTTACACAAACGGTTGTATCACTTTTAAGAATGCATTCACTTGCAATTTTAATTAAAAATGTAGCAAACACAAAAATAACGATTCAAATGCAATTCACTTATAATTAGGAATTGTTTTGAATGCACAATTTTCACTGAGAAAAAGTAAAAAAATTATATACTCGTACTAATCCTATGTGATTAAATATGAATTTTCTAACATAATTTTTATAGTTTTAAATTATCAATAACTGCTCTATCGTTTCGGTTTGTAATATAAATTGTTTCAATAAAGGATATATGTTCTTGGAACTGAACTTTAACTTATGAGGTTTTATAAGTGAAAATAATGGAAAATGGGAGGTTAAAAATGGTTGCGGATATGTAATTACCAATTAGTTTAATACTACTAACATATTTCATTGTTTAATAACAGTATAAAGATTAATTGTAAAATTTCAGCTTAGTATGGTACGAGCAATAAGTTATTCAAGCTAGTGTTAAATATTTAGGAATTTAATTTATAATTACTTTTTTGATTTCTACAAGCTATTTGAAATCATATCCTCAAAACCCGCAGATAACTATTTTCAATACCTGGTCTAGGAACAAAAAAGATTCCAACATTTTAAAACTAATCCTTTATAAGAAGTAATGTAATTAATGCATTAATTTGATAATGATGAATGTATCAATACCTTTTCTTCCTTTTTGTTTTGATAAGATAATCACTTAATGCGTCCCGTTTTTATTAGTTTCATGTGAGAGGAGCTCAGCTCTGGGAGGAATTTTACTCCGAAAACAAATAATCGATATCTTAAAATGAATTAACGTGTTTCATTTAAGGAATATGTCTTATGTTTGCTAATTTCCTCACTATTCAGTTTAATTACTGCTAAATATATAGGAAATCTCCTATTCAATACAAAACTAAACATTTCCATGCGTTGAACTCTCAAGAGCTTTGAAATACTTATAAATGCTTCTCAGGAAAAAGGAATCAAATATTCGAGTCCTTTGATGTTCAGCACTCTAAACTAAAATATGCGTAGAATAAATTCTACGGATATTTCCGATTCTCGAATTCGAATTCGAAAATCCTCATTAATAACGAGAATTTAAAAAGTAACTTTAAAGTAATCGTTATGCAACAACGCATTTGTCGTTAGATGTCGCTTTCCTGCTAAGACTGTATCTTTTCTCTAATTGGCTCTTGTAAAAGGCAGATGATACTTTAAGTATAGATACGTGATGTGTTTTATTTACCGTGAATAAAAAAAAAAAAGCGAAAAGATATTGTCTCCCGAGGGAAATTAAGAAAACCTTATGTCGCGAATTGGATCGCTGTTCTAAATCGTGTTGCTATTTTTCAGCCTTGTTAAACATATCGTTCGCTTTCATCCGTTTAAGAACACAAGTATCTTTTTTTTCCACTGTTCTGTAGACATCTTGTTTGCCTAAAACTGTTGCGCTTAAGTGAAATGCCTGAAATAAAAGATAAACTATAGTAAGATTGAATGCGATTTAGCATTTTATGAAAATTATGTTTTTATAATGTTTATGAAGCATTTATGAAACATTTGTAAAAATGACGGATGCGGAATTAATAATAAAATAAAAGCATTTCGCAAGAAAAAAAATTAATAAATAACTTTCAAAATATATGCATTATTTTGAAAGAAGTTATTAGACGTGTTTTTTTATTTAATTTCCCTGTGGGATTGTAGTTATTTCAGCATTTTAAACGTGCAAAAATAAATACTTGAAATGAAATATTTCTTGAATTAATTCCATGAATGAATTCTGCTAATGAATTTTCTATTTAAATTATCGTTTGAAATAATTTTAAAGTAATAATTTTCTTAGGAATCGTCTGTTTTAACCATCGGTTTTAAATTTCTCGTAGCAATGATCTCGTACGAATTTCGTGTAATTTATTAAATATCGAACATGTATCTCAAATATATCTTAAGAATTATCACTCAAATATCCTCATCGTTTATTGAGTCCAGTATACGTTAATACTCTTTCAGTAAAATCTTGTAAGTTGGATTAATTAATATCAGAGATTTGTAATTAATTTGGATTAATTAAACCGGGATTTATAACATTCCATAAAATATTATGGAATATTATAAATCCCGGTTGACGGGAGAACTGGAAAAATAAGTAAAATGAAACATTCTTCCAAAGAAATTCCTCTCTATATTGAACAAGTCGAGTATGAATCACATTTATAAAAATAAAGATGTCTACATTGTGAATAATAGATGAACTTAAAGTTATTTAATTGCATTTTCTGTTTCGTGTAGCATCATATGCCATCTGTCATTGGATATGAGAAATATAACTAAGGTTTTGTTGATTTTCCACAGAACATTTGTAAAGACTCTCTCACTCTTTTCTTTCATACACTTATAGATATTGGAAGATTTTAGTAAAATAAAAATTCAAGTTCATGGAAGAGGTAATTGAAGGTTATTATGGGAATTCGAAAATCACTTCTCAGATGAAAAAATTCTTCATACAGATATATCCAGGTTGTTTTTAGATCCCGAAGAGTAAACGGTTGGACTTAACATGTTTTCACTGTACTTATAATTGAATTTCAATAATAATTTCTTCATGAATTATCATTTCAGTTACTACTTATTGAACAACAATAGATAAATAATAATTTAATATATAAACAATAACAAAATGCTACAAATATACACATAATTATTATAATATGAAAAATATAATCATATTTTTCAACGCTGCATATGTCAAATCTATTTTGCTTCAATTATGTTTTTAAAGTATACTTTTTACAACATATGTTACATGCAATAGAACTCTAGCATTATAAGATAAATCAATCAAATACATTAAAATTCATACCTAAAATTCGTATTTTATGAGAATATAATGTAGCGATTGAATACATCTTTTTCTAACATACTTGAAGTATACCAGACTATTTCAAAACTTTGACATTCAAGAGCTTGCATGAAGCTGTGTACAGGTATCAAAATAAATTCTATTTCTATTCAGGAAAAATATTCTGCCTTTAATAAAAAGATATTATGCACAAAACCATGAATTGGATATTCAGGAAAAAAAGTTTCAAGAAGTTAATTAAATCTACTATAGTCTGGAAATAAAACTCTGGACATTAAGCTACGTGACTGTGATATTAAAATGTGGAGTTTCCATTCATTCTGTTTCGTACTACATCACGCATATTTTTTTTGGTTTTCTCGCCAAATTAAATGCTTGGCGGTTTTTTCCCTATTAAAATATTCGTGCATTCTATTGTTAGACTAAAGAATTTTCAACTTTTTCCCTCACGTGCATTACTTTCCACGATATATTAAAAAAAATATTTTTATAAGTAATCAATTGCTGAAATAATCTAGAGAATATTATATTTTCATAAAAATGTATTAAAAACAAGAAATTAGGTTACTTGAAATTAAATAGTATCTCTTTCCTATTATTTTTCTTTAGTTTAGTCAATTTTAGTGTGTTTTTATAGGTTTATTTCTTACAAGTCTACATTTATTTATAAGAGCATTTTATAATAAAATATCTTGCCAAAATAATGCTGTAATTCTTTTCAAAAAAAAGTAAATTAATGTTTCCCAAAATGCAGAAATTTAAGTTGTGATTTCTTATTAGAAGAGAAAATAAATTACAATAATTCATTATTTATCCAAAAATCTAGAAAAATGTATAGTTTGGTAAATAGAATATATGTTTTTCAGGTTTATTATGAATGCAAAACTCGAAGCCTTTTTTATATGCAAAGGTACTTCGGTACAAAATCACATTATTCGCGTGTTTGTCTTGCATATTTAATTTCGAAATGCCTTTCCTGTTTTGTGATATAATACTTTTTAAGAAATATGCATTATCTTATTTTTAAAAAGAAGAATTCTCAGTAGGCCTGCTTGAAATAAGAATAAATACCAAAATTATAAAAAGGTAACGAAAACTCTGTATCTAATTGTTAATGCATTCAAATCTTGATTGAAACTTCTTTTTGTTGTATTAAAATGTTGTATTTAAAAATTAAAAAGCTCAAATAAAGTCAAGAAATTTTGAAATATATATCATTATTTCAACACTTTCCCAGCATATGTTCATTTGATTTTTTTTAGTTTAATCTGATTTATTTTAATATAGGAATTTAAAAAATGAACTGAATAGTATATATATATATTACATGCGATTTTATGCTGTGGTTAAGCAGGAAATTCAAACATTATTTTGTAATTTAAAAATAAAAGTATTCTTTCCAAAGAAAATAAGAAATAAATATATCGGGGATCTATTTGTTCATTTAATATAACATAACACACAATCGTGTTTAGAAATTATATTCAAGTTATAATTCTTAATCTGAATTTATTCATTATTTCTTATTTTTTAACTATGATTCTTATCAAAAGAAAGCACAGTTTTAATTATTAATATTTTAAAAATTAGTCTTTGACTTAAACATCGAGTATTTTTGTGTTTTGAAAATGTATTCTGGAATTATTTAGTGACTAACTTTTATTTAAATTGAGCAGAATGATTTTATAATCTGAATATATATTTAAGTAAGTATTGTAATATTAATTTTGAAATGACATCATTTTATAACAGTGCTCTCGGTATTCTTACTGTATTTCAGATAAATAACCTCTAAATATTGTCATGAAAATACGCAAAAATTATTCCATTCTATGCTAATAATACTTCAGAAAATCTTTGAACATAACTAAATTTTTATTTGAATCCAGACTTACAGAATGCGAACAATTCATGATGGAAGATTTTTATGAATAGGTTTGTGAGGGAAACCAATCGCTTAATTCTTCTCATTATTCATCCGAAAATGAAATATAATATTCTAAATCCCTTTCTACCACACATCATTCACCCTCTCACATTTTGATTTTCTTCTTTTCAATTTCAGATGGAAAACAGATCTCAGTTCATGTCTCTATTTCTTTAAATTTTTGTCTGTTTCTAAGTTGGTTTTTCTAATATTTTTACTCTTTTCATGCGATACGGCTTCAATTTTTGTTAGGTTATCAGTAGTAAAATCTGAATGGGTAAATGAAAGTGAATTTGTATGCACAGTCATCGTCAAAAAAACGTTTGCGCCCAGAAAGAATAGTCAGATTATAGAAAATAAATTAATACTCCCCAACAACAAATTATTCTAAAACTGATTGCGGGTATGACAAAATTTATTCTTTAAAATATAAATTCATTGCAACTCTCAATAGAATGTTGGGTCGTCATTATTTCTTATGCATTCTACCTCATGTCGAGGTATGAAGTCGTAGATATTCTTGATGATATCTTCACTCAACTTATCTCATGAAACTCGAACATTTTGATGTATATATGACCCATTTTGTAACAGAGATGTAGTCATAAAAGAGAGGTTTAAAGCATCCATTAAGTTTTCTATGAGCGATTGTTTTGGCGATGCTGTAGGCCAAGGCATAGAGTCTAAGTCTGTAAGGTAAGCTATTGAGGTGGCATCAGTAAGAAATGATAATTGTCTTGTTGAAATAGTGAACTGGGATGGATGCTCACAAAATAAATCGCTACAAGTTTAACGATCGTACTTACGCATCTTTGGGCCTCACAGAGACTCTAATAAAGAGCAACGGTTATTAGGCATCGTATGAAATCGCATCTTATATGTTTACATCCTGATGTCTAGATACGCGTGGAGTGATAAGAAATGGTTTGTCGTGGAGCTGACCTCGTTGCCTCTACACAACTGAGTAGTTATCTTCTTCACCAAGGCAAAAGCGAGACTCATTTCAAATGATGACCCACTGCCATTTCGCATGACTCCATGCTGCCATTTCGTAGCCTCATTGCAGTTTCTGGTGATGTTACTGTGGTGACAGGGGATACCTCCGTAATAGTCCATAAATGCAATCCAGAAGCTTAAAGATGTCTGCTAATGGTACTGGTACTTACAGAATGATGCATAACGGGCATTATTGATCTCATAATATCCGTTATTGTGGTAGTTCGCGTGCTTCGGGCATGCCGGCAATTCTTCAATCTTCCCTACTTGTAGCTCGTGTAGTTCTTTCTGAGACAAAATGTCGTGAGTGATAATTGCCTTGCACCCAATTCCATTAACAGCATGAAACTGTAACATCTGTGTAACCGATATAGCACGCACTCCAACAGAATGATCATTCGTCTTCGTACTGTCCTACAATGTGATCTTCTCAAAAGTGTACAATAGTTCAAATGGCTGTCGTTTTTCCATCAAAAGCAATATAATCTATAAAAAGATAAATTAAACTCAAACACATTTATTAGAATCAAAATTACGCGCTTTGAGAGCAACTTTAAAGAGTCCTTAGTGGAGCGGAAAGTTACATGTTTGCTGACATCAGTAGCGCCGACGCGGCTGACTCTTTAATTTTTTGGACGAAGTTTGGATATTAAATAACAAGAATCACACTGCCACAGAAGAAAAACGCATGCGCTAAACGCCTTCTGTTTAGCGCGAAGCCTTCTCTTCCGCATGTAGTGCCTCTCGCTTCTCAAAACAAATCCTCCTACCCGTAACCTTCGTTCGCCTTAGAGTTATTTTTTTTTTTTTGTTTCGCCGGAAAAATGATAAATGAGAGCAACAAAACAGATCTAGGATTAAAATATCTTTTTCGAAAAATGCTGTATACGTGCACCAGGTAATTTGGAATTGAAGTTAATGTTTTAAAAACAAGATAACTTATTTTATACAAAACAAAAATGAAATTAAAAAATTGTTCGTTAAGTATATATATATAGGGTGAATAACTTAAAAGAGTACCCGTTGGTTTTTCTTAATAACCTTAAATCTGATGGATGTGGCAACTATTCTAACACTGAAGTATAATTGTTTGAGCCTTTTTTAAGAGTGGGTGATAATTCCCAACACTTTTCGATAGTTGCAATTTTATTTGTGAGGTAAAACAGAAGTGGAGACTCACAATGTTACTTAATCCTGTGATAATTTTATTTTTCAAAAACATACTTTAATTCAAATTTTTTTTACATTGCTATTCCTTGCAGAAAATGTTGAAAATAAATGTTCGACACCTTTTTGATCGCAAACATGAACACATCGAACCAAGTTTATTGACACACTTACAAGATTGTTGGTTTTATTGACGAGATTTCTTCAGAAAGCC
This sequence comes from Nephila pilipes, assembly GCA_019974015.1. NCBI lineage: Eukaryota > Metazoa > Arthropoda > Arachnida > Araneae > Nephilidae > Nephila > Nephila pilipes. Next base: position 187,279 of record BMAW01065351.1, on the reverse strand, counting down.
GACGATTTACTGAAATCATTTGCGCAGGATTGAATTAAAAATTATTAATGATGTCCACGCGAACTTATGCTTAAGAAAAGGAGTTTTCGTATTTAAAAAGTGAAAAAAACGACTCCCGTACATAAAATATAGACACATTAAACAAGTAATGATGTTCCAAATTTTATTACATATATTATAGATGTGGATAATACAAAAAATAAACTGGTATGCTTTTAAATTAATCACTCTGTATATATATATATATATATATATATATATATATCTGTGTGTGTGTGTTCCCCTTATTTGTTTCCTAACCTAAGAAAATATATTCCTATATATAGATTATCTTTCAGTGTTAAATCTTACTCTTGTGAAAATCCACCATGGCCATCATTATATAATAACAATGTCTGTAATAATAATGTCTTTAGTATAGTACTTTCCAGAAAATCAGCCGTAGTAACATATTTTTCGTAATAACTAATGTAACAGAATCGTCTATTAAAAGTTATTAATACATCACTTTATAATTCTACATAAACTTGCATCTTTTATATGAGAATAAATCTGTAAAGTTTAGTACCAAGACCAACATTTATCAGTCATTTTAAGATTTATGTGTGTGTGCTTTACGTTATGAAAATTTAATAAAATTCCCAAAGGAAATTTTATTTATTTGTCTCATACAAAGATAACTATATTTTTTGATTGCCGTAAAATATATTGTAAACATTGAAAAAAGAATGTTTCATTTATTTGTTCATTATTTTTCTTATGAATTTTAAAATAATTTATAATTGTTGTAAGAAGATTAAATACTTTTATAACAATATTAGATCGATTTCAATCAAAATATAATTAATGATTTAATCGCAATAAGTGCAACAATCAGTGTTTTAAAAGAATGATAAAAAAAATCACTTTGATTAACATTAAATTAACCAATCTTACCTAACTGCCAGATGAGAACCTTAAAGCTCTTAACACCCTCCCCCCCCTTTTTTTTTTAAATTTATGTCATACTTGAATAGAAATAAGTTGTTTACAGTGCATTTAATGAAGATGATTTCTGATTCGTTGTAGACTTTTTGTTCAACTAATAAGTGCCAATAAATGATGAAAAAGTTTAGTAGTGATATAATTTGAACCTTACAGAAGATTTCTCTTTCCTCCAGTATTTGCCCTCGTGTTGCTTCTCAGTTCAACTTTAATAAAAATATTCAATCAATTCTCCGTTACTTTTTCGACACTGGAACCAATTCCTCCACAAATAATTATAGACTTACCAGAAATTATAGCATGAATGAAGAATAAAAATATTTAAAAATAGTGTGCGTCTGACAAGACCTTTACATTTAACTTCATGTTAAATACTGTACTATAAGAATATTTTGTGTTAGTAACGATTAAATTAAAGGCAGGCGTATATGGTTTTTAAAAGCCAGTAATTTGGCATATTTTGAGCATATTAGCAAGTTTTATTTTTCCCCCTAAATTTTAAGATTTATACTTGCTTGCATTTTTTTTATATATACATATAATTAAATTATCATATATCTTTCAATGTGTATAAACAATCTTTTTTAAATGCTCTTTTACTTCAAAAATTTTCAAAACATTTTATTAGATGTAAATAAATTATTTGACTATACTATAACTAAGCGAGTAATTGCTATCTTTTCATTTCTCTTCATTACTCTTTTAAATTCTTAAATTAGTACCAAAATACGAAGTATGATTAGCATATAACTAAAGATATTTATAATCAAATCAATTTTCCTGAGAAAAAACGGATACTTATTTTGAATTTCGTGTTAATGCAACAACACTGTATTAATATTCTGTGCAAGTTTATTAAAATTCACCTGTTTTCAAAAATGTAATTTAACCCTTTAGTGTCGTGAATAATGAATTAGTTTTAAACCTAGCGGAGGCAACGAAAAATTTTCTTCGAAGAAACGTTGCCATAAGCTCTCTCCTTTTTCTATCCATTCCGAGATTAAAGCAAAGATTCCGTATGAAAAATGGATTGAATATGCTCGGCATATAAATTAAACGGGCTAAGGTGGAACTTTTAGAAAGATTGAATATTCTCATCAATCACTCAACTGGAAAAGGAATGCTTCATTTCTTTTTTCATCGAAGATAATTATTTATCATTTAAGATGTTGAGATATATAATACTTTTTCATAATTATATAACTCCAACTTAAAAGAAAACAGAACTAAAAAAAAATACGTTTTGTATTTTATGCTTAAAAATATACTCTTACATACGATGATATAAGAAGAAATTCATTAGTCATGCTTTATAAACTTTTTACCTCCTCAAACGCTCCTGATGGGTTTTCGAAAGGAACCCATTTCAGATAATCGCTGATAATTGCTTGCAAAGGTGGCATGCCTGAAATGCTGGCAGATCCACACAGTGCGTACAAATGCTGTGAGGATCTTCCAGCCCAGGAGGAGTCAGCAGGACATGTGGTTCTTCACTTAGGGGTTTGCAGCTCATCAAACTTCTGCCTCTGTGCATTGCCTCTATAACGATCTTAGAGGGATGGGTAAGCAATTGAATTGGAACACTTGTACAAGAAGCTTAGAAATAGTTTTAGTCTAAAATAAAATTTAGAATAGAGGTTTACTGAAAATTTTCCAGAACCGCTTTCAAAATTCAAGTTATTGTTGAAAAAAGGGAAGAGCTTCTGCAGAGTAGATGTAGATCATCCAATAAAAGCCGAGCTAGTTGCCACTAGTACTATACGTTAAACTCTGAATTTTCCTGGACTGTGCAGGAGTACAGTTGAGAAACTTATTTTTTTAATAGTATTAATTTTTGAATAGTTATTTTATCTTGCTGTAACAGGCTGTAAGAAAGTGTATTCGTTTGTGCAAAAGTGCCAATATCTTCAATAAACAACTAATAGGAATAACTGAATGTGTACATTATTTTCAGAGGACACAATAATTAAAATGAATAATTAGTCATTAATTTCAATCAACATCATTGAACCATTATCAGTTAGAGAAGGATATAACTTCGACAGCCCTTACCTAACTATTGTCTTAAAAATGCTTTTGCGCTAAATGATACCATAACAATAATCACTGAATTTCTTTCTTCTTCTTATCATTAGGTATAATATTAAGTTTCAGATAATAGTTTAGAGAAATGAATATTATTTGAGAGCTCAGTAAATAGTTTATTTATTCATCATAATGTCCTCAATCATTATCTAACACCTTCCACCATAAGTCGGGCAATCGAAAGAGGCTAGTAATGTAGATCGACTCGTCTTCTAACGCAACGATGTTGTCAAACCCTTTTTGTATTTCGATCACTGTCCGGAAATGTACAGAAGACAAGGCCTTATGCATCGACCGAAACAAATGGTAATCTAAGAGGGCTATGTCAGGCTATACACCGGGTGTTCCTAAATTTCCCATTTAAGAGTTACTGGCGTGTCCTTAACTGTTTTTTCATCATGAGATCTTACCTTATCATAGAGCAATATCGCAGGACTCCAACCTTTGCCAGTAAATGTTTCAATCGAGCAAATGTTGCTTGTAGCGTTTAGCAGTTACACAGGGTTCTAAAAGTTCTTAATGGAGCACTCCCTTTATATTCCACCAGATGCATGGGAGAACATTTTTGCAGCAATTGCTCTTTTTGGCGTTGATGTCGCTGCTTCGCCGGAACTCATCCAATATTTCTAGTGTTTGGTATGATCATAAATTGTCACTTTTAAATCTTCTGTGACTGTTTTCCACATTAATGAGTTCTGTGTTGTTTGTTTAACAGATTTAGGCACTTCAAAATACGCTCATCCTTGTTTCTCTGGGTCAGTGCATGTGGCACTCATTCATTTCCCTACTTTCTGAATCTTTCCCATTTCATTCAAGCGATTAGAAATTGATTTTGGTGATACTCATAAAAGCTCAGCTATTTCAAAATGCGTTTCAAATGCATCTTCTTCCTGCAGTGCTTCCCATTTCTCATGACTATAGATGGCAGCGGAGTGCCTCTACGTTCTCGATTACTGACATCAAAATCATTAGCTTTAAAATGTCAAAACAGAAATTTGCATTTGATTTATGATACATTTTCCTCCCTGAGAACAGAGCAGAATGATTGACATTCTTTTGCAGCAATTTTCTTGGGTGAAATTCGCAAGGAATACAGTGACGATTAAATGACTTATCGTACGAGATCTTCCCCCTTCGAAATTTTAATTTTATTTTCACCTTTTTCTCAGCTTCTGCGTCTGTTTAATAATTCTGAATTTCATCACATCACAAGACTCAAAAGCATTGTATTGATGCGCACTGTAAATTATTTCGCAGTGGACGTCACACAAAATTCGCTTTAAAGCTTCTTACTACACCCAATATCATTATAATGAACTCAAGTTTTTATCTTGAACCATTAAATTGAAATCATAGCAAAGAAAAAGTTTTCTTTTCCTTTTTTTCCATTATAAGTACATAGTGAGAAAATGACATTGACAAAATGACCTTTATTTACACATATACATTCAAATATTTGACCGATTTAAGATAGTTACTTTGCATATTTTGATGATGGTCTGGCACTCCGAAAAAAATTTCCAGATTAAAACCTTAGTAAGCTTATCTTACTTAGTGAATTCTTACTTAGAATTCACTTAAAAACTTTTTACAATGTTTTAGTTAGAAGCAACACAGTTCTTAGAAATTATTAATAGTTATATTGGTATCCCCGTTACAATAAAAAAGTAATCAATGAATTGATAGTTAAACAATATAATACATGTTCAAATCATTAGTTTTGAATTTTTAGATTATGATTTATTCAAGTTCATAAAACTAAATCCGTGAACACGATGGAATACTCTGGTAAGTGAATGAATGTAGAGGTTTATGACGCAAGATAAATGTGTCTACCCTGCGCCAAAATTTGAAATATTATGTATATTTATATATATATATATATGTGTGTGTGTGTGTGTGTGTGTGTGTATTCTAGCAATTTTTCTCCATTTTCGACCCTTCTTCGAGTCATATATATATATATATATATATATATATATGACTCATGTTTTGAGAAAAATTGCTAGAGTACATGGGGAGGGGCGTCACCTGCGTTTACCGAAGACATTAAAAATCATTCGAAAGAAAATGATCACTAGGATGCCTCGAGGTCACAATTCTCGTGCTTGCTTATGAAGGTTAGACACTGAGGGGGATGGAATACTGTAAAAAGAAAAGGAAAGTAAATGACAAATTTGAAAGTGACAAATTAAGATGTGAATTAAGAAATCATGGATGGAGGTATATACGTTAATTCAAAATTTAAGTCGATCTTTCGACATGTCTCATTTTTCATGAGAAACTCAGAAACAATAAGAAATCAAACTTAGATAGACATTTCTCTAGAAAACATGGTACATTTGTAAGCAAATATCTGACGGGTGACGCAAGGAAGAGATCTGTTATAGAGCTTCAGAGCATAAAAATCAGAAGTAGAGTTTCTTGTTAAGCAATTGAGAACATATTTTAAATGCAGTCCTCTTGTGAGCTTCATGGCTACTTTGGAAATCACGAAAAAGGAAAAACGTGCACAGACGGTGATTACTTCATGTTTTGCTTTATGAAAGCATATGAAGAGCTCTTTTACGAATTTAATAATGAAAAATATAAAAGAAATGCCTTTATCTTCGAAAACAGTGCAAGATAGGACTGCCAAAACGTCCTCTAATTTAATAGAGCGGCAAGTCGAAGATATTAGGCCGGTTAGCGCAATATCAATTTCAATTGATATTATGTTATTTTAGAGACACAGCAAAGTATCGCTTTTTGGGCAATATACGAGGATTTGAGGAAAAGTATTTGTATTTCAAGGCAGATGGCGTCATTAAGGTAAATTGTTGTTGCCATTGTGTGCTGCCATAAACGTAGCCGAAACATATTTGACATTGATTCACGAGTTAATTTTTGATTTGGTAGTCATTTGCTGCCTAATCAAAATTTGATTGTTGCTGCGTCGAGTTGTCACCATCAATGATACCTAGATTAATCATGCACCCACCGGAAATCAAGCAAAAATCAAAACGTTGGGTAGGCCAGTATGCCAAACACGTTCAAAGTGTTTTTGTAATTCCGGGAAAGCCATTCCTGCATGTATTTTTATTATAAAATTCTGTTTGATAAATTCTACCATTTGGATGAGTTGGTGTGTGTGGATAGTTCAGGCATGAATCCGTGCTGTTCGTATATGATGATATCGTAGTTTCGTAAATAGTTTTTTTTTTTTCAGTTTTTTTAAGTTAATTTTTTGAGCAATTTTGCAGAGAATGGGGATTAAAGATATCTGCCTGAAATTTCGTGCCTGGTAGGTTATTTACCCGGCATTAAGACTGGATAATGGTGGCGCTTTCCTGGCATTACGGAAAGTAATCAAATTCTAGCATATTCTGTATAGTGTTTGAATTGATAGATGTAGGGGATTAAAACGTTTTTGAACCTTTTATTTGTTTTTTCTTTTCTGCCTGCCGCTTTTTTATTTTCATTTTAATCTTTTTAATGTAGTTTGGAATTTCAGTGGGAAGGGCATGGAAAGGGAGACGAGTTTTCAAAGTTATTTTTATTGGTAAGATTGCTGTTGTAATTGACATGTGTTACCGTTCTATCATGTGCCAGTGTTTGAATTTCATTTAATTTGATATGCGGTACGAAGATGACATTCTACAACCGGTTGCGTTACCGTTCCTTTTGCGACACCTAAAACGTATTTTTCAAGAAGATAATACTCGTCGATAGCAACACACGGCAAGTGTTGCTATGAATTGCTTGCAAGTTTTCCCTGCACTTCCTTGGCCAACAGGGTTCTCTTCTGGTCTGTCTCCAATAGAGAACCTTTGGGACATTACGGGAAGACGATTGCAACCATCCTGGAATACTGACGATTTAGACCACAGCTGGAGACAATTTGGCACGAAATTCTGCAAGACACCATCCGGGAACTTTAATCAGTCTGTGCCACGCCGTGTGACAGCTTGCATCCAGGCCAGAGATGAACTAACGCCTTATTGACTTCCTCCGTTTGTAACAGCCAAACTCTGAAGTAATTCATTCAATTGTTCTGAAATTTTAATCGTTTGTTTTTCAATGTATGCTCTACACATCCAATAATTTTTATCGCAATCGGACAACTCCTTTTGGGTGTATCGTTTTTTTTTTTTTTGTTTTTTTTTTTTTTTTTTTTTTTTTTTTTTTTTTTTGTTATAGAGTGTATGTGACACATTTTTGTTGATGTTGATATTCAGCAAAAGAAGAAAGTCACTAAGAGGAATGAATGTTTGATTTTATTTAATCATTCTGGAATTGTTATGCAATTATACTTCTAAATCATGATGGACTATAACCCAAGGAGTTGCATGTGACACATAGAGAGTGTTAGCTAGGAAAAAAGAATGTTAGATTTTACAGACCAATTTTACATCAGGAAAGAAAATGGAAATTCACCGAAATAAATTTGTTGAATGAGCAATTAAAAGGGGCTTATGATATACACGCGTGGATCCATAGAGGAAATGATTATATTTAAAAATGGAAGAGAATGTTTGGCTCTAAGAAATAGACTAAAAAGAAAGAAGATAAATTTATTTATCCTCACACACCATATACTCCTATATTTATACACACACATACATACACACACAAACACGCACATATATATATAGTATTTGTTTTTAAATTTTGTTTCTAATATATCTATACAAAATATTGTAATTTATCTTTATTTTTAAAATAATTCTTTGGTATTTCTAAATATCTAAGTATTGTTTCATTCTTTTTTGCAAAGAATTAATTAGTTGAGACTGGATGGTAGTTGAAGCTCACAGAACGTATTAGATAGGCAGACAAATTTCTTTTTTGTCTGTCCCATGGAAATAGCAGGCAATAAAAATATATGAAACATATATGTAATATCCATAAATATTATGAAAACCTGAGCAGATAGTGAATATGTCTGTACCCAACAAAATTTGCATGCCGGTGAACTTAAATATACGTTATATTTAACGAAAGTGTAAATTATATATTATATTATTTACATCATAACTCTTAAAGTAGTTTTATTTGTTATTCTCTAATTATATTTCGAAGAAGATGAATAATTTTTAATTACCGTTCAAAACATAAAAAATGAGTCGCCAGGTTCTATATACTCATTCTTTTAAGAAATAATTCGGTAGCTTTATTCTATCTCTCACACTAATAGACCTGTCAACGTATGTTTGTTATGAAAACGCAATTACATTTTTATAAGTTTTTTTTTCTTTTGCTCTTCATCTCCCAAGATAATTCCATCTTCATTTTTAAGAAAGGACCGTGTCATTTATTTTAGAAGAGTTCCCTCTCCGTTAATTAGTTTTTTTTCATTTAATTTAAGCGGGAATTTTTTTACCTGTCAGAAAACTCATTGAATATGTCATCTTTCTGCATTTTCAAAAACTAATGAAAAAGAATTGAATTGTTAAAGGAACCTATGAGAATTCTGAATTGAGTTTTTATTTTAGTACCTTTATTTTGAGTTGAATTCAATGCTATTTAGTTTTACAGGAGAAATGTAATCTATGATATGACATTACTATGCATAAAAAGAAGCAGTTTATTTAAAATGTTCACTTTTTTTACTAATCTCATTTCAATGGTTTCACATTTGGAGCGTAAAAGTATTTTTACTTAATAATAAGATTTTAATTTTATTGTAGATTTCCCAGTTATGGGGTTGTTTTATATACATAAATAAAATAATTCTCGTTTGCTTGTTTGACTAATAAAAGAAAACTACAATTTTAGTAATTACTATGAATTTTATTCTTTGAAACCTTTAGTTACTTTGTCACTAGAAATCTGAAAGATGGAAGCTCTTACTTCTAATTTTCAATTTTTAGTTAAATTTTTTATTTATTCAGGAAATATTAAATTCTTGGTTGTTTTTTATTTTACTTTTATTGGTGACTTAGAATCTTTCAAGTAACAATATTATGAATTATTTCTCTAAAGACTTATATTTTTTCGACAAAAACTAAGTAATGGTGATGTATTTGGGAATTTAATGTTTTCCACACAAATAATAACTACTTAAGAAGTTGAAAATTTGCTTCTTAAATGTTAAAGATACTCGTATTAAATCTAAGAAAGAAAATGATTTCATAAGAAATAGAAATAAACAAAAATAATGCTTAATTTTCTGTTCTTTCTTTAATTTCTATTTCATAATTTTATAAAAAATAAAATTGGAGCAGATCAATATTTTTGTGTAAACAGTTTCTCATTGTACTCGAATTAAACTGATCGAGTGATTTTAATTGTAGGAAAATATTTGAAATATATACAATTTTTGATTCCGTATCTCGAAAGTATAATATTCTTTTTGATTTAAAATTTTGATTTACTTGCTAAAATTAATTGACTTTCTAATGCAATGCATAGTAAATATAACAAATATTAAGTTTAAAAGAACTCTTCAACTGTGGATGTCTAAAGAAACTTGAAAATTCTAAATGTAAACCCTAAATGTCAGGATTTATTAAGATAATATAAGAAATCAGTAATAAAAAGCGAAAAGTTAGAATAAAAAGCAAAAAAAATCTGCCAAAAAATAACAATTTTCAAAAATTCTAAGTTTTAATAGCATCGTTCTTTCTTTTCACTAGAATTTTCGTAGAAGTTTTGTTAAGAGTGTTGTTTTCCTCGAAAACATATAGGTTAAAAATTTAATAAGATTTTTTTTTCTGTTGCCAGAATTCTTATTGCATTCTCATTTGGGATTAAATTTCTTTGCTATTACTTATTTTCTCTATTTTATAAGCCGTATTCATAAAATCGCACTTCAGCTTTTATTTGTTTAGTTTTCAGTATTTCAAACACTGTAGTTAGGATTTTACTTATTTTTAAATATCTTATTTAAGAACCCCCCTTTTCTTTAGTACAGTATATATATATATGAACTATACAAAAATAAATTTCCATTCCAGAAAAAAATTCATTTGGAAAATTTTCGGCTGAAATTCATTTCATTAAAAGTTTTTACTTAAACTGCCCCATTCTAGTAAAGGAATTGACTTTTCTATTCGTAAAAGATAATTCAATTCATTTATGATTGACTATTTTTTATTTATTAAGATCAGCATTCTTAGAATTTTTGTAGATTGTTTCTAGAATTAAAAATTACAGATAATTAGCACAAAAGTGGAAATTATTCTATAGGTTACTTTTATTGCATTATATGAATAAATAAGTTGCTTAAGTTCAGATAACTGGAATTTCTTATAACATATAGATCGAAATTCCAAATTGAGTGTCTCAGTACTGCAACTCCAAGTGTTTTTCTACATGGGAAAAATAAGCAAAGTTTAGTCTTGAAATAAATAAATATATTAACATAAAAGGTGTTTTAAAATATATGCATTAATTAATAAATTATAATTTTACAACACAGTATTAATAAAATATATTTAAGAATACCGATAAAGATTGAAAATATCTTTCATAACTTCAAATGATATAAGTAAGAAATGTGACATTAACTTGGAAATAAAAAAAAAACTTTGTTTTATATAAACTTATAGAAAATAATAAAATTAATGACATTTTTTTCGTAATAATTTCCTATTTCCAAACATTGGACTCAGTTGTTTATAAAATTACTTTCAAATGTTGATTTCTTAGAAATAGTTTTTTCCATTGACATTACTAAATACCTATAATATGATAATAAATTACATTCGTAATGCGTGATGCATCTACTCGTGATTTTTCTCTGTTTCGTCTATTATTGTGGTCTATTTTAAAACTCTCATATCGGTTTTCACGCATCGATTATTAAATTAGATCCAATTTATTCCTCCCAAGAAAAATATTTGTCATTCGTATCTGATCGTATTTGGTTTCTTAATCTGTTTGACCTTTAAGAAATGCATTTCTGAAAACGTGAAATGGGATTTCTACGTGAAATCCATAAATTATTTTGTAACATTTAATGTCGTAATAAAAGAGAAATATCGTAAATATCTATTTTATTACCAGTTGTCATAAAAATTGATTTTATTCGAGAAATTTTTATTTGTTACAATTAACTATGTGTTTGAACATGGATTTGAAATCTTTCTTCAATTTTATCTTTGATTGGTTGATATTGTCTGGTTTCTAGGTCTTCTAGATATTACCATAACGACTTTTACATGTAAGAATTGTGTTGATGATAATTTATGGCACAATTGAGTTATAATCTTCACACTATTGAATTTACATAAAATTTATGGCAGAATTAGTTAACAGTATTTCGGTAAAACTTGAATGTTGAAGAACATTTTTTTCTGTAACTGGGTAAATACCATGTAGGTATTATATCATCTGTAAAATTATTCATATAGAAAATTCACAACTCATAGAATTATCATGTAAGTAACTAAATATATTTTTCATAATTTTTAAAGGTTCTTTTATCTGACACAGCATTCAAATGGGTCATTAATTACATAACCATATAAAACGAAATTTCTAGATTTGCAATGACTGAATGTATAAAATTAAACCTCGACTTAGAAATTTCAAGACTGATTTAAGGAACCAATGCATGAAAGTCTCCTTAAAATGCTTAATAAGTAGTATAAATGTTATTGGGCTGTTATCAAGGTAAAAAGGGGTATTCGATGTTGTATACAACTATAACGATGTAATTTTTGGATCCTATATATGCAATGTAGTCTTATTTTAAAATGGATGATCTGCTAGAGAGACTTATCTAATGATGGAGAAATCTAAAAACTCCTAAATTAACACAGATATGATTCGATAACTGTTTGCCTAGATGGAATGTGTTTGGGGGACATCGAAAATTTCGAGATGATTGGGCGGACATGAAGGATATAACAGAACAAGGCATCCCCTCCCTACAGCTGAACTGACTCGATCATGGAATTAGTCAGCAATGCGTTGCAGAGAAACCGTTGGTAATTAAATAGACTTATCGCAGAGAGTTTAAACAACGATAAATTAACCGCAAGTACCATAATTTAAGAAAATTAGGGAAAAGGAAAATGTGTGCATGTTTTGTTCCTCATTAACAGACGACCGAACAAAAAGAGGAATGCTTGAAAACTTGTTCAGATCTTTCTCAAATTCATTATCACGATCCATATATACTTTTTTTTAAAAAAAAAAGTCATTACTGTAGACTAATAGAAACTAGATTACTGTAGACTATTTGCAAAACTGCTTTGAAAAATTTTATGTATTGTGAGAGAAAGGATATTTCCATTTTCAATTCAATGGTGTAATTTTCTGGTCTGTTTCAAATCAACCATATTTTCCCCCGTGAATATGGAACATTATTTAAGAACTTTAGATGTAGATGGTAGTATTTAAATATATTAGTATTCAATATTTTTGTATTGCAAATTGTTTCAAGTAATAAAATATTATAGTTTCTTTTAAAGAAAACCTTTCCTAATTTCTTTTTCGATAAATCAGAAAAAACGTTAACTATTACTGCTAAAAAAGGTTTAATCTTTGATATAATATATCATTAAGCAAATTTTTGACTCATGACTAAAAAGGTCAGCCAATTTTGCGATAACTTAAACAATGTAAGAAAAAACAGCTTCTTTTCATTATATATCACGTACTCTCTTTTTCTGTTCTTTTCCTTTGTTAATTCCAAAACACAATAAAGAATAGCATTAGAGAGTTTCGCAGAGATAAAGCCGAATAAAGTCTTTTATTTATACTTACAAAAACAACATTCATAGAAGTGTAAAATTAGATAATGCACTTAAGCCATTGTTTGGAATCACACGTTCTTCCTTTATTAAATTACCATCTTTCTTTATTTTTTTGTCAAATTACATAACATTTTTCTGCGAAGCAAATTTTATTAGCAATGCCATTTTTTATTGAGAAAAAAATAAAAGCTATAATTTTGTAGCATTAATTGAATCTCAGTTATTATATTAAAAATCTGGCCTTGCATATTTTTGCCAAGCTTGAAGATTTTAGAAATAACATTATAATATCGTTCGATAGCATAATGCATTTAGTTCTATGGAAGGATATCATAACTCTTTATTTCTCTAATTATACGAAATTAAAATATATCCTACTTGCATTGAAGTCATATGAATTTCAAAATACATATAAAAGATTGCAAACGAGTAGCAAATATAATTTCAAAATTTGTTGTAACATACATTATAATGATTGCACTATCTGAACCACCAAATACAGTGTGTTTCTAAGAAAATATTCTAACTTTGAAGAGTTTCTGTTGCAAATCTAAAGAAGTTAGAACAATTTTCGTCAAATTAAATAAAAAAAAAACACTTTAAAGTTGATAAAATTTATAAATATTCAATGTGACCACCATCAGAAACATGACCAATATCCAGTAGAAGAGAAAACCACGTTTCCAGCTTCTTCTAACTGTGGAAACATCTAATCTGTAGCATATCCAAGGAAGTAATACCAGTGATAATAGACTCGTGAAAATAGAACAGGCAGAAACTTCTGAAGTGGCATTAAACACATTAAAATTTGGCGAATCGTGTTCCACTTCAACGAATGCTGCACTCAATACATGAGCACTGTGCTGGTTGAATTTACAGTTGGTATGAAAAGTCTCTTCATCGTTAAAGACAAATTAAGATATGAAAGACGCGTCTTTGTCGAACTCATTAAGAACAAAATTACAAAAATTAATTCTCTGTTCTTTATAATTTTGGGTAAGAGAGTATACCAGTTATTAATTTTCATGGTTTCAAAGTCAATAGGGCTTTTTGAACGTTTCCCATACAATTGCATGTGTTTGTAGATACTTAAATGACAAATTGTAGCTTCAAGGATTTATCACTGTGAAGATGATGACTTTGCTATGAATAAGGGTTCCCAAAGAAACCTTAAATTTCCTGCGAGTTTTATACACACACACACACACACACACACACACACACACACACACACACACACACACATATATATATATATATATATATATATATATATAATGAATAACTGCAACCACTCAAACGGCAACATTCGCTGAGAAAAGTATGATATGATTTCTATTACCTTCTGGACATCTTCCGTTTTTCTGGCGGTGGTTACAAAGATATCTTATAATTTTATAACCATTAAAATATTATTTTTAATTTAACTTCACCAAAAAGTCTGTAATTTCTTTAATTTTGTAACAGCTGTTCTTCAAAGTTTGTAAAAAGGTAAATAGACACCTTTTATTTTCAATGACATTATTTATAAGGATGATCCAAAAAAATACCTGTTTTTTAATCCCCATATGGCGTTGCTAAGAAAAAGATGTGCTTTCCTCTGTTAAAAAGCGCAAAAATAAATTGAACTCTGATTCAGAAATAAATTTTAATTTGGCAGCTATTTTCTGCCAAATCAAAATTGATTAGTGCCGCAACGAGTTGTCATTTTGTGATGCGTTGTCGCCATCGTTAAGTTTTAGATTCCGCATTGTATACTAGTTATCAAACTACAGTAAAACAATTAGTTGCTTCCTGTTAGTCTGCGCCAAAGAAAAGGACGACGGAAGGATCGACCAGAAAAGTCACTGCGACAATATTCCGAAAAGCAAAGAGAGTCATACTCATGGACTTCTTAGAAAACGAAAAAATGACGAATGAGCAATACTTCAGAGTTATCTTCTTCTTATTACCCCATTTCTCATTTCTAATCCGATTATTCTTTAACCATCCTCGTAAATATGAGAATGAAACATTTATGAAATTCTTTTTTTTATTTATTAAAATAAACTAACTAAAGACGGCTAATCTAATTCAAAGGGAGAACCTACTGTAGTTCATTATTTAAAGGAGGTAATGAACACTCACAATCATATTAAACATGAAAATAGAACTTGTTTGTGTCAATATTGAAGATGATTTAAAACTTGACAATCACTACACTTCCAAAATATGGCTTATTTAAACTAAATATTGTAACTGGAAAAAAATACCGCATCTTGCATTCCATTGAAATTGCTATTAGTGTTGATATTTTCAAAACTGCTTCTTTCATCAAGTTGCATTATCATCAAAATAAGACTTTTTGAATGTATATTTTTACTCAGGATCTATTAGAACAATACATTCAAACTATTAACAAGCACGTTAAGTTAGAATTTCAAAACATATCATTCCATTTCTTTAGCTCTTCATATTTAAATTGTATACGAAAAAATAATTTTCATCTGCTGTTTTTCAAAATAAAAAAAAAACATTTTATTTTCAAAATATGTTTAATATATTAAAATATTTCTAAACGTTTGAAGGATGCACGGTATTTGTTTTTAAAAATACCTGTATTTATATATCTTATACAACATCCAGGTCCATTCTGAACCAAAATGGGTTTCAAAACGATATTTAATGACATGTTTTAAACTTCAAATAAAAATATAAACATTTTTATGCCTTTTTCTTGCTTGTTTCATATATTGCCTAAATATTGTAATTTTCTCTAGGATTTCCAAAAGCCACAAAGAAAAATTTTACAAGAATAAAGGTAAAATTCTAGAAGGGATATATTTCTTTTTATTTCATTAAGTTATTTTTATTAAATTTTATTTAGGCATTTATTTTTAAAACAAACTTGTTTTTAAGAATATTAAATATAAATATTAAAATAAGAATATTAAATATTATACGTTAAATTCATAATTGTCCTCTTTCGTTGTTACTTTTAAAATTAACGTCCCACTATGATAGTACAGTTGTGATTTCTCCGCTCTTCAACATTAAACTCTACCACTATATCTCTGTCTAATATATTAATCTACAAGCAATAAACTCCAAATGAAAACATGCAAGAACAAGTTAAAATACTTTATTAATAATCACTCATGAATAGTTAAGTGCTCGCGCTCCCGAATCCCAATGAATTCGTCAATTCTTGATTATACTGTAATAATGAAATCTGAGCTTACGCAATCACTCATTCTAATTTCAATAATACACTCTAACAGTAGCTGCGTAGCTTAAATTAAGAATTACTTCGATCCAAAAAGCTAATTAAGGTGCTTCAATTCAAATTTTAAATTTTCAATCAGCAAGTCATTAGTTTCTACCTCCCTTCTTTTTCCATTAATTCTGTTTCATTTATATATCATTATCTCTAATTTGATTCACTTCACTTCTATCTTCATCTGATATACCTAAACACGTTTCATTTGGTTTGAGAAGAAATAGTAATTTTATACTATTCAATTTACTAAATCCCCGAGATTAGTGATGAGAAAATCGCAAATAGCCTAAAACAATGCTTAAAAATTTAAATAGCTATTGTTACAACTAGTCAAAAATTATACCAACGTTAATAGATAAGAAGTAGCTAAACTATGTGATATTAATTGGTTGATTAATTAACGTGATTAATATGTATAATTGATTTTATCATGGGATCTAACTTTTTTTTATAGAATTAGGTAGAAAATGATTTAAATAGCCAATGTTCCGATTTGATTCTGTTCATATTATTCATTCCCAAGAAACTCGAAGAAAATCGTTAGGAGACTATATACTACTTTATTTCGAGCAAACTAATCCTTACATTTCTCGTTTTATAACTGTACTTGATAAGTTGATCGATAATTAAAATTTGTAAGCAAATACATAGCCTTTTAAGGCCCTCAATTACCGATTGCATTTCCAAAATTGTGAGTTTCCTGAACTATGGACGGATTTAAATAAAAAATTTGAATGTACTGGGTTTCAAGATATGAAGAATCCAAATACGTAAAAAGTTTAATTGTTACAATTTATTTTTTTCTCTCTCCAATGTATTTAATTATTTGTATTTATAATAATAGTATTAATATTTTCTTACTACTTAAGTTCTTAGAATTAGAAAATAAAATATGTCACACTATGTGAAAAACGTTTTGGATATGCTGTATGAACAAATGTTCGAGATATTTATTTAACATGATAATATTTGTTCTTTACACCTTTATAACTCAGAGACCTGTAAGGAAAATCTTAGGAAAATTGAAAATTAGACCAATTTCCAGATGAAAAATTAAATATGTGATAAAAATCGACGTAGATACTCGTAGAATGAAATTTTTTCTTTAAGTTTAATGTATTATGTCAATTAATAAATTAATTAATATCATAATTTTTTTTTCAATCATTAACTTTTAGATCCATTTTGTCCAATGGTGAGAATTTCGAAAATTATTGACGATTGTTCTTCGGGCTTCTAGGGGAACAATCATCATAATTTAGGTCAGACGACACCTAACTATGTGCCTCCCACTTCTAACTCGTTCACACTAATTGAATATTTTGACCCAAGTTCGAATTAATATGCAGTTGTTCACATTCTTTATAAACTCGAACTGAGGCTATGTTTGCTTGAGCCCATGATTCGGTCATGCAGTTTTGAATTCTTAACGTCAAGTTCAGCCACTGTTCTAATTTTAATGGATTGATGTCTGTTCTATATTTCTGTAGAGGTTTAGTAACACAGAAAAAATTCTTATTTTGGGATGCATATAAATACTAGTTACGAATAATTAGAGCATATTTATTTACACATTGTGTATTAGATGCGTATTATTTCAAAATGTTGATGATAATTACCAAAAAAAGATTATTATAACTTTCACTTTATTTCCACGTGACTAAAGAAAGAAACTAAATGCTTTTAAAATATGTATGAAAACTATTCGATAATAACATCTTTCAAAGCATTCAAATACTATTTCATATTTCCTTGCACAAATGGTTTTTTACATTCTCAGTGTACCATGCACATGATTAAAAACTTACAGTTATTTCATAGAGAATTATGGTAGTCCTGTGAGCCTAATTTTCTCAGTCGACGATTTCATGCCGAATTGCGTTTCAAATATTGATTCCATTTGAGTTTTGTGTGCTGAATAATGGGGTAGCCGCTTGTGGAATGGAATTGGTCTTCAAATTGCTCACGTGACGGATTGTGAAAAAAGAGTGAGACACCAGCTCGCATGTCACTTTCGCAGCTTTATGGTGGTTAAAGTACAAGGTCTACTATCAAGAGCACTGCAATAATACTTTTAATTCAAATCCTCAGTATATAATTTCTAGAACATTCTAATTCAAACGAACCAACTTGTGCATCACCGAGAAATATAAGAAATTTGTTAAGAATGTCTCAAATGAAATATATTAACCTCTTAACCTCTTTGGCCAAATATGTGGACATTTAGTGTTTTATAATTATAATTAGTAACATTAAATTAGCATAATTAATAAAATAATAAATATAATTAACATAATTAATAAAAAGAAGAAAAATTTGATAGTAAATTATTCATTACAGAACCTCTGAACAAGAATACCAATCAGGCTACGCTGATAACGGAACTCAAGGTGCACAATTAAGAACATGAAAATCTCGGCAGACTGGACGGTATACGCCATTATCCTAAGAAAAAAAACTGAAAATTTCTACAAGGTGTCATGAAAAAATATATATAAGCCGAACTCGATATATTTGTGGGAAATGTGAAGTACTAGTATGCTCGGAATATAAGAAATCATTTCACTTGTAAATTATTATTAATGATAGGCACCCGCAAATGTGGACTTAAAGATTTTTTGTACATTTTTATCGGTTCCCCTTTTTTTTGCTTTTTGAATTTCTATCAATATAAAATGAATAAATCGTAATAAAACAAAAATTAAGTTATATTTTTTTCACTATAAAAATCGGCCTTATAGAAGTAAAATCATATAAATAACGAACTGCTAACACAATTAAGATCAAATATTTTTTCATTACTCTACGCAAGTAGTATTGCTTGACAAAACGTTATTAACTTTTTTTCTATTGTGGATGAATTCACTCAACTGTGTGTATGTATGACCTACTTTTTTTCCTTTATAATAACACCCTTTTTTATCGTACATAAATTGTTTCTTTCAATCAAGACAAATCTTCCCAAACACAGATCTATACATACTTTGTGTTATAAATTAATAAGCACATAAATATCAACACTGACCTTAAGCTGCCCCGAGTATCAATATCTTCCAAATCCTCTTAGTCGGGACCCAAAACTAAATGACTGACATTTGCGAGAGGCTGGGGCTTTTCCCAATACACTACATACAATTCATTCCCATCTAATCTAGGCCAAATACCTAGAGAGCCAACTGGTACAGCAGCTGCATATAAACATATCTCTCCCTTTGTTTGATAGTAAGGGTGGCAGGGATGATTCAATCACGGCCCAGACAGAGCAAATTAATCATCTATATCGATTCCTACATGCCTTTGCTCAGCCGACAACAGAGTAATAATCATGAATCTAACGCCAACTCTCTTCGGCAAAGCATAGAAAGAGACATGAGACCTTACTTAGGAAAAGAAATTCCAACAAACATTTACAGACCACTTAAGAAACGTTTGTTTGAATATGGTCTGATGGCGAATTTCTCCCATTGTTTAACGTGTGTTAAAGTATAATAGGATTTCTTTTTTCCCCGACTAAACAAAGAGTTATCGAAATAGAAAGCTTTATTTAAGTTGAAAGGTTTTGAAATAAAAGGTAAAGAAAGACTCTACTCCAGAAACTATATAGAATAACTATAATATTTTTATTAAAGAGTAACAAAATGAAGTATTATTTTGTGAAGGTTTTTAACGTTGAAAAATATAACAAAATATAATGTCACGTTCAAAATTAATTTGTGTAACAAAACGATGAAGTTTCTAAGTATCCTCTTTAACATTTTTTGTAATTTTAATAAGATTCAAAAAAAAGAACATACCATACAAAATATTGATAATTAATACACAGAATATGTAATATTAGTTAGTTTCGTTAAATACAAAACCATTGAATACCGAGGAACATGAACATGTTTGGAAAGGAATATTTCGTTATCAAGACTTCAATGACTTCAAATGTCTTATTCACAATCTTTGCAAACTGACAACTTCAAATGTTTTCTCATAAAAGTTTTAGATAGTTAAACTCTCAAATGTTATTAAGAGTAGACTTTATTTTGAAATTCGTCCAAGAGTATTTTAATAACAAGCGTAAGGTAAATATTGTTAAACTTTTAATAAAAAAATTACTCTAAATAATTATTATTTTTAATTAATCCGTTTGCTCTTGTAATTATACACACATGCACGCGCTTTATTATAGTAAATAAATAATCTAATGAAGAAAAGGCAGATGATATATTTCTAAAAACAGTTTCGAAATGCAAAAAAGAAGTTTAAAATAAGTAAAAGAAATGTATCAATGTTTCTTTCTTATATTATTAAAATTTTCTAAATTTCTTAGAAAAAAAGCAGAGACAAAAATTTCTAATTTAAGTATTTATAAGCGTTTGAGTGTATTTATTTTATCCGTGAGAAGATTCTTGGTATACTTCTGAATACTAATCAAAGAATATATTTAAACACATAAAAACGTTATCTAGAAAAAAACATGAAATTAAAATTAAGATGATACTTTTGTGAATTATTCCTTGCTTTAAATTTAATTTAATACGTATGTTAAAAAATATTTTATCCTAAATAAACAAATTTTCATGCGGCTTGATTAAAAAATAAAGCTCATCCTTCTACTTTACATAGTAATGAATTACAAAGATGGATAATTTAATTTAACGAGGAGATTAAAAATCAGTAATATATATGTAATTATAGTACTCTAAAATATTCTTAACATTCGAAAAAGTTATGCATATGTAGAAGCATTGATAGAGGAAAAGGAAATCTCTCTCTCTCTCTCTCTCTCTCATAACACAGAGTTGTAAAATAGTAAAATATGTATTAAAAAAAGAAAATATGTGCTGCATATCGTTGTAAAATTAAACTGCGAATGAAAAATATCCGAGACGAAAGACATAATAAGAAAAATAGCAATGTAAATTTTATTTAAATAATCTTAATGTAATCTTTTTTATATCAAAAATGGATTATTATGAAATATTGCACTGAAATCACGATCTAAATTACAAATAATTTCTTTTAAATTAAATTACTTTCTCTGTTATATTACCAATTTTGACGATGTACTATTTTTTCTACTTAAATTTAAAGAATTTGCTTACTTGTCTTAATTATTGCGTTAATATTTGACTATATTCCATTTGAATATCAATCTTCACTTCTATTATGAAGGCTATTTTAATATTTATTAATTTAAAATTTACTAATCAGGTATTTACATGTTGAAATGTTATGAAATTTCAAAATTTTTAAGAGAACGCATGTAAGTTTTAGTTTCAACAAATACAATGTTTCTTACTATTATTTGATTATGTTCGCTACAGTTTTTTTAAAGTAAGGTAAATGAATCGAAATACTTATCTTCAAAAACTTATATAAGTTGAATAATTGCTTATGTTTTTTATGGAATAAAATCAGCATTTTTAATAAGTATTTAAAAAATGAATATTATTTTGGGGCTTTTAAGCAAAATTTCTATTTTTAGAGCAAATTACCCATTCAAACGAACAGCATTAAAAGCACAATAGTGTATTAAATAAAAATAATACTCGTCTAATCTATTTATTGCAGTTTTCCTACTTTTTCAGAAAATATGCTACAATACGTTATAAGACTTTAATATGACCTTTTTAATATAACATCATGTAACTGAGTTTATATTTAAACAGTTTTTATTACGAATCAAATAACGGAAATAGAAAAAATATTACGCATATTTTCTGAATTTAAATGTTAATTAATGGAACTTAAATCCGCCCGAATAAAGTAATGCAAAAAGGCATAATACAAATTTAAGCAAAATTACTTTATGTGTGTGTGCGTGTATTAATTATTGCAGTTTTTACTGATTATAAATATAAAATTATTCCTTCGTTTGCAGTTTCTTATCAAGAAGAGCTACAAAGCCTTTAAAAAAATGCAGAGTGGAAAATAAAAATTATAAATTATTCCTATCCTAAAATCTGAAATAAGCTCCCAGGAGAAGCTTTAACAGAATCCCTCCATAATGTAGAATTTAACTGCAAATCAATTAAACAATAATTTAAATTTAAACAATAATTTAGACATCTTGCATCAATTTCATCTAACTGTCAAAATTATAAGACAATATTTACCCCACTAACTTCCATATGTTGCTTCTAAGTATGATAGCGGGTAACACGTCTCTTTAAAGTTATGTTTGAATGCATTTTGAGGAGTTCAGTAATTAAATGTGATATTTTAAATTAAAAATCACAATAGTAGATTTAAGCGGAAATTAGTTCAATTATTTAATAACTTCATTTCTCCCATTTTTAGTTTTATAATTAAAAGCTTCATAAAATGTCAAATGAATGAATGATTATATCATTAATATTAATCATAGATCTCTGTATGACGCATATTTTCTATTATTTTTTAATTATTTACAAAATAGTGGAACATATTACTCTCCAAAATGTTTTGAAAAGTGCGTTTAGATAAAGATTATATCGTTTATATTTTTGAAATGTTTCCCAATGAAATGCTCTCGAAGATGGTAATATTAATTCTTTTTGTGTATTAAATTTAAAATTACCTAAATTACATCAAGGGAACAAAATAATCCATTTCCGATTATATACAATCAAAAAGAAAGTCTTTACATAAATTTATTTAAGTATAAAATGTCTGTTTTTTCTGACGAGCTGTTAGAAGTTCGGTAAGGACGAAATATCACAATAAGACATTTCTTATAAAATTGACTTTCACCCCACCCCCCTCAAATTTCTCTTGTCTTAAGCATTTGTTAGAAAATAAAAATTGGATAAGATTTAATGGGGGGAGGGTGTATATTTTAGCCTTGTGCCACATTAGAAGTGTAGTGAATTGAATTAGAAATAGTAATGTTTAAGCAAAATAGAATTGAAAGGAAATAGATGGGAGAGAGAGGATAACGACAAGATGATAGATGATGCAGTTAGGAGTGAATCATCAAAATCAATCACTTATATTCAAAGCAGAGCTTGAAGAGTCATATCTACTATAATTGAAAAGTTCTTGAATCAGAATGAGTGTTTTGAGGCTAAGAGTTTATTATTTGAACATAAAAATCAGAATTAACTGAGCTAGAAGCATTCGAGAGAGAGAGCTATCTTGATTCTTTGAAAGATAGTAAACCGTGTTGTCTTTCTTTTACGTTTCTTCAATAAGATGTTTGAATTTATTGACAATTTAATTGGACTTTAAGATCGCCGTTGAGTTATATAATGTAGGAAATACATCACAATACTACTTAACAAAGTTTTTTGACCATATATGCTTCTTTACTTCTCTCCAAAACTTCACAGTAATACATTGTATATAGCAGTAATTTTATATTGGTAATGCCGAAAATAGGAGTATGCTATTCCCTGTGAATCTTAAAACACAGTAGCTATAATTTTGCCTGCAGGATACAGCAAGTTAAGGTTTTTAGTAGATCAGTTTCACTTTTTGTATGTAATATCTTACTGGGTCAGTTCAATTGAAGTGCACAATGTGGAATCCAATTTTCATCGACAAACAACAAATAAATAAATTTTCAATTATTCGGTATTTTCTAAAACAGGTTCTCTGAAATTGTCTTCAATCAAAAGGGGTGGGAAATCGAATGTGTAGTTAATGTACATGATTACGAAAAAATAATGCTGGAATGAATCAAATTTTTTTGTGTAAAGAAATTTTTTTTCGAAAAAAAATTATTTACTAGAATAAAATTACAAGTAACCTGAAATTTATTCCAAAAAATTTTAATGAAGCTCTAGATAGAGTAGTTATTTTACAAATAGTGATCACGCGTGATACTTATTTTTAACTATTATTGGTAATCAGTTCTTGCACTGAAAATTCCTACGCTTTGTGATGTGAAATATGGATACTATTATATTCATCTAGTTATTTTTAAGTTTTAAAATGCTTAAAAGTTTTCCATTTTTCTTTTCAGGGTCAATTTTACTTGTACATCACATAATAAAATGCTTTAAAAGAACCGTTTTAAAAATTGCTGTCAATCATGAATATTTCATAAGGTTTAAACCATTTTATAAACATTTCTTTGAAAACTAGTTAAAAAGTCTTTGATGTAACAAGATTAGTATGCTGCATATTTTATGCTTGCAATACTTCTACAAATCAAGTAAAGTCACATTTGTAAACACTATATTTTATTCTACTGATTTAGGTTTATCAAAATACATTTAATAGAAAACATATATGTGTAAAATTAATTTGTATGTTAGAAAACTTTAGATTTGTATTCTTCTTATCTTTCTTTCTTTTTTTCAGTGTCTCGTGCATTGTTTTCTTACATAATTGTGCCTTATTCTTGATCTAGTAAAAATTGGTCATGAAAATTATGAATATTTATTTCACGAAGAGCAGCAAAAAGATTAAGTTTTTAATAGCACAGATAATATTTAATCACAAATAAATGTTTGATTTTTAAGAAAAATAAAATTTTGTATGAAAAATAACTTATGATTTTTTTTTTCAATGCTACAAGGACATTTAGGTGTTTTAAAAATGACATAGGCTATTACGGAATATTTATGTATTAGTACATATACGAGCTTGTATTCTGCAATGTTAAGGTCATTTTATTAACAGTTTTGGATTTAAATTAAAGCTTCGCTTAATTCTTTAAGTAGATTGAAACGCGATTCAAAAATTAGTTTTTTTTCAATTATTGTATTTTGTATCATGATAATTTAGATATAATCGCTATATAAAAAGTTTAAGAAATACTGTCGATCAGTTTTTATTTTATAATAATAGTGTGTCAGCTATTTTTGTCACATGGTTCTCGGACCGTTTCTTTTTAACTCGCTTATGGAAATTTGAAAAAGTTTGATATTCTCTCTTGGGAATGTTAAGTAGTATTCTATAATAACATAATGATTTTTATTATTAAGTAAAATATGTTATTGAATATCTAGTTTTATATAATTCATATAATATACAGCAATTTATTTTTTTATTGAAAAGTCTCTCAGTGATGAAATAAATTACAGAGTATGTTTATAACGAAGTTTGGAATTCAAATGCTTAACTTTAAAAATTCATTTGCATTTCTCAACTCTGTTCATTGGTTAACAGAAAGAAAGATGATTCCGAGCATAAAAATGCTTCCA
Source organism: Nephila pilipes (assembly GCA_019974015.1). Taxonomy (NCBI): domain Eukaryota; kingdom Metazoa; phylum Arthropoda; class Arachnida; order Araneae; family Nephilidae; genus Nephila; species Nephila pilipes. The sequence continues at coordinate 162,143 of BMAW01065351.1, read as the reverse complement.
CTTAATAAATATTTCACAGATAAATTAGACACGTATCTGTTGCGAATTCTTCGAATATCGTCATACGAAACCCTTTCCCATTGATTCCGTGAAAAAATATGTCTGAATATCATATTGCTATAAAAGAGTTACTTTTCGTAGAAAAAGACCATTCAAATAAAACAGCTACATATAGTCGCCAGCGCAATAAGTTCAATATTTTATGAGCAAAGCACGTAAAACAAAACTACTTTCACATAGTAGCAGCAGCTGCGTCCCTTTTCGTGAGAAGTATGAATGAAATACAAATTTCTCTCCGAAAAGAATAAGATATATGTAGAAAAAATTCAGGTCTTAGGAGTGAAAAGGTCTAACACAAAAATGTTATGTTTCATGTTTCATTACTTAGTAACAATAGTTTGCGTTATGTTTGTATTTATTGTCAATTTATACAAACAATCTCCGATAAAATCAAAGGCAAATACATATCCATTAAAAGAAAAGTTATATATTATTAAATAGGCGTATTTAATTTCTTGATCTCTAAGTAAAATTATACATTTTTACTTGTTTTGGGTTTTTGTGAAATGTCTCTACATAACCATAATGAATACTGTGTTTACGGACGTAAATTATTTTATTTTTGAAATAAAGAAGCAATAGATCTGATTTGATTTCCCTTTCCCTTCATAAATGAAACTTTTTTGAATAATTATTTGCTTAATATGCTGAAATATAGACAAAATTAAGAATAAGATTTCGAAAACCACATGTCAAACTCCAATCTATTCTTCTCAACTTTATCCAGCCATATTTTCAAATTATTCTTTACATACATAATTTATAATAGAACACTACATGCATCAATATGAAAACAAAATGCTTTATTTTTTCACCTAAGCTTTATTTAATTAATAAATTTTTTTTAGCAAAACTATTATCTTAAGCTGAGACTAATATATAAAAAAATGTAGCATTGTCTTAAACTGTAACACGTTCTACCGCGTTGCTCTGACAAAAGCAATAAATTATTGTAAAACAAGAATATAAATAGAGTTTTTAAGAAATTAAAAAACACACTTTTACACCTCTGATCAAGGGAAGGAAATTTGAATCAATAAAGATTAACTATTGACTATGAAGCACAAAAAGGGTAATTTTTTTTGTATTAAATAGAAATCTGTGATCTATAAAAATTAGTTTTGGTTTCACATTTTGGACTCAAAATAAATTAAATTACATCAAAATGAAAATTATATCAAAAGATATAGTCATAATTTTAGATATAACTATATCAAACATTGTATTTATTTAAATTTAGTTTCAACGAGTTGAGTTTGTTCAATAAATGCCATGCGACTTCTGAAGTAATTATGCATCAATGTTATGATGTAATAAAAATGATTAATAAAACGAAATTTTAATTAAAAACCTTTTTAAACAAGTTGAAAAGTTCCCTGATAAAAATCCAGATATATTGGATCTCTTTAATTTAACTAATTAGTTTATTTTAAAATCCAGTTAAGAGATTAAATAAAATTTTAGAACAATTTTATATGTAAAACATATTTTCATAATTAATTTCGATATACTGTTTTCTTAACACAAATTCTGATTTTCTTTCTCATCAATCGAAAATTATATTCTTCAGAACTATAAACTTTTTTTAAACAGTAATTAAAACACTTGTACTTTTGACAAATTTCATCTACAATTTTGAATTGCTTAATATATATATATATATATATATATATATATATATTTAAAATAATTTATTAACCAATTTTCAAAAAACTCAGTTATTCTTCATACACATATGAAAATGTTTAAAGGAACTAAAAAATCATGCATTTCATTACCATTTTCTGAAAAAAATTATATTTTAAGCTCTTAAAACTTTGTTTCAGAAACATTCTTCGGTTAATATTGTTTTCAATGTAATTTTTAGTCACAAGTATTTTTTAATGTAGCCATGAATAATATAAAATTAAATACTCATCAATATCTGAAGAATTTGTATTATAATTGTGTGTTATTTAAAGTTTCATAAAATTTAGTTCATTGTTTTAATATATGGTATTATAAGAAAATCAACATTTTTATTATCTACATTGATAATAATTTTATCATTCAGAATTATTATGAAAGTAAAAAAGAAAATGCAAAATTTAAGAATGTTTTGCTCAATTGCTATTACACAGCTTCATTTATACCACTATTTTATATTTTTCTCTTAATCTTTATCTTTACTAATTACTAATTAATTCTGTGTTATTATATATTACATTATAAATATAATATTATATTTGCAATGTTTAGGTAAAACTCGTTTTGTCTAAACGTTATAAAGTTTGCTCATAACCTGAAAGGAATCGATTTATTTTTCAATTTAAATTAAAGATTTTATTTTAAATATAAAAAAGTGTAACAGAAATACAGTATTTTATTTTTAACTGATTTTATGCAATGATATTACATATGATTATATTTTATTGAAAGCGAAATATCTTTACATTTATCGTAACTAAAAGTATTTCACAGCTGTTAATTTAGAGAATAATTTGCTTTTATTTTCAATTACAGTGCATTATAAAACACTTTTAGAACGTTTTTAATCCCTTCAAATATTGTTGAAAAGAAAAATATTTATTTTTTCAGTACTTTAGTTTTCTAATGAATTCTTAGTCTCTATAAATTTTCATCTAGACTTCCAAAATAATGGAACTTTTTTTGCAGAATTACCTTAAGAGATTACTTTATAATCCATTATCATAGTTAAGGAGAATATCAACTGTTATATGCTTATGCTTAGAGATATCTCTTCTCAGCAGCTCAAAGGCATAATAGTCTTTAGATGAAATATCAAGGGACTTATCAGAAATATTTTCAAAAGGTTTCCTACAATACCTGTAACAATTTTTTTTCCAAACAAGACATTGTTAGATTTTGAAATATATATAATTGGTAGCTTTGTCTTGGTGAAGTTTTATTCTTTGAAAGACTTAGGGATAAAAAAAAAACGGACTATCTTCTGTAAATATCAGAAGTAAAGTATTTCGAAAATGATATGAAAAGTTAATTTTTTTTCTTTCTCGATTTTTTTTTATTTCTTACTATAAGAGAAAACTGCTAAAATACTTTAAACTCCATATGAACATTTTTTTTTCAGGAACATCTTGAGCCTGTTTTTCCTTTCTTTTTTTAATGATGGACATTTCTTGTTACAGCCAATTCAATAATTATTTGATTTATAAAGGAAATATCACCTTTTTGTTTATTTTTTTTATCGTACAGGAATGTACAGTATTTTCTACTTTGTCAAAAAGAGATAAATATATACATATATTATGAATTTTTTAAAACAAAAAACGCTTGTTTATTGTCTCTATTGTATCTTAAATTGATTGCTACATAGATAAATTTTATTGTTCTGCCAGCGAAGAAGAATGAATTTTAAAATATTTAAAATAATTTTATAACTTTTTTATTGATGATGCATTTTTTCCGCGTACAGTTTATGACTGATATTTTTTTTTCTAAATAACGTAGTTTTATCTTAAAATTAGAAATGATAATATCGAGCAGTGCGCAATGTTTTTGAATAATAGAATAAAAGTATTTCTTTGCTGAAATAAGAAAGTTTTATTCTTCAATCTACTACTTGTTTACATTTGCCATTTTAATGTAATAAAAATATTTCTCACATATACGTTAATACACTGTTTCCTAAACATTTTAATTGATCTGACATTAAAATTTTAAAATCCTTCACCGAAGTCTTCGTCGAAATCAAATCATTCACCAAAAGCTATTTGCGATCAAATCAAAATTTGATAGCTCCCGCGTCGAGTTTTCGTCGTCAATAAGAAACGGATTCATTATTATAGACCAAAAACCTAAGAAAAATCAATGCAATAAGTTGCCTCCAGGGAATATGCTGTAGTAGTGATGATTTTTAGGATGACATCATGTGCTACATTTATAATCTTCTTAGATAAAAAAAAAAAAGAAAGAAAGAAAGAGGAATGACGAATAGACTATAATGCAATGAGTTCTCCATTCCCATGCCTAATAACTCAATTCTCAATCATAACACGGATACTTTTTGAACCACCTCTTCTTTTCAGAAACGAATCGTTTTATAAAGTAACAAAAAGCTAATGATAAATCCGCTTCCGGAGAATAAGAATAAATTTTTCATATCTTTCAGTGTTTCGAAAAAAAAAACATAAAGAAAACCTAAGCATGAGACAAAAATAGATTGATTGCTCCGCACCATACAAAACGTAATAGACCAATGTCAAGGAAATTTTTCATTACATTTCTCAAAGTATGCAAAGCAAACCGAAAAATCCCCAATGTATTCTTAAAGAACAACATGATCTGCAGCGGAACAAGAAAACAGAAGAAAAAGGAAAATAATACAGCGATCTATTGAGAAGGAAAAGGAAAGGATATTAGAGGCAAGGTTCCTTTGAGGATGGTCGTGATAGGGCATCTCTTCGTACATTGGGAATCGTAATAGATGACGATAAAGGAAGAGAGAAGGGGCAAATAGAATAAGCTCTGTAGCTGACAATTATCAGCTGCTGAGTTTAAAGCTTCTCACGGGAAATCATGGTGGATGCGCAAGTGGTCCAGAGAAAGAGTGTACACTGAGTAATGTTTTGGAAAGACATTACGCGAAATAGTTGCGTCTGGGAGTGTTTTACGTTGTATGATGTCGTATTTTCGGCAATTCTTGGGATAATATGGCATAGTGTAATATTTAGGTTATTGGATGAGTAATTTTTTGGAATTTGTGAAATGTGAAATTTGTAATTTTATTAAAATATTTTTTCCCTTGAAACAGTGATAATAAATTATATATATATATATATATATATATATATATATATATATATATATATATATATATATATATATATATACTTTTAATTCTATCAAATAAAACAAACAATCAAGTAAGTGTAATATAATGGTGAAAATCAATTTAATTCGTTTGAGATTTTATAAATGTTATTTAGAATTATTATTTTTAGAAGGCTTATATATTGTAAAAACTATCATTATTCAGTTTGATATTCTTGTTATATATTTTTAAATAATATTTAAATTTGGCAGGATAAATATATTTTAGAAAATTTCTTTAGTTTTATAAAGTCAACCAATTAAACAATATTGTTTGGTTGGTATAAAATATAGTATAATCGCCCTGTAATGGAATGGTGCTTTGAATATCAAAAAGTTTTATAACTATTTTTAGTTTAAAAAATTTTTCAATCAGTATAAATAAGTACAGATTGATATAATATTTATGTTTATTTACTATGATTTGAATGTTAGACAGCTTCTTAGTTTACTTTTTCTTTCCTGTGGTTAAATTACTGCTCGCTTTTGAGATTTTGATCAATCTTGGTCTATACCATTAATGATGATATAATTACTGAAGCTGTGATTGTTGAACCCATGAAACTAATTTAAACACAATTTCTCACTCCAAAGTCTGAGACAATAGTTAATTTACATTACCTTTAGTTCTGAATTGTTCTCAATTTTTTTCTCTTCGGATTTTTTCTTGTTTTTTTCTTTGTTAAAGCTACATTTATTTAACTTTGTTGTAATTTTTAATTCATGATTTTATTTTGTTCCGAATTAAAATTATCATGTATAAAATATTCTCTTGGGTTTTTCTATATAGTATTTAAATAATTTTAAACATTTTTATTCATAGTATTTTGTATTTTGAAATTTCGATAATGTTTTAATTGAAATTTTTCGGGGTTTTTTTTATTATTATTATTATTTTACTATTGTTTTCAGTTGATTCTGTAATATTTGCTATTTTCTTAGTTCTAATAATTTCATTTTAATTTGGCATTTAATAGTTATAATTTGTAAATACTTATTGTGATTTTATATGATTTAAAATTATTTCTATTTAACACACACACATACATATACACACATACATACATATATATATAAATTACCTATTTGAATTATTTTTAAATTTGTAGAAAAAAAAGGAAGATTAGCTTTTTCGTCAGTTTCATTATTATAATTAAAGAGGATTATTCATCTATATATTTATAAATAATAAAATTCATTATATTTGTGCAGTTTTTCTTGTTATAATATTTGTATCCCCATTTGCATATTTTGAGAAACAACGTTTCATTATTAATTTATCATATTAAAAAAACTGAACCTTTGGAATTAGAACCTGTTTGCATTTGCTTAGATTTACATATACATTACACCTTAAGACATTAATTCTTTGTGGTTTACTGAATATATGAAAATACATTGAAAAAACTCCAAATACCTACTCTTTTAGTACAATAAATTAATTAATCATTTTCCCCCTAAAAATATATTACTGTAGTACCTCCTAAAAGTGAAACCTCTGTTTAAGATACAGTGCTGTTAATCCTTTTCAATATGGACTTTAATGTATTTACTTCCTATTCAGGGCTTGCTATATTTGAGAGACTAAATGACTGTTCCGTTGGGGGTCCCTTATTGGGAGATGCTAATGTATTTATTTATTCCATAAACGTTGTTTCGACTGCGTGCTATACTTACATTTTTTTCACACAATAATGCGTTGGGGATTTTTTTTTTTCCAACACAGAGAAGAGCAATATATTAGTGAATTGTTCATTATAAGCAATTCACTAATATTGCTCTGATAACTGATTTTGATTATAAATATTGCCAGCGTGTACAAATTTTGGTGCTTTGGAACGATAAATAATCTCGTTTGTATGAATATATTATTTCTAGATGAAATGTTTTCTCACTAATTTGTAAGATTCGAGAGGCGATACTTTTTATATTGAAATCTTTAGCTTCATGTTTCTTATCATTGCAATGTCGGATGAATAATGTATTTAATTTACTATAAGCTCATTAATAACATATGGGTGTTTACAATAAAAAAACATGAAAATAACTATTTTTATTAAAAGAACATTAACCATAACCAAGGAAAGCTTATAACTAATGTTATGTCTTTCAATTTTTTTTCTTTTTCTTCTTGGAGTGTGAAGTATGAAATAAAATGCTAAATATTCTACGCTTTTGTGAAATATTTCTCAAACTGTAAAAATTCAGTAAATATTTCACCTGAATGGTTATACTGTTTATTTTCTGTAATGAAATGTTATAAGTAGAAAATGTTGTGTACAAGTTTGTCGTTTTGAATTGCTCTATTCTTTCTAGCTTTTTATTTAACTTTTTTTTCCTTTTTGCTATTTCAATCTGTACTATGAAAATAATATTTAAATTTAAATATGATTAAGCTCTATCATCTACTTAATACATTTTATGTATAGAATTCATAATTAAATATTAAAATTCTGTTTCTCTATAGCAAAAGAATTTACCTGAAAAATCCAGCCAACTATGTCAAAATCTTCAAAACTTTTATCCACAAAAAAATGTTTCAGTTGAAATATAAGTTAATAAAGCAATAAGAAACCTATGACCTTGTACAAACATATGAGTTCTTAAAGGTTAAAAACATTCAATAAATACATATTTTATGTCATAAAATGAAAAGTATAACAGTACAGATGATGAAATATAGAATACATTTTGCACATGAAAAAATATGTTGGATCAAAAGAACAGAAAAAATATATACAAATTATTCTATTTTCGTAATATATATATATATATATATATATATATTTAACACATACAATCATTTATATAATGAGAACGTTAATATTAAAACATCTAATAAAAATTCAAATTTTAGCTATCTAACGCAATTAATAATCAGTTTTGAATTTAAAAAGTATGGAAGATAAATTGTAAAAACTACTTATAGACTTTAAGAGTAGGAGCTAATTCAAATAAGAATGAGTAATCTATTAAAACATGCCATTCCAGTTATATCATATTGGAAAAAACCAAAAACCGTTCCAGATTAGATCTTTCTTTCTAACATAAGGTGAAAGAACAGAACACCAGCAGAAATTGAATCTGTTACAAACTACATTGTTTCTCGTCACAAATTAAATATAAAAAATTTAAAAACCATTATCGCTAGATATCAGATGAATTTCAATCGAGGTATTTTTCCCGACACCTAAAAGGTTTTTGACTCAACCCCCACATTAAATTTGCCATTTGAGTGGCAGCAAAGAACCGCACCCAAAAAGCAGAAAAGTCCTCAATCGCATAATGGTCCTGTCAATTCCAAACATTCTTTTCGACAAGCTATTCAAACCGTACATGATGTCTTCTTCAAAACTTGTCTATTCTTGTCCGAAGCATCACATGGAACTTCAAGGAAACCGGAAAATAAAACATTTCCTATATTTTTTTCCTCCCTTCAAAAAGCGAGATAGGATCTCCTAGAAATAAGTTAAGATTCCTGACCAGAATAAGTTGAAGAAAAATGGTAAAGATTCTGTCTATAGCAAAGAACCGGATTATTTATTTATTTATTTATTATAAGTTTGCGTATAGAGATTTTTAATGCATACGAAATAAGAAATATTTTAATTCAGTTCTTATTTTTCTTTCGATATGTCAAATAAAGAATAAATTTATTTTTTCGTTTTTCTGACAGGGAGAAAAACATTTTGTAGATTTTCCTTTTCCAAAAACTAATTTTAAAATCTATTTTTGGTCCAACTGGTGGTAACCTACAATGAATACGAAAAGTATAAGATAACTTCCACTATAAGAAATACTAGGTAAATGTTCCATATTTTAGTTAGCTTTGGTTCAGTTGTAAGAAACAGATTATAGGTAAATTTAGATTAATTTCTTAAATTCTTTAAAATTATCTTTACAAATTATAATTCGAACACATGATGGAATAATTATTACGCAGGAAATCGTACTAAACGGCTTTTTGTGTACGACTTATTATTTTACGTTTGGTACTAATACGTACTTTCTGAACTGTCACGAAACTTTTTCATGATTTTTAAACTGATTTTAAACGAAAAGCACTTTCTATTGTCCTATTGGGCTGCGTTCAAGGTTTCAATCTACTAAGTCTTGGAATCTCTTTATACAATAGAATTTCGCATACAAATTCCTGCATTAGCAATAATTTAAAATGGACTGAAGTGTAATTAATTTATATTTCTGAAAATAAAAATTGTAATTAATTTACATTTCTGAACCGAGAGAGCGTATTTTTCTCAAAGTTTGATTCAAAATTCAAACCGGTGCACAAATCGGAATAAGGAAAAAAGTTTTATGTGAACTGATAGTTCGCGAGCTTATAAAAAGCTCTGCGTTGGTGACTGGTACACATGTCAATGACGACGAGGACGATTTAGTGTATGAAGGTACATAAATTCTAGTTCTGAAGGCCTTAAAATGGATGATATACATCCAGACATTCCAATGAGGAAAAGTTAATTTATTGAATGTTTCAAATCCTTGGCTTCTAACAAGAGTTTTAAACTATTCAAATGAAATTTTCTTTTTGCATGAAACTTACATTCAAACACCCAGTGTAAGTTTGAAGATTAAAGTGGTAATCATCTTTCCTTGTTATTTTTATATACATATTATCTACGATATTCTGTCATTACTTCTAAAATACGTTTGGTATATTCCGTTATATAATCGTTATTTTGCCAACATCAGATTTTCCGTCTTCACGAGAACTCAACAAACGAATAATATAAGCATTTTCGAAAGAAAAAAGAAACAATTCATTTTCATGAAGGAAATGATATATATATATATATATATATATAAAATCAAAATATCGAATATAAACAAGCTTAACATATCAATAATAAATTCACTCATTAATGTGTAGAGTACATATTTAAAGGAATCAATAAAATACTAAGTAAATTTAATATAACTCATATAAAAATTATTATAATTAATCAAACATATTAAAATTAAATTTAAAACAAAAACAAAAATATCTTAAGTAACCGAAAAGTTACAAGGGAAAGTGAAGTGAAAAAAAGAGCAAAATTTAGAATAATGGAAAGAATGTAATTAATACTGTTCCATATTTTGGAATGGAATAATATGTGTTTAAAACGTTATTACTGATCAAACGATCCCACTTGAATGAGTTATATAAAATAATATATAAAAAGAAACTAAAATCAACCATATAAAAGAAAACAACGTAAACACAGTAGCAATATACCCAAATTCAAATAAACAGCAGACAGCACAAATATAAATAAATAAATATCTATTAAACCGTAAAAAAAAATCTAAAAAACATATTAATTGAACAAAACAAATCTAAAAAACTATTTAATTAAACACAAAAGCACTCACAAAAAACAAAACGTAAAATTACTAAATACACACCATATAAAATGTGAACAAAATTTACAAAAAACAAGTACCATTTTCTTAAATTAATTACTACCAAATCAATTAAACTACTTAAATAAAATGCAAATAAATAATAAAACAACCATTTCTATAGCCAAAATATTTTAAAAATTACTAAAACATTACTATATTCTTACTAAGCCAACCACAACTTTCCATGTAAAAGAATTTATAAACCTACGTTTTTTCCGAACTCATTGATATATATATAAACTAACCCCTATAATTTAGCTCACAAAAAGTTCCAACAAGTTTTGCATAACCACGGAAATGTACGTTAGTAAATAAAAGTTCTGCACATAGTCTCATTGAGAATCAAACAAAAGTGTACAGAGAATATATAACGAAATCCATTGAACATAACTTATCTGGTGCTATTCTAGTTATACGAGAGTTAGTTTTGTTTGATCCAATTAATTAAAAAAGAAATCTTCCTGTGGGTTATACTTCCCAAAGACGTGGTGAAATTCGCCATCCCCTTGATAGTGAAGAACAATACCCTGGATACAGTAATAGGCTATCTTTGTGAAATGTTGAGGAATAAAATCCTAAATCGGAACATTTTCAGAAAGAAACCTGCTCAAACATTATTATCATATTCTGAACACAGAGATCAGCAAACTTTATTAAATTACTCATTTTTGTCTGAGTCAGATGTTTATGATAAAAAAAAAAATTATGTTCCATATATACATTTTGCCTCAAACACCGCTTCGATAAATTGTAATATTTGCATATAAAAGGAAAAATTACATGCGCAATTAATGTTTCTAAATTTTAAGAACACAGTATAAGATATATGGATGGATATTTTACAAATTATGTGTTATGGGGTAATGGATACTTTTATTATATCAAAATCGGGACACTTTTTTGCTGTAAAATGTGCTTCGGTCAAACTATGTGACATTAAACGAAGACAACTTGAATTCATAGACGAAATGTTAATCCAATTGAATTTCTATGTATCTTCTCACGACTTAAGTTTTATATTTTTTCCGAATTCAATGAAAACAATGAAGAGAAAAAAAAAGTTGACTTCTGTCTGGTTCCGTTTTTCCTTCGATTTTAAACCATATTTTAAAAGTTTTTACTTGAAAATCACAAACCTTTTTCACTCCGATTAATCTAAAAACTCTTTTGAAAATAGAAGGGGAAAAGAAACACATAAGGAAGCTTTTCTTTTAAATTCCGGTGACTATATAATAATTTAGATTTCAGAAGGTAAATAATAATTCCATACTATTACATTGTGGTCAAGAAAATAAAATATCTGTTAGACAGAAGCTTTGAAGAAATAATATTTTTATCATTTTTAAACGAAGATATTTTATATTGAAACCATGTAATAAAATGACTTTTGTTGAGATGAGAATAAGCAATTTATTTCTGTTGGTAAAAATATATTAAATATACACCAATATATTAATCTTTTTATGTATAACATGGTATGCCATTGACCCTCCAATATTTAATTTATCATCAAAATACAGCGACTGATCGATCTTTTTGTTCATTAACGTCGCACTTGAAGCAACACGTAGACCAATGGTGACGGAACATGTTATTTTGAACCTCGATCAAGTGACGAGGACGACACCTGAGCTGACACCTCCCTCTTCGAATTTCCGCACCAGGTTAATGGGTTGGAATTGGAGCTTTAATAGATTTAATGTGTATCAGCCCCACTACGGATCTTTAGTGGTATCAGAGCTTGAATCCAGGACTCGATGAAAACAACACCGGTTACGAATTCGTGACCAGGACTACGATGCTACCGTAGCCTCGCGATCTGCAGCGAAGAGTTATTCTTTAAAATTAATCTGACGGTGTGAATAAAGGTGAATGAGCAGTAAAAGTGAGTAAACTTCCAGTTTGTTTGAGCTGTAGTAAGATAGAAAGACATCTGATCTTTTATTCAGTACTTATAACACGGCCTGAGAGACATTCCAGGAATTTATCTTACTAAGTTAACTGAGATGTCTTCAACTAAGAAAAATGAGCTTATTTTATCCACGTTTAAGCATTTCTTGTTTTTTAAATTTAAATGCAATAGACATCGTGTTTTATTTTTGAGATAATGTATACTTATATATCTGTTTCTGCGAGGAAAATCTCATTTATGTACATAGAATTATGTATTAAATATTAATACTCAATATTTATATTTACATTCGTACATCTTCCATAAAATACACTGAATTAATAACTTCGAAATTTTGAAGAGTTCTTATAAACAAAACATTTTATTTATTGCAAGTAACTACAGTTTCTAAATTTTAATTAAAAAAATTTTAAAAAAAAAATACATTTTACTATTTAAATTTTCCTTAATTCTTATACAATACTGTACTGTACCTAAACATTTTAAGGGTTTATTTTTTAAAAAAATATATTTACTGTGTTAGAAATAACTTCATTTTTAAGGCGAAAAATATTAGCCTTATGGATTTAACATATTTTGAGAAAACCTAATGTGTTGGAATCCTAAAAAAATACATGTTGAGAAAAACGCAAATAAAGGTATTTTTGACGGTGGCATGATACGTGTATATGAAATTTTCCAATTTAATATTCTAGCGTAGTGTTCATCAAATGTTCTCATAAATAATACATCTATGAAATCAGAACATTACCCTCTAATTTTTAACAGAAACATTTTTATTGATATCTGAAGTATATTAATGAAAAATATGACGCATCACGGAACATATTAAAGTTACCCTATTCTAAATTATGATTATCGAATTGTTAATGTATATAATAATGAATGTTTGCGTGTCGTTAGTAAATATAATTAAAATGTAATTTATGTTGGATATTTTTGTCAATCATTCAGAGGTTACAACTAGTAAAAAGAAATAAACTTACAAATCGAAAGGCATAAAATCATTATATTGGATCAGATATTAAATTAATAAATCTAACATAAAATCACATTTAACAAAACTTTCTAATCAGTAAATTTCATTCGAAGTCTGATAAAATTGTAAACAACTAAGCTATTTAATCCATTTATAAATTTAAAGTTCATTCGCATTTTAATGGAATTTTATGGAGCTATAATGAAAGTACGCGTCATTAACTATGAATGCTCAATATTTTAAAATTATACGAGATAATGAATAGATGAATCTAATAATTTAAAGAGAAAAGGAAGAAAATATCATATTAAATTTAAATGGATGAAGCAGATTTCTGATTACATAGAAGTTTATTAATAACTGTCAGCCTGGATATGTAGTGGAAGCAGATGCTTATGTAATTGCATATTTAAGTATTCTAAGGGTGAAAGTTTCGCATGCCCTCTCCATTATTATATACTTGATTACAAACCGTATGTATGTGTCTGTCTATAAACGGGGTATGGAAGCTATTTTTACGATATTTATTGAAATTATAAACTACAAATAATGCTAAGACAAAAAGAGCGATAGAAGATATCTTTGATGATTTTGCACGAAAGTAAAAAAGTTATTTATTTTTCTGTATTTAGTGTTAAAAAGTTTTGCTCAGGTAATAAATTCAAACTGTAGGATAAAGTTTTGCTTTTAAGATATTAAATAATACATAGATTACCCTTTTATAAATTTATTTCAACCTTCTATAAATTTAAAATTCGATCATATTTTAAAAGAAATTTATGAGAGAAGGAAGTTTATTAGATGTTTATGAGAGAATTTAAGTACGTTTATGAGAGAATGAAGACGAATTCAGAATTAAACATAAAATGTAATCGATTTATTATCTCATCTGAAATAATAAATCGGTTACATTTTATGTTTGGTTCTGAATTCGTCTTCATTCTGTTTTGTCATAAAACCACTTAAGATAACCTTATTTTGCCCTCGTTTTTTTAAAATTACCAAAACAATCTTTTAAAAAATATGATTAGTAAAACTATGATATTAATTAGACAACGGTATAAGCAAAAACATGATATTTACTTTCAAATTCATACTATCTTTCCAAAAGAAGGTAATTAAACCCCCAATTCCAACTTCAATTACTTAATTATGTTTAATTATAAAAAATTATATTTATTAACGTTTTAACATCATTTGTGGGTAATTCGTATTAAAATTTAAAATCTATTTAAACACATTTGCTAATTATTACGATATTGATTGTAATCATTTGTCATTAATAATTATTTTCTAAAAATATGTATCATTTATATTTATATAAATAGGAGAGGTTCATATATTTATTCACGTGTGAATGTGTTTATACATATATAAGTGTAATATTAAATATTTATCTCGTTTGAATCTCGTAGTCTCGTGTTTATTCAAATTCGAATATATTTCACAACTTTCAGCTCGCTAGTTACTAAATCATGTGTCTATCGCTGTTTACCTCCCTACTGAATTTTAACTAAGTTGATTTGCTTATCGATCGCTTTCGACTGCTTGTATTTGCCAAACTCTAAACTTTACTAAAATCAGTCGAACATTCCTTGTAATATTGAGTCTCAGTCAAATGATGAGCTCAACGACTAAGCTGGAGGCTCACAATCTACGAGCATTAATTGAAAAGTAATGCCCTTCCATGGCATAATGTTTTTATTTGCAATCCAATTTTCGCACTTTTGTTGTACTTAAAAGCAATGGGTTTTCCCTACATGGCTCAAAAATGCGACATTCATCGACCTTATTTATTTTTCGACATAATTCTTTTCATTTCCACGCTCTTGACACGTGACAAGACTTTAGCTTTGATTTTTTTATTGTTCATTAACGTCATTTTTAGGAATAACACGAGGATTATTGGCAACAGACTTCGGAATTTTGATCCTCAGTCAAGTCCAGGGGACCATATCTGAGCTGAGCCATCTCTCTCCTTACTTCCACTCCACGCCAATGGGACGATTTGAAGTCTCATCAATTTTAACGTGCATCAGATCCCCAACACCTCGGTTCTTTAGAGGTATCGGACTTGATCTCACGAGAAAAAAAAATGCCGCGAATTCGAGACCATGATTACTAGGCTACAGCGGCCAAAATCGTGACAAAGCGGACTAAGCCGCTCTGAAACGATTCCAGTTGTCGTTGTCAACACCTGGATTTAAGGGTAGCTTACACTATTTCATCAGATCGAAAGTTGTTTCATTAATCCTTTCATTGCTAATTATTTTAATATATAATTTATTTATTTTAGAAAAAAAATGAAATAAGTTCTAAAATACATCTACTACAATATAAATATCAATAATATACAAAAAATAATATTTTTAATAATCACCAGTGGAGAGAGGGATTAGTGGGACATGTGTGTCCCATTGGTATCTTTTAATGGGGGGCCGCGGTAGCCTAGTGTTCAAGGTCGTGGACTAGCGACCGGCGGTTTTCGTTCAGTCGCGGATTCGATCCTTGGCCGCTAAAGACCCTCCGTGTAGCCGGGGCTGATGCACGTTAAATCTGTTCGGGGCCCAAAGTCCTCCCGTTGGTGTGGTGTGGATGTTAGGAGAGGGGGGTGCCAGCTCAGGTGTCGTCCTCGTCACTTGACCGTGGTTCAAAATTACGAGGTCCGTCGCCCATAGCCCTCGTGTTGCTTCTAGTGCGACGTTAATAAAAACTAAACTAAACTAAAATCTTTTAATGGGACACATTCCCAATTGTTCTGAAATGATGATTGAAAATGCAAGTAAAAATTATTTTTCTCATATCACTTTTGCGAAAAATATAATAAAATAATGAACATTCATATATGATGTAGTGTGAAACAGTTTTTTTCGAGGTACAATTTCGCACATTTCATCTACAGTTTTTGTCCTGTTCTCTTTTTCACAGCATACACATCCTTTGCTAATTGAACCTTCTGCTAGCACGCGCACATTCAACATAAGTTTTATAAATTTGACAGTAGGTCAGTATTCCTTAGTATTTTTCTTTCCCTCCGCGATCATTGCTTCGGGCAGAGAGACAATCAATTGCAACATATGCATTTTTCTATGCTTAGTTTCTTGAAACAGTATACTTGTATATGCATTTATTGAGAGGAAATTATTTTGAATTGTGTCAGTGTTACTAAGGGATACCAGTGGGATATGCATTCATATTCATACAACGCATTTTGATTCCATAGGGTCGTTTGAAGCTGCACGTAAGACATATATGTCACGGTGATAGCGAAAAGGGTAAAATGCTTTTTAAACTTTGGGAGAGAAGTGAAATTCGTAAGATGCAAAGGGGCACTGACCTCCCGATGCTTTAATCTCTTCTCCATATGGATCATCATCTTCTTAGAACACCAACGATACCTTGGAACAAAGAAAACATATGAATTACATAGAGAATAGCTGTAACTTCTAATTCAATAAAAATTGTGCAATTAGGGTCACAAAAAACGATAAGATCATTAAGGTGCGCTTTCTAACTGGCCATCTTAAGAACTTCAGACTGCATGACATAATTAACGTGTATCTTTTCTTACTAACCCACAGTGATCTATGAATTCAATATCGAAACAATTAACATAAAATATTAATAACAAAATTAAATAGAAATTCTTTCTGAACTCCCTACTGCATTTGTAGTGAAAATAAAAACACGAAATAGTATTTCATTTCTTGTACTAGGGAATTCATTTATTTGAAGAGAATAAAAAACAATATCACTTTTAAAGACTATAAAAGCCAACAAAGCAGTATCCTAAGAAAGGGTTAAAAGAAAATCCGAATGGAAAACACGAAAAATAATATTAAAGATAAAGGTATGAAACTTTTAAAGAATGGGAAATATGAAGAAAATAGTTTGAAACTGAAGGAGTTCCATTTTATTCTTTTAAAACTTTATAAATAAAAGCAGTATATTTCATGCAGAAACAGGTAAAAAAAAATTTACTCCTTATTTTAACTTTATTCTTATAAAAAAGGTTAAATCATAAAATTTTTAATATATCTTTTCTAAAATCTTGCGTAATACTGCTTAGCTATGATAACGATAACAGAAGTAGTATTACAAATATATAATATCAGCAACCATCTGATACATATCTTATCCCTCTGACCTTCGCCAAAAGATCTGTATTTATTCAATAAGGCATAATATGCATTAAATGTAATGGAGTATATATCATATAATATATTATTATACAGTATACAATAATATTTTAAATAATAATACAGTAAATGTATGCATAATTTGTAGTAATAATATAGTTATTAATAGTTGTTGCAAATAAATTATAGTATTGTTGAAACTAGATGTCACTTTATTTTCGAAAAAAAAAAATGAAACTCGCATACATTAAATTTTCAAAGTTATAATATAAGTTACTAATATTTTGTAACATACTATTTAAGGACCTATCAAAAAAATCATTTTTTTTCTTTCCCCCTCTGTTGATTAATAGCTACTCGTACTATTCCGATTGATCAAAGAAGCGGGAGAGAACGTTTAGCTTAGATATTCTTGTAGCAAAATTGTCGTTTTACCACGAATAAAAGTTAATTAAATCATCAAGAAAAACGCTGGTTAAGACTAAAAGTTAATTTATTTAAAAGACAAGCAATTTCTAACTCCACACGCAACTCGAGTGGGAAAAAGTGAAGTTGGGAATTGAAATTTCGTATTTGCACTGCATCTTAAATAGTTGAGCTGACCCTCTGGTGGGGTATACTAGCAGAATTTGCATATTACTAGTTTGCATTATCCATTGCTAGCCAAATTTTCCTCGAAGCCGAAAACAGGGCAACTACAGAATGTAATACTAATTTTCTCCTTTGTGGCAAAGAATAGAAAAAAGACAACCAAAATTACCTAACGTATTCTTTAGTTTCATCTCCCTCTTTTTAATAATTCGTAATTTTGTTCTTACCTGGATCTTACACCGTATCTCTCAATTGCTTAACTGATTAATTCACTGCATATTTTTGGCGTATTTTGAAGCATCAAGAGTAACAAACTTTATCAAGAGGAACAAAAATCAAGTGATAAGAAAAACATCTGAGCTGTATAACTTCTCTCCCTTCTTTTATCCATACCCCGCCATCTTGAAGACTTTAAGCCCCCTCAGATTTAATTTACATCAGTACTTTTATACGTCGGTCTTAAGTGGATAGGACTCAAACCTGTAATTTATGATTGCAATACACAATTACAAGCATATTTTTTGTTCATTATTTATAATTTATTTTATATAGTTATCCATTGCAGATTTATATGAGAATATAAAAATATTTATAATACTCATCACGTTTCTTTGAATTAAGGATATTTCTTTGCATATACAATCCCTATTTTCAGGACCTTCGCCATTACTTTATTCAATCAACTCTGGTTTTTAATCTTGTCTTAAAATGATTGCAATATATGATGTACGAAACTCCCCTCATGTATTTGAAATATAGTAATGGAACAACAAAACCAGAATTAGAATTAATACCTTTTATGCAGACTTGAATTATTTTCCGTGAATTTCATCATGTTGTTTTTATTTCAAATTTAATAAGGCAATTAAAATATTGCGCATTATCATTTATATGTGTACATCAAACTTTTAAATATTCATATTTACATCGAATAACGTTATTTTTATCATAAACAGGACGTTTTAACAAAGAACCGAATTCTTATTTAAAAATTGTTATCATTTACACGTTATTAAAAAGACACGAGAAAAAATACTATTGAAAAGCTGAGGAAACATTGATTAAATAATGAAATCGAACACAACATTTCGAATAAAAACATTTGAATTAAAGAAAACGGATTATAAATAGCTGTTTAAGAATCATATTCTTGTTTGTGCTCGATCGTTCTTCTCTTGCATTTCTTTCAATTTTTATTTATAATCGAATGATTATTTTCGTCCTAAATAAATATAATAATTTTCTTAAGTGAATAGAGAGAAAAACTGGATGAATTTATATCGAAATAAATTTTATTTTTGTATTAAAATGACTTTGGATTTTTTTTTTTTTTTTTTTTTTTTTTTTTTTATAGAGTGATTATAAATTGGATTCCTGCCAAAATTTATTTTTTCCAATCAGGATAAAATTTTATACGAGAAACTAAGGACCCATCCAGGGATTGCAACACCAGTGTACATAATGTATCGTTTTACCTGTAAATTGAGAGATTTAGTCTCAAACTGTTAATGATAATTCAGCATTATTTTTATCGATAATTTTGTGAATTATGTACACATAACTGTAATACACTTCCTTATACTTATTCTCTAGAGAGAGACCAAAATTTTATGAAATTTCATAAGACAATTAAACCTTCAATCAAGTCTAAAATAGCGAAATTAATTGAAAATCCATATATCTCTGCTGTAATAATGCAATGCAGTCAGGAAAGCTGAAATAAAACTACAAAATGTTTCTGATTTCGAAAATATAGAATGCACAATTCCCTCGATACCTGAAAAACATTATCCTCGAAATAGGAAAACTTATTGATAGAAATTCACGATAATCTGCCTCTGGCGTACAAAAATTATTTATAAAATCGTTAAAAAAGAACTAGAGTATTTTAAACAGGAAGACTGATCCAAAAATTACATCACATTTAATAGACTAATGTAATTACCAGTTATGTCTTTTACGAGCTTATTTTTTAAAAATATGTTGACAAACAAATCATGTGTTTGATTATATATTTTTATAATTATTTTCATTGCGTAAAACTATTCATGCATAAGTATTACTCATTATTTTCTTTTTTATTATTAATTTTATTTATGTTATTTATATTTAGAATACAATCAATTTTCATATCCTTTTGTCACAGATTACAAGAAACAAATAAAGTGTCTTGTCATGAAATTTTGCTTTATATATTTCCCGCTTAAGAAATTCCCAATATAGCTATTTTGTGAATTTATAATCGAATTACAGGTAATAGGAAAATTACCTGCACACTTACTACACCCATCCCACTTTCTACGAAAATTTATCAAATACAAGGTAATTCAAAATGAATCATTCGATTTTAAAATTCCATATTTTCAAAAATAAGTCATACAGAACGATTAGTAATTCGCGAAAAAAAAAAAAAAAAGAAAACCTGTAGAAGTTTTACATGGGAGGAAATAACGGTGCTTGTTTTTTCTTCGTGAAGCTACTTCACAAAAGCTGTTTTAAAAGCTTTAACTCCTAGGTCACCTGATATGACTTCATGTCATTTCTTCCTTTAGAACTTAACGTAATTCTGTTGCTGTATGATAAATTACAACAGACACTTTACAACGTACTTGGCAGGAATTTATATTTCATCTTGATATTACACGTGTAACTAAAGAAAGTTCTGCCGAACAGTTGTAAAAAAAAATCTAAGTTTTCCTTTTGCATTCTGTATTATTTATTTTTCTGAATCGTTTATTTATGAAAATACAACAATTTGAGTTTGAATGAGGCATTTTGAAGCAGAAAGTTTATTATTTTTATGCTCATTTAAAAATATGGCCTTTTATTGGAAATACCGATTGTTGTCATCAATTTTTTTTTGTTTAGTTTCCCTACCATCTAGTTTCAACAAAGACATACTGAATGCAAGGGTCTAAATTAGGTGGGTAATCGATAACACAAAATAATATGTACATTAATAAAAATCAACATTTTCTCTTTAGTATTAGCTTAAGACTCAGAATAACAGCAGAATTAATTACAACGCAAATAAACTTATTTTCTCGTTTTTTCTGAAAGCGAAATATTTAATGATTGAAGTACTAAATGGCAGTAGAAGACTAATGGTATTTGTTAAAGTATTCGCTGCTAATAGTGGGCTAAATAATGCACAGATTCAACACGACTAAAAACAACTTAGTGGGGAATATTGGAATTCGCTATCAATAATTATGTATTTATTAAATATTTTTAAAATTTTGCTTCAAGTTTTAAATTAATGTTTTGATACACATCCTGTTATATGTAGGCCTCGAATGTATTCGTCATTGGCTGTATGCTTCCCATAGATCGGAAGTTTGACATGCTTGCGTCGGAGCTATCTATCAACTCTATGCAAGTTAGAACGAAAATGTTACAATTTTTACTGAAGAAAGTTAGACTATTTTCTTTTTCTGGTATATTATGTAATAATTCTAACAGAATTTACATAAGGGTGAATATTATCGATCGAGCCATGTGAAGTAGAACTATTCTCGATTTTCTCCAGAATAACCTTGTTTTTCATAGATTTTGTAGTAATTTAAATTACATAAAATTACAATTTTTTCCAACTAAAATTAAACGTGATTTTGTAGATTAGATGAAGATATAAGCAAAGTGGAATTTGAGATAATTATACATATATATATATATATATATATATATATATATATATAGCATTGGTAAATAAAATATTTTATCTTGTTCTTACATAACCTAATGGTCATTGTCAGGACTCGCGGCCGGTGGTTTCCGTCAGTTGGTAGGTTCCAGCTATGATGCCAATGAAGATCCGTCGTATAGCCGAGACTGTTGCACGTTAAAACCATTGAGGCTTAAAGTCCTCCCATTTGTATAATGTGGAATTTTGGAGAGGGGGGCAGCTCATAGGTGTCGTCCTCATTGCGAGACCAAAGTTCAAAGTTGCGATGTTCGTCGCCAATAGACCACGTGTTGCTTCTAATGCAGCATTAATAAAACCAACCAATCACTCAATCATAATAAATAAAGGTTTAATTAAAAGGAACAATGACCGTTGAATTAAATAATGAAAAGCGGGCTCACAGCATGTGTGCGCATGCGTGCGTCAGTCTATTTTGTATGTTAAACGGATTAAACGTTTGTTTAATCTGTTCTATTTTTTATTTTCTTCAGTGTACTTTATTCCAGTTGAAGTTGCGTACACATTATAAAATAAAATTTTTAAAAACAAATTATTAAACAGTCGCCTTGAAAGAATTGGGGCTTAGAAAAAAAATCAGCTATTCCACTCCAAAATAAGACGCTAAACATATAAACGGTCACGCGACCAACCGTAAAAGCAACGAAATTTCCTCCTTCCCTCATCCAATCCAACGGGAAACGAGAATTGAATTTATCAACTTTCTCCCTTAATTTACGGGCGAAGATCCCGCTTTTCCCATCCTCCCCCCGTCAATTTCCAAACCCGCCAGAAGAATTTTTCCCTTCTCGAGATGAAAAAGGTGGCGAAGCACTATGATGTTTGCTCAATGCCTAAAGGTCATGTCTGCTTCGGAATATATTCATGGAAAAGACAGCTATCTCTACCTTACCTAGAGGTCCTAAGATCGATGGAGAGAAACGATAACGAGGGGTTGCGGATGTCAGGAAGACCGGAGCACGTCTAATGGTTGAATGCTTCCGGTTTCCGTCCAATCAGCGCCGGGATAAAAGTCTGTCGTTAGATATCCAACTTTGCGGTATTTTATGGAGCCTTATTGTAGTGACGTCGCTTGCATACAAAGACAACCTTCGTTATGAATAGGTTGAACTCTAGTCCGATTTGACGGTCTGAGGTTTTGGAAGGGGTTTTTATGGTTGAGAAAAAGCAATAGGTTAAACAGATTGCTGGTTACATTTTATTTATATCTTTCTGGGGAAAAGTGTATTCTTTCTCTGCATTTGTTTTGGACATTCGGGAGGGTTTGTGCTCTGTTTGTGTTCTAAGTAGTATTTGCAGAAAACTCTGTTGCTTCGAGTTATCTAACTGTAAAGTCAAGTCACAAAATCTGCTTTCAATGGTAAAAAATGTAAAATATTGTAATTTTTATTTGATACTGTTAGAATAAACAATGCTTATATATGTCCGCGACAACGAAGTAAAGTATTGTAATTTTTGTAGGATAAACAATGAACAAAAAGGTTATAATAATGTTTTCTTGTATTTATAATGTTGTTGTTAATTCTTAATGATACATCTTTCATTAATCTACCAAAAATGATGTTAATAGTTGCAGACAATGCTTTGATTTGCAGAATAAAGATATGAATAATTAACATTTGAATGCAAATTTAACTCATGAAGTTTGAACATAATTTGATCAATATGTTCTCAAACATACGTTAAATATATAGTTTTAAATAATACGCTATTTCATTAATATTTTATACCTTTTATGCGTTTGCAATATTTTAGCTGCGTCCCCTTTCTTTCATGTCATATGAAAACATAAATTAGATATAACTCAGTTGTGTTTCTGCACTTATTTTGAAAGTTTATAAGCAAATTTGGAAATGAAATTTGTATTCCACGCGTTCAAGTGAAAGATGTTAATACCATTAAGGATGACGTAAAACTGTTTGTTACTATGGTTTTCCAGTGTTTGACCATTTTAAAGCAAAACATTCGCTTAATGATGACGCTTTAGTTGTTTTCATTATTACAAGCACTTTTTTAAGCATGTTTAAGATCACAGTTGTTGTTGTAGTATTGATCGCTTTTAAATGTCTATTTTTGCCCAACACAAAGGTCCGCAAACCACAATTATTGTTATGCAATATGTTTTTGTTATGTTTTTCTCAACATGGTATACAAATTTGAAATCTATCAATTCACTGGATATCATTCTTAACATCATACTAAAAGTATAATAATCATTTTTAAAGTCCTAGCGACTCAAAGAGCAAGTGCTATTTTATTCTTTCAGGCATTCATCCATGTATTATGATTCCTTGCCGTATTTAAATTTATTTATTTTACGAGTGCCATTATGGGCTATTGATGTTATTCTTAAGATCTAAATTGATTTTATTTAATTAAAATTGTTCTCTACGTGATATGTTATTGATATACATGGGTCCTTCAACTTTTTAGCATACAAACGTTTTTAGAGAAGGAAATTCTTATTGCAAGTGTTTTAAACTTTCATAAGCGTTAGTTATCAATGTTGTGAAGTGTTATTCAGCTTTTCAATTTATATTTATGTAAACATAGCCTTGATGTCTTAGTTACAATATTGCGTCTGCTGGAAGAAAGTAGATTTATAAAGTAGCGTTCTGTGACCTAATTTTACATTTTCGGAAAGTGTAAAATTATCAAAAATATTCTCTCCGACGAACAAGGAATTCTACAATAGTTGAAATAGTGCGTGTTTTTAAGAATGACGGGAAAAGTGTAAAATTTGTAGCAGAAAAAAAAACTCACTCGAGTTGAATACCAATGATCCAATTTTCTGTGATTATTTGGAGAAGAATAGCATTATCAACAGTTTTTAGTATTTAGATATGATTAAAAAGAAAGTCAAGTCCGCGTTGGAAAAGAAATGTCTGAGATGGCAGAGGAAAGGTGTGCTTCTGCAAAATAAAGCTCGATCTCCTGAGGCCCAATTGACGCTGTAAACTCTCTGAAAAGTGAGTTCGGAGCTTCACCCTCATCCTTCTTACAGTCCTGATCTTGCTCCTTGGGAGTTTTTTCTGTTTGGTGCAATGAAAACATTTTTGCATGGCATCAAATTCAACGATAATGATGGAGGAAAGATAAAAGTACAAAACTGGCTTCACTGAGGAAATAAGAAGGAACCCAAAAGGATGGGATAAGTTCAGAGAAAGTTGGTGGGGATTACGTGAAAAATAAAACATAAATTTCATCAATTAAATAAATCATTTTTGTTGTAAAGCTGTTTGTGTCTGTTTAGATATTGAATGGCCCTTGTAGATTTTATAGTTATTAATAGCTCAAATAGAACCTTAATTATGTTTTTTAGATAAATACACACACAAATCAGAATTCCTAACAAATATTATCACGCGATGTAAGAAATCAAGTGGTCTCCGCTACCCATTTGGCAGAGATTTGGAATGAATTTGTGCGGGGTTCGAATCCCCACAATGGGATTTTCATCCAAAAACTGAATTTTTAATTTAAAATGTTATTTATTGTTTAACTAACGTCTGGATGATTCTAGATCTTTCTTTAATATGCAAATTGGGCTTTGAATTTTCTGTGTGTGTATAAGGTATGAGTATCCTATCAGTTGTGGGCAAGTTCTCAGTCTTGTGATATTGCTCTGTTCTAGTAATAAATTGGCTTAATATAATGGTATAGTTCTTTGCATCGTCGTAACAATATTATCTTTACATTACATATTATCGTTCCTTACATTAACTTTTTTTTCAAGATACATATTTCTAAGACTTAGACTTACTGGTGTTTCAATCCAGACGTGTTCTCTTAGATATTGCGTCGAGCATCTTAGCTATGGATACAATTAAAATTGATATTTTCCCTACTCAAAGTATATCAAAGATATAGATTATGTATGTAACTTACATATACACACATAATCTATATCGTTGTACATTCTAATATTATATTATATTGATAGTAAAAATTCAAAACAAATCCATCAAATAATACCTAAAGAAATCAAAATCTAAAGTTATTAGTAAACAGTGAAAATAAATGCTGAAAGAATCGAAATAAGCCCCAAGCACTTTTCTAAAATTAAAGTTATAATTATTAAAACCTAAAAGTTTAAAAATATAAATAAGATACCGAAATAATTATGAACAACACAGAATAAACATTGAAATACAACAAAAAAAATTAAAAAAATAGTTTCCTCTAAAAATAAACAAAATGGTAATAAAGCTAAGTAATACTGTCATGGCTTAAGATATTAGTAATCTGCTGATACATACAGTAATGCCCAAACTTTCGCATTCAGTTACAGTTTTATAAACAAAGAAATAAAACCTAAAGACTCGAGCCAAATGGAAGACACTAATAGAATTTTTTTCAAAAAAATCCCTTATAATTTAAAAAACAATATTCACAGAAAACTAAAATTTCTAGTACAGATTGCAAAAAAGCAAACAGAAGTAATGTTAATAAATGAAATGAAATAAAAAAAAAGTAACTCACATAAGACTTAGTCAACAGAGACGTGGTCCTTTCTTCTAAATATTAAGTTTGGTGCTATAAAAACAATTACCGTAAAATCTTGACTATAATACGCACTTTTTTTCCCTACATTTTGGTCAGTAAAAAGGAGAGTGCGTATTATAATTATACTTGCGTAAAAATTAAAAAAAGGTTTTTGAGCATCGAGTAACACTTGTAAGAGATTGTAGTAACACGCGTGCTACGTATGTGTTCTTTTACATCATCAGGTGTCATCACATGAGGATGATGATGGCGATATATATTACGACAACACCAATAATTATGACTTGGTCGCAACAACAATAGATTAGTAGTGTTCTAGTGAAAGTAATAAAGACCAATAATTTGACAGTATTGGTTTTTTTTTTTGTGATAAAATTTAAGTTTTTTTCTATCGAATTTGATTTTTTCGTTTCTTTTCATTAAAAATTTCAATTATGTTAAAAATACCTACGCAATTTTTAAATAAAATATTCAAAAGTTATGGGAGTGTATTATATTCAAATTTTAATTTTTTCCTGAAAATTTAGTGCCAAATTGAGCAGGCGTATTATACACGTGTGCGTATTATAGGCAGGATTTTACGGTATCTAAAAGCCTAGTACAGCCATCTATCTCTCAGCTAGAATTTTTAAAAAAAATAAACTGCTATTTGTATAAAAAGTTATAACTAAAATCAAATAATTAAGTGCTTTTTTTCAAAATTAAAACAATAAGAAAATAATATTAAATAGATAAAAATAATTAAAAATTTTAAAAATATTATTATTCTAAACATAAAAAGCGAATGAATGTTTAAAAAAGAAGAAATATTATTCTATTTTATAATTCTTAATTTTTAAATTAATTTGTAGAAATGAAATTGTGTCTTTAGCTTGAACGCAAGTATGATAAAGTTTATAAAATATATAAATCGTAATGTATTTGTTTTATAAATTCTAATTTTCTATTAAAATAGATTATATGTTTTTGTATTATTTCTCAGAGAATAAAGTGATCTATAAGAAACTTTTAAAGTTATTCACTAATTTAATATCTTTACATATGAAGAAACACTGTTCATCACAAAACTTCGAAGAACGCGAATTTTAGTAAGCTCTAGAATTGAAATTCTTTTCAGGGTAATTTGGAACTTTTATGACAATTGAAAGATTTGTAAAGGTGTATTTGTTCAAAGGGAAAAAAAACTTATTAAGTTTAATCTAACTAAATCTAACTACACCTAACTAAATCTTGCTTTTTTATAATTTATGAATTAAACTACAATATTGTATTAATTGTCATCATCATCAGGAATAGGGTACTATTAAAGTAAATCTTTTCATACACAATAGTTGTTACATACAATGATTTACATGTTACCGCAATCTAATGTGCCTTTATTAAATTAAGTTTTTTTAGAGTTAAATTTATATTGCATTAAACATATTTTTATTTTTATTTAACGTGTCAGGAAAGAATCAAATTTTAACTTGTACGAATATGTAAACTGTATGAAATGGGAAAGAGTCGTATCAGAGAAAGTTCCTTTCAGAAAGATTTTATGTTTTTTTTTTTTACTTTACTGCCCAAAGGACCCTAAAAATATTAAGAAACCATATCTTCGAAATAATTTAATACCTGTTTCAGCATTCTTCACAATCTTGATGACGGATATCTCAATTTTCCGTTTTTCTCGATAAGTAAACAAGTATCAGAGTTCATTTCTCAGAAAATACAGCACATATCATTTCAAACATTTTAAAGACATGGAACCTTGCAGTGATATTGTCTGACTGAATCAAAATAATTTCTGTATTGGATATCAGTTAAATTAATGCATTGGGCAGGTGAAAAAATGCCAATTCCAATAACGATCAACATTATTTTGTGTAACAACTTATTTTTACTGCGCATTATAGTAAATAAATGTATATATTGTTTATGTTATTTTTAAGAATTAAATCTGATTTTCAAGATATACTGAAAAAAAACAATTTTGACTTTTTCCCTTCACATCTTCGAATGTTACAACGAATGAGTTATGAGTATAAATTACAAAAGAATTAAATACGATGCTCATTATTCTCTTTGAGCAAAATTTCAATAGTCGGAGGTTTTTAAAAATGCAAATTGGAATGCCATTACGAATTTTACTCTCCGAATGCTTTGTCGGTTCTGAACTCGAAATCATCAATAAGCTTTCTCATTTATTCTATTTTAGATTTGCATGATGATTAGGGAAGCTTCATTATTCCTGACAGCGGAAATTCGAGGCTGAGTTCGAAATGGTTAATTTGAGAACTCAAACTTTGCAGTAGAATTGAAATGCTATTGATTTTGACTAGCACCTCGTTAAATAAACGAGCGGAACTCGAAGTCCGTTTCGTGGAACAGACCAATTTGCCTAAAATTATCAACTAGTCTTTGAAATGCAACTCTGGAATTGATGGATGTAATTTATTCAACAGTTAGAATGCATGAAGTGACATTTTGCATCGCTGAAGTCGAATTATATATATATATATATATATATATATATATATATATATATATATATATATATATATATATATATATATATATATATAGTTATTTGTAATTCACGTTTAAATAAAAGGAATACGTTTAGCTAGATATAGTTTTACTCATTCGTTTTAGCGTAATAGTTCGCCACTGTAATTTGAATTCTTTCATAGCTTTTTGTGATTCCTTTTAAGTCTCGTATTATATTTATGTAGTTTATTGAATCCAACCTAACTTTTTATTTTTCTAATGCGCGTCAGTTGCAGAATCAAATCGTAAATAAGCTAAATTTAGTGCTTTTTCTTCAAATAGAAATAAATTGACCAAAATCGTTAGTTACTTTTAAATAACCACGAATATGTGAATGGTAGATTATTGTTATAAACTCTCTAAAACGATTTGTAATATCTAACAAATAGGCTTTAATGCGAGCAAGAGGCATGATTGAAAAGCAATGCGTCCGTAGCATAATGTTTTCTAATTGTTTTTTGATTTTCAAAATTTATGTTGCACTTGAAAGCCACAAGTATCTTCTATGCAATGAATTATTCACTTTTTCACATATTCTATATCCCTTTCTACGCACTTGCGTCGACACGTGACTGATAAAGCAAATCCGTCAGAGGAAAATTCCGATAGTTGTTGTAGACAACAGGCTTAAATGGCTAGATTTCTCAAAGTTGTCAGAAGGAATGTGATACTCTTTAAAATGCTATTTTGTCAATAGAAAGGAATTAAAATTGCAAAGTCAGATATGATGATTTCTCACTGCTTCAGCTTCATCTCAATGAAAGTCGCCATCTTTCTTTTTTTTAATTTATGAGCACTCCAAATATACCTAGGAAGAAACAAAGCAAATGATTCACACAGAGGCCACGTGTAGCTTTCAGTCATACCAAGACTTGAAAATCGGGTTACAAATAAAAACGTCATGATCTTGGAGGCATTAGTTTTCACTTAAGACTAGGTAATATAATTAATTCATTTTATGGTTTGTGACATCATTCTATTACCTGTCTCCGCTGGAATCTGAAAGATTAATCACAAGATTTAAATTTCGATTTAAGTTCAAGCACAGATCAATTAATTAAAATTGTTATACCTAAAAATATCTATATTTATTCCTCAAAGAAGAGGAGATGCTCTCCGCAGTAAAGTTCCGTTCCGTGAATACTAACACAACTTCTATAATCTATTAGAATACCCTTACCGGAATAACATTGCGAGAACCTCCTACAATTGCTCTGACAGCGTCGAGTTCCATTCTCACCAATTCTAAGCCAGAAGACTTCCACGCAAATTACCTCAACACCCTTCTTATCAACGTAACGTTAACTAATTTAAAATAAATTCTCTGTTGCTTTTATACGATTTGATTATATCTATTCATTCCATTTCCAAAGTTTACTTAATTTGCATCACGTTCCATTTGATTAGAAAGAAGCTGGGAACTTAAATGTAAAGTCGATTGAAGGGAAATAAATCGCGAAAACCCATGTTACCGGTTTATGAATCAAAAATTACGAAGGTGCTATAAATATTTAAAATTCTAATTTACCTACAAAGGTTAGAGGTAAGACATGCTATAAAATCTAATTTACTATATTTTAGTTTAATATCTATTTAATTTATCTCTCTTTTATTTCAAATTTAGTTTACTACCGAAGTTAATAATTTAACTGAGGCGTTTAATATTTCCCCCATACATGCTAAACAGCAGTTAACTATAAAATTAACAAGATTTATTGCCAAATGTTTTCAAATATTATTTAGTAAAAATATATGTTCTAGGAGTATGTATGATCGCTGACTGGGAGAGGGTGAATTTTCCATCCCTGATCTAAACCATGAGTTGTAATACATCATTTTTATAAAATAAAACAAAATTTATTGCACATAAATTGCAATTAATATTTATTTCACACAGTTAATTGTAAAATAATTTTGCCTATCATGAACACATAGTTTCATAGCAATAGATAACTAAAATAATACTTTATATGATACAAACTATTTTTATTTACTTCAAAAATTAGATCCAAAACAAAATAGTTTTAACATTAATAAACAATGGAAATTGACCCTTCAAAAAGTTCCATACTTTTTTTTAATTTCTGTATCATTTACATATACATATCCGTTCGAGATCTTTTATTTCAAAGAATTTTCTTCTTCAACCTAGGGGATGGAGTAAGGAAGATCAATACAGGTAAATACGAATAGAGAACCAAAAGGTTACGGAAATTTTTCCTTCGTTTTTTTTCTTTTTTAAACTAACGACAAATGAAGAAAAAAGTGACGGAACAAGAGAAACAATGCGTTTGGAAGATAAAGGACACAAAATGGAAAAATCGAGCTGGGTTGTAGACTAGAAGAAGGATAGTTCTCGTCTGGTGATGAGTCGTTTGCGTGACTTCAAGAAAAAACAGGGCTCTGTTCCATCCAAAAGTGAAAATGATTTTTCTGATTTATCGACAAACTGTGAACATTCTTTATTATTATTGGAATTAACTTGACTCCACCTTTCACAGTTGTGTGTTTTTCATTTGAAGTTGACTATGATATTTTTAAAATTACATGAACACCTGATACTTTAATTTTTTTTAGTTATAGACAAGTTTTATTTATTACTTTTAAGGCGTTTTTCTGGTTCTTACGATAAAATGAGGAAAGGTTTTTTGGAAATATTTCAGTAAGTAAGCGTAAAGTGTATTTCTTTTAAATTTCTGAGATATCAATACATTTTTAACTAGAAATGGAAAAACTCGTAAGTGTGTCTATGTATGATGTGTATTTTCTATTTTTAAAAACACCTTTATATATAATTCTTTTAATTATATTATGTTTCGGTATTCTGGATTTGTTTGGTTGTCTTCTGGAATAATTCAAAAGCGAATTTCTATGAATTTTCGATATCTTTTCAGTTGTACCTTTGGTTTTAAGACCATGTTTTTGTAATATATTTAATATATGTGTTTTTAATTTGTAATGCAATATAAAAAAAACCTTTTTATTCATTTATCTTTGTTTACAATGATTTACAAGTATATTTTCATGGTTTGGTGTTAATATTTTACTCAGTGGTGCAGTATTGATTACTCATATATTATTTTATTTTTAATTATTGAGATTACTTCCTAACTTGTTTTTGGTGATAGTATTAATGTTTAATTACACAAAAATATCAAATTATGTACATATCTCTCTATATATAACAACGCTGTGTGTATATACATACACACATATATATATACATACACATACAAATACATATATATAATATACATATACATACATACACACACACATACAGATATATATATTTATATATATATATATATAAAGAGAGAGAGAGATAACTTTTTTATGTTCTTAACGATACATACCAACTATTAGGGGCGAAAAATTGAAAATTTCAGAATAACATTTATTTTCAAATCTTGATGAAAGTTGACTAATTTTCATGAAGTTGTTTTGATACTTTTTATAAAATTTCAAGCAGTTAGGCTATTCTTTTATTTTTAATTATTTCATGTAATTATAAAGTTTTATTCTGTTCCAACCCAGTTCAACACATTCGGTCAAGCTCAGATATATTTTCCGAAGTTATTCATGTAAAGTTACAAAGAGTTTACGTCAACAGCATTCTTCATTTAAGTATATAACAATGTTCTTTGGTGCAATCAAGAGGGTAAATCAGCATTTCGAATTGTTACACTTATTAAACAGGAAAGGCTTCTAATCCCCATTGTGCTATTATACGTCTATTATGATATGTTAGCTTTAAATATATTCTTAGATTTCGATCATTTATGATAAACACTAATTTAGCAAATTTCGGTTGTAAATCACGTATTTTTGTCTATCCACCAAAGGGCTTTTGTTTTCACGCAATCACAAAATGTCGTACCTTATCACTTTTCAAAATAAAGTACGCAATTAATGAGACTTATTTAATATAATTTTATTTCTTCTAACCAACTCATAAGAGTTTCATTTTGAGTTGTAATCTCCTCATTGAAAAATTAAAGTTAAAAGTAGAGATTACTACGTAAAGATTTGTTTTACTTTCATTTTACGGCAATGATAATAATACTGATCAAATTTAGTATATATAACTATATATATATATATAAAAGTTCAATTTTATTATTTTTATTATCAAACGTGGCATTACGTTTGCTCGGGAGAACAAAAAACAAAAAATCTTTTCTACAAAAAATCTTAAAACAGAATTTAAATAGTTGTATGGAGTATATGATAATGTGTATATATATTGAGTTATCACCAACCTTTGCATGGAAGATATAAATGATTATTTTTTAAAAAGTACATTTGTTGGTTAAATCTGTTCTTTGCAAAACTTTGCAGAAGGCAATTTTTTTCATTTTACGGCAGCAATAATTACATTTAGTTCCAAATATATTCAATTTGATGTTTTATCGTTTGTTTTGATTTCGATATCTGAAAAGAATATGATTGTCCATTTCAATACTTTATCATTTGCTTGAATTCTAAAATTTAGTTGAAAAATTTAATAATTATTAAATAAAATTTCGCATCTTTTGAGGCTAAAACTGTTCTAAAATACTAGAACAGTAATTTAATTATTTATTTTTATCTCTTAAATTGTTCTCATCAAGGAACTTTTTCATTTCTCAAGATAAGAAACAGTCAAATCAAAAGAACTGTGCTCTAGTTTTCAAATCGTTTCACGACCCCCTGGCTAGAAATCTTTAACGTAACTTAAATCTCTAGAGTGAAACATGACTCACACACGAATAATTCCAAAACAAACAATTTCTCTCCATGTAAATTACTTAAATAATAGGAAAACGTTTTGTTAAGTGACTAAAAATATAATGAAAATTCTCTTTTATATTTTTAAATGATGTATATTCTACGGGGTAAATTTCAAGCACGTGTAAATTTATATTTATCCGTTGCCATAGAAACAACGAATTCCATCTGAAGAGAGTTAAGAATATGCTCACAGATGGGATATAACCCTTGGGAACTCAAACCTAATTTGGTCTTAGACTATCTCCTTTTGCATCAGCACAGCATTGCATTTTCGTATGAAAAGAAAAGATGGTTTAAGAATAGGATAAAACGTGCAATATATTCTTTGAGATATGCAAATCAGGTAGAAAAGGAATTTCCGTTTCTTTTTATTCAATAATTAAAAAAATCTTATGAATGATTCATTGTTCATCCGAGTTATAATGCAAATTGTGGGTTTTAACTTTTTTTTTAAACATCATGATAAAATTTTATTGCTACTGTTTCATAAGAACATTTAAACACTCTCCATGATTCTGAATTATGTATATTAGCCTTGTCTGCCTTTCATGAGTATAAGTTTTAAAAACCTATACATTTAGAAATATATCAAAATTTATGTAAGATGAAAAAACGTAATTGACATCGTATATTCATTTATGAAATGTTTCTTATTTTCTAAATAATTTAACTCTTACCATGTAAGAGACTTTAATTTCTTAAAATTAATTATATATTTATTTATATTAGTATTTATATATAAACTGCTGTTTGTAGAAAATGCAACACCATGAAGGAATCATCAGAATCAAATGAAATTCGCAGCAAATGTCAATTATAGGATTTTATGCAAATTAATAAAGTTTCAGAGCCATCGCGCGTGCGCGGCGCGCGCAGCGCCCTCTGAATTGATGCTGAAAGCGTATAAATAAAGTGCTGTAGCGGGACGTTGAAAAAAGTCTATGATTATTTGTTAGTGGCAAACGTTTAGTGAGACCTGAGTATGCCTCCACGATGGAAGAATAAGAAATTCAAGCAACTTACGGAGTTTGAACGAGGGAGGATAATCGGCCTTCGAGAAGGAGGATTTTCCTATCGCGCAATAGCAGCTCGTATGCAGCGGAACAGTTCCACAGTGATGCGAGTTTGGAAGCAGTGGACCGACGAGCACCGAACAACTCGAAAAACAGGCACTGGACGACAGAAGGTGACGTCAGAGCGCGATGATCGACACCTGCTCCGCATGGCGGTGAATGATCGCACAGCTTCCTCCAGGCAGCTGGCAGCACGTTGGTCTACTGCTACAGGTGTACAATTGTCGGCTTCGTCAATTCGTCGTCGTCTGCTGCGCCGTGGATTGCGTGCAAGGGTGCCTTTATACAGGATTCCCCTCACGGCGAATCATCGACGGCTGCGGCGGCAGTGGGCTCTTGAGCACAGAGACAGGCGAGCTGATTGGCACCAAGTTGTCTTTTCAGATGAATCACGCTTCAATTTGTGGACCCATGATGGCCGTGTTCGTGTTAGACGTTATGCCGGTCAACGCTGCCTTCCTGAGTGTATTATTGAACGACATAGTGGTCGAACACCCGGAGTTATGGTCTGGGGTGCGATTTCGTATCATGGACGATCCAATTTGATACGAATTGAGGGTAATCTCAATAGCAACAGGTACGTCCGTGAAGTGCTACAGCCCGAAGTCGTTCCTTTCCTTCAAGGCATCCCTGGAGCTATCTTTCAGCAGGATAATGCACGCCCACATGTTGCGCGGACTGTTCGAGACTTCTGTTCAGCACAACGCATGCAACTTCTTCCTTGGCCTGCTTATTCACCGGATATGTCGCCTATTGAGCACGTGTGGGATATGGTTGGTCGGCGTCTCGCTCGTGATCCGCGTCCTGCAGTTTCCAAAGACGAACTTTGGTTGCGCATACAAGCGATATGGAATTCTCTTCCTCAAGCAGATATTCAACATCTGTTTGACTCCATGCCACGTCGTATAGCAGCACTTATTGCAGCGCATGGTGGCTGCACCAAATACTGATTTCGGACGCTTAATTTGTTTCTTTTGTTTTGAAAATTTCATCATTTATTTGTATCAGTACAAGTCGTTTCTGCATTAAATTTCATTTGATTCTGATGATTCTTTCATGGTGTTGCATTTTCTACAAACAGCAGTATATTATTACGGGCTGTTAATTAATTCATGAATTTCGAAATAATTAAAATTGATGTATCAATCCGAGCTTCTAACCAAATATCGAAAGAAAAACTTTCAGTGAAATTATTTTGTTTTTGCGTAATTTTAGATGTTTTCAGTTCTCAGAGAGTATGGATCTCAGAATAACCCAGAATATTCTTCACTTCCTCCCTGACACTATTGAATCAAAATCTGTAAAACCAAATACCAAAACAATCAAATTTTTAAAAATATTATCCTAATAAAACGACACAAATATATATTGAGAACAAAATTACAGCATAAACAAGTAGAAAGTGAAATCAGGAAACAAATATATACTATAATTCTAATCTAAAATAAATAATACACTTTTAAGATATAAAAGTTAATCAATAATAGCCCTACTCTCCAAAAAGCGAATCTCAGAGAAAATAAGGGGGAGAGGGATGGAGAGTATGTAATTTAAATACTGCCCCAAACTTTGGCATGAGAAAATGTGTTTATAGTTCATGACTAATCACAATTTCACGTTATTAATGGTATTGGCCAAAAATAAACCTCTTAGCAAACAGAACTCAAATTGACAGGAAAGAAAATGGTGAAACAACATAGCCCAAACAGTAAATCAAAACAATTTTAATGGTTTGAAATTTGGCTCCATACGTATTAAAAGCTTTTAATAGTGAAGTTACACTTTTACCTTTGCAACAATTTCTATGCATGTC